>JAZKJV010008757.1:0-320343 GCA_037367405.1 Ottelia alismoides
TAATCCGAGTACACATGTCTGGAGATGTGTTGACGAGATCCAGAGTATCTACGTCATTGAGACGAAACAGCTGGTGGCACGAAATTCGAAGGCCGATCCTATTTCGATTGTTGATCATTCATTCGAGCCTTCCTGTTGTGAGATTATTGAGCCCCTCTTGTCACGAAGATTCAGATAAGGGCTTCGATGTTGAGGAGATCGATCAGATTGCAGTAGAGTTCGACCTCTATCTGACGTCTACTTCAGAGACCGTGGAGCAGATTTCAGAGGTTGGTTCCATCCATCTTTTCGGCCATCTGGGCCGCTCCTCACTGATCAACAAAGATCAGGGATCCTCCGACTCAGATATGGATATCTCCGAGGATGACCCTGATGTCGACCTACATCTTGTAAATTCTATCGTTCCTAGGTCACGCAAGAAGGCCAATCTCCCGCTTTCTTGAGCATGTACAGTTCGTTTGCTCTTGTATATATTTTCGATTCATTCTTTCTTATTTTCATTTGTCTTACACCCTTAGGTTGATCTAGATTTTGCCATACTTAGGATGTGCTTTATCCTAAGTATAGATGGTGTAGACACCGTGTTGTTCATCGTCCTGTTCGATCACCCCTGTTGTTGCTTATACTTAGGGTGTGCTTTACCCCTAAGTATAGGGGGGTGATCTCGCTCATTTTCCTTTTGATCGTCGTCGTTTTTGTCTTGTCTGCTCCCTCGCTTGTCCCTCACCTTTTGATTTTCGTCTCTATATTTAGGGGTATTTTACCCTAAGTATAGGGGGGACAAGTCGAGCCGTTGAGTGTGTATATTCTCTTGACCTCGATCATCCTCGGTTTTGAGTCTGCTATCCTTAGGATCACTTGATCTTAAGTATAGAGAAGATGATCGACTTCTATTCATTCATTCATTATTCGTTGTGTCATTGTAGTATAGATTCTTTTCACCGATCTATACTTAGCCCGAGTTATGTCTTCCTTTGCCGCTTCTTTGGTCACTATGAGGACATAGTTCACGCTAAGTATAGGGGGGTGTCGTATATATATACTATATATACTTTAGAAGCCATAACTCGTACTTTCTCGTATTTTTAATAATAAGGCTTCTTAAAAGTATGGTGTATATTTTGGGTTTTTAAAAGCCGCAAGAAAACCGTAAAAATGTTTTATAAAAAAATGGCTTAAAAATTGTAGATAAAAAATTGTAAAATTCTCTTGATAAAATCCTTAAAAATTTGAAAAATAAAATCCTTGAAAAATCATGTATAAAAGCCGTATAACTTGTATATAAAACTTGTATAAAATCCTTTGTAAAATACACAAAAATCCGTGTAAAATTTGTGTAAATCAAATTAATTCACTAACGTTTACAAAAAAACCCCTAAAAATTGAAAAGTTTTAAAATCCAATAAAAATGCGAAATTCTTTAAAATCCACTTAAAACATTTAAGATGAAAAAATCTACCTCATAAAAAAATTTGTTGCATTTATTAGCATTTTTCAGAACAAGTTTGATTCTTGAACCGCATGGATCTAAGTCCGAAAGATGGAGCTTGGTTTAGGCCTTAATCCACTTAATTCTAAAGGGACTTTATTAGGAATGGGAATTGAGACTCTTCAGGTCTTTCAGACTTAATTCTTTGGGTTCCATGAGACCGTGTTCGGAATTCAACTTGAAAGTGCCTAAGTAGGACACCTGGCGTCATCCGTTGAACTCTTCTCCATTTGAATCAATTTTGAACTCAAGCACTCTGCACTTAACTCGACCTGCCTGGGGTTGCGAAGGGCAATCCATTTCGATGGTGCGTTTCCATCCTTATCTGGCGGTGGTGATGTCTAAAGACGGGAGAGATTGGGGTTGAAATAAAGCTTCGGATGAGGGAAGGATCTGCTGGCACAATTTTTCCAAGACCCCAAAAAATGGGCGGAATGAAAAGATGCTATATCCGTCGGGGCACAAAAGACGGATGCAGTGCAACAATCATTACTACCAAAGAAGCCAAATACACCAAATTCCAAAAATGACCACAATGGTCCGAGCTTCAGAAAAGCCTGCATGTCTTCGTGGAGACTTGGCTAAACTGGCCAGGCTTCACCGGAGATGTGATTACACTGATCACACTCCAGTTCTCTTCTCCTTCTTCTACCTTCTTTCTTACTCGACTGTGGACACAGCACGACCTGACCTCAGAAGGAAATACCTCTCTCCTCGAGGACTGAGCTGCTGGATAAGGGCCCAATGGAAGTGTGTAGCTGTATGGGCGGTTTCTTCGCTTCTCTAAGCGGGAAGAGCTGAAACTTCTCACACACAGTTCAAATTGTTTTCAAAGACGAAAAGTTTGCGTGATGGATAGGTGGATCTGAGCTGGCTGTTGAGGTGAATCTGGATAAGGATTTGTGGAACTTGAGGGCTGTCGAGGCTTAAATTCCTAAGTCTAATAGAGTCCCGATACACTATTAATCCAAAGGTTTAAATCCATGCTCCAGATTTCGGATGAAGTGATATTCGGTTTAAAGAAACTAGCATGTTCTAAGTTCTTTTATTTTCCTTTTTCTTTTTCTTTTTGCTTGCACTTATTTATAGAATAAGTGTTGCTAAGGGACTAGCAAAGGTAAAGTATAGGGGAATGATGAATCTGTGATTCATCGCCTTTATTCTTTCATTTTGACTAAAATCCTTGGTAAAATGCATGTAAATATCTACTAATTCCATTTAATTAACATTCTAACCACAAATATTAATGTTATATATTTAACACTTATTTTCACCAAAATAAAAGAATAAAGAGAAAAAAGAAAATAAAAATAAAAAGAAGGTTGTATATGTAATATACAAACTGATCCTAACCCCGAGACCATGTCAATATTGACCGGGTCGACAAGAGAAATAAGTAGGGGGAGATAAGGATCATAACTTATAAAAAATATTCAGAAAATAAAGACCAAAAATGTAATTTACTCATTTTTCATAATGTAAATACTTCACCTATTTTATTTATCATCAAAACAACCTCAAATCAAAACACTCCTTTCATAAAAAATTGTTCATAAAAATATGTAATATTTTATAAAAATATTAAAAAATTACTTCAACATAAAAATAAAATAACCGTAATGAACCGGAAATGCCGTAAAAGCCAACTTCCGAGGTTCATATTTATTTATAGAAAACTCCAAAATGACCAAACTCACTTTTAAAATCTGTTTTGTATATAATACTATTTATTAAAAATATCAGAAAAATATTCGGATAAAACCAATGAGTTTCGGCTTTTTGGACCCGTTGTATACTTGTACTAAATGTAAAAACTTCCGGGATTTTTAATTAAATAACCGTAAACCGTATTAACTTAATTCTTTTTATAGAAATCATCTAAAATTGTAAATAAAAATATAAAAATATAATAAAGCTAAAATATCGAAAAAATCCGGAGGCCCGAAGCCGCTACTTTTTTCGTCCGGGCCTCATAACTCGGCCGTATGAACTCCGAATTAAGCAAACTCGGTCCCTAAAATTATATTTTTCAATTATCTACAAAATGACATTAGTTTCGCTAAAATCGGAGTTAATGCGAAAAACGCGGTTTTCGGGGTCCGTATTTGTAATTATACAATAAGCCGTAACTTATATTATTATTTAATACACGAATACATTATTTATTTATCTCTTTATTTAAATTATTTATTTGTTTATTTAAATTATTTATTTAATTAATTTATTACTTAATTAATTATTTAATTAATACTTAAATACCTCATTATATCCTTAATTACTTAATTAACTATTTAAATAATTTATTAATTATCTTTATTTATTAATTATATATTTAATTTCGAAATTATTATAATTAATTTTATTATTAATTATTTGATTATATTAAATTTATTTATTATTTTTCCTCTCTTTTTCTCTCTCCCTCTTTTCATTTCCACCTTCTCTCTCTCCTACTTTCCCAACTCTCTCCCCGTCATCTTCTTCCTCTCTTCTCCTTCTTCCCCAAGCCAACCCATCTTCTCCCTCTCCCCTTCACCGTCAACCGTCCCAACGGCCGGCCGTTAGCCGGCCGTTTTCCCAACCTCCTTGCATCCCGTCACCACCTCCGGTGACCGGACTCTACCTTCCCTATAAATAGCCCCCTTCCCCTCCATCTCGATCCATCCGCCATTTTTACATCCCTCCACCTTCAAGTTCCGGAGAGAGCGAGTTGGTGCAGGAGCTCCGTTCCGGTGACGTCGAGCGAGAGAGAGGAGGAGCAGCGAGATCCGCCGGCGTCGAGCATCCACTCCGCCGCGAGGAGCCTCCGGCTACGCCGACTGTCGAGGCCAGCACAACCTGGAGCTGAAGCTTCCGGTTTCACAGGCGATTGCATCCATTTCCGTCCATCTATTCCAGGTTAGATTTTCTGAATCTCTTCTTCCCAACCTCCTCTACCTTCTCTACCTCTCTTCTCAACCCCTCTACTTCTCTGTCTCCTCTTCCTGTCCATTTTCCCCCTCCCGTTCTCTCCTTTCTACTTTCTCCTCTTAATTTTTCTCTCTCTATTTCGTAATTTCTCTGATGCATTCTCATCATCTATCCATCCGCAAATTTCGATTTTATCTTTGAACTCATGTAAATCTCACTCAAATCCTCACCTATTCCTACTTAATCCGCCATTTTTCCTGCCATTCTACGTCTTCCTTCCTTCCCTTCTCTTCTCTTTTTTTCGCATCCCTTCTACGTTTTCCACCGCTCATTCCAACTGTTTGATATAAAAATTCACCATTCAATCCATCTAATCATCCATCACGATCAATATTTTCAACCTCGAATCTGAACACCTTATTCACGGATTCACATTTCTCTGCTTGATGACATCTATCTATGTTTCATAGATTATATGTCTAACATCGAGGTCGAGGTCAAATACTCGAGCCTTATCTGTAATTTGCAGGTGCGCGATCATCGTCAATCAGCATCAAGTATCAATCAGATCTGGTGAATAGACGAAATACCACAAACAGATCAACACGCTGTGTAGCCTTTTGTGAAGAACTGCCACGGAAAGCACAACCTTCGCCTGCAATTCATTAAAAATAAACCGTCTGTTGCAACCTGAAGCAGCGCCGAATATCTGATCGACTCCTCAACATCCACCTGCATCGAGGACCTAAAGTTAATCACGAATTAAAGCCAAGCAACAGGAAATCTCCAACATTGCATCTGAAGGAAGAGCATAACCAGACTATAACAACCACTTGGCATCAACGAATCTCATCGTCGATGCAATTTTCTGGAGATTGGAGCATCGTTGTACAACTCCAACATCTGTGCTCAAAGGTTCCGTTGCCTGCAACGGAATTGAGAAGAACACACACCTTCCAGATCGAGCTTCATTCAAATCGGGCGCCCGGACTGCGTCTGCCGACCCACCGCCTAACAACCTCACGCGTGCCGGACGTGAGGTTGGATATTTCGGGTGGCTGCACAGGTTCAACGCTGAAGCCCTCACGTGCTCTAATCACGCATCACCGGTTGAACGTTTGCACACGCGCTCCCGTATTTCTACTATTGACGTACAGGTCCTGCGGTTGGTGGAGGCACGTGAAGACCCCTTGCAATCTGTGACTTTTGCATAGAGATTCTCTCCCTTTTGACATTTTCGTATAAGCCCCCAACACTTCTTGTAATTACATATACCCCTCTATTGTATATATAATTCATATACTATATACTCTACATAATAAATAAAGATACAAAATATAAAAATACACTAAAATACATAAAAAATATTATATTTTACGTAATAAAAAAATATTAAAATCAATAAAAAAATACAAAATTGATAAAAACTTCAAAAAATCATAACTAATTCATTAAAAATCCTCCAAAAACATACAACCTATCATTTTGAAGGTATTTTCATCTACTTTCTACAGAAAATACAACAAAAAGATTTCGTCACTGTTTTCAACATTAAAAATCATAAAAACGTCACAGTTTGTAATAAAGACTTCCTTTTTCACCCCTTAAAAATACATCAAACCCATAAAAATCATAAAAACCATCTAAAAATTCATAAAAATAGTAAAACACACTAAAAACATAAAAATAACATAACTAAAATCAAATAAAAATTTAAACATTTTCTAATAATAAAAAAAATCATAAAATAATTAAAAAATTAAAAAAACAATATAAAATTCATAAAAATTAAATAAAAATAGGAAATCCTTTTGCCTAAGTTTTTCCACCGATTCCCCCTAGTTTAATACAGTTTGCCTCCCTGAGTTCGACACTCCCGTACGAATCACTATACATATTTGTTTAGGAGTATAAATAAAAATACAAGAAGATTAAGTAAACCTTAATCTTTTCTGACAAAACTCACCTGGTCGAGACAACGACCGAAATTCTTCTTTCTGATTCTTTTGCAGGTTCAGAAAACAGCAGATCAGGTGGTGTTTTTCATTGATCTCAAATCTGTGTCATTAGAATGGCGCCTTTGCTGGGGAGCACGGCTTAGTAGAGTGATTTTCAGCTTTTGCCTATTTTTTATCTATCTATTATAACTATTTATGACCATCTTTTGTTTCACTTTTTGTACGAGGGAACCACCTGGAGGATGACCTGGTTCATTTTATAGGGGCCCACATCTGAGGAGGAGCAGAGGAGCAGAGGAAATAGTTATCGTAGATAGATTTATTTTTGCAAATATTATTGTTATAATTTAGAGACTCTTGGACACATGAACACATTTATTATTTGGGTTCATTTCGCTAGGTGTCGGTGCTATCGGGGACCACACCGAGTTTTTCGTCGTTCTTCATTGATTTTTCACTTTTATTTTCTATCTAATTCTTGAGGATTTGGCCCCTAGATTTAGGATTTTTATTTTCTCGAGAACGGTAATTAGCTAAGGTCCAAACACCATAATAGAATATTTGTTCCTATACAACGTACTTGGACTTAGTGAAATAAAGAAAAAGTTAATTTAATTGGTTACAAGACTAGACGTCGAGAGATATCGTATACAACACTTTCAGGACCCACTGTGGTGGGCACTGATCGGCCTCTAAGACCAGACTCAGGTCTCTTTTCTGATTGATTAACTACCAGCTCTTCCCGCTAATTGAAGTTGCTCATCTTAGGGATGATTTCCTCGTGCATCATATGGATTAGTTTTGTTTCTGTCTTTAAATTTATGTGTAGATCATCCAGCATGTAGAGTGCTGGAGCAAGGTACAAATTTGTATCTCTGCATGCATCATAGTGTTTGACCGCGTATTGGCTTTTCCGTCTTCCTCCCCCAATTTTCTTAGATTTAAATAAAAAGGAAATTGGGAAATTTGTTAGACGTTGCATTATTAAGAAAAATACCTTAAACATGATACCAATAAAACCTAGGGCTGCTAAAGAAAACTTGACCTAAAACCAAACTTCACAAAAAAAAGTTTGTTTTGGGGAGAGTAACCCCCTCATTATCTGATTTATCTACATAGAGAAACCGGCCCACACACTAGGATAGAGCCACGTTTGAACTCCTTTCAGACTACCAGTTCTGATGATTAGATATTCTCTAGTGAGGATTTCACCAGGTATCCGGTAATCGGTCCGGACTTCCTTAGCAGATTGGGAAAGATTGGGTAGCCTATAAACGATCCCCACCCCATACTGCATGGAAATAACTAGGCATAAGAACTCATGCCAGTCTCCTGGGAGAATCGGGCTCCTAATGACTCGCTTAACCGCTATGTTAGATTGGATGTTCACATAATAAAATTTTACGAGATAAATGACTGAGCCTTTATGGTCATCACATTGAGTTGCGTAGGTGAACCAGGGGTTTGATTTCTCATCTTGATTGCATCCCAAATCTACACTTCATAAATCTTCACATCACGATGATAGGAAGGAGGTCTCTAAGGCTGCCTCTACAACACCGCTTTCCAGCACTCCTCCCCGTTCATCTAGGGTAGCTTCAAAGAGGTCAGACCCGCTCTCTGAACCTGAATTCTCCTCCACCCTATTTCCCCTCAACCACCTTTCTACCACACCTGAGGTACCAATACAAAGGCCAGCACAACTATTTGTTCACTTGACAACACCTAAGCTAGGATCTTTTGTCTTTGCAGAGATCGGTAACATAGCCAACAGTGAGAGAAGAACTTATAATAAGCCACATACATTATCTTTTATTCTCGATCAGGCCACCATCAAAAACACATTGCTAGCTTCCCTGGATACCATGCATCCACACTTTCGGGACTAGGGAGTTTTCATGGCAGAGGTGAGGAGAGAGCTCACGCAGATGTGAGCTGGGCGAGGCGAACCAAAACGACTAGCTGGTGGATAGATACATAGAGCTGAGGGCAGAGGAGGACACATGACGAACCACAGGATCCATCCAAACCACCACACACCAACAAGCAGTAGCACAATCCTAGTGCAACTCTTACCCACAGATGGATCCAGCTGCCCGAGATCATGGGTGACTTTGAGCTCCGCCCCCAGACCATTCAGTTACTACCCAAGTTCCATGGGCTAGCCACCAAGGAACCCCACCTCTATCTGCAAGAATTCGAGATGATATGCAGCACCGTCCATGATAGACTAGTGGACGAAGATACCAACAAGATGACTGCCTTCCCCTTTTCCTTGGTAAAGAGAGCATCCTACTGGCTGAAGCATATGGGAAAGATCGTCACCACTTGGGAGAAACTCTGGACCGAGTACTTGAATAAGTACTATCCACTCGGTCGGACCAATGTAGCGAGAGCCATGATTAGCAACTTCACTACGATCCCAAATGAACAGTTCCATAAACCTTGTGATCGTTTCAAAGAGCTCATCGACAGGTGTCCCCACCATAAGATCTGCAAGCCCAACCTCGTCCAGAGTTTCTTTTGTGGGCTGGCAATTGAGCTATAGGGGCTTGTGAACGCCTCGTGTGGAGGTTCCTACTTTGCCAAGTGAAGAGTCTACGATCTACCCTACCTAAATCAACCGAATTATCGATCAAATTTAATGTTTCATTCGTTGTAGTCGAGTAAATCAAGATTGATCAAAACCACTTAGATTAATATCAAATTAAACACAAGCGGCAATTTTTTTATTTTACTTGGGCAAGCCCAAGGTCGAATTCAAGGAGGCAGCTTTTTTCCTAGGTTAATTGAAGTCAATTTCGATGTTAGATTTTTAGGAGATTTTTTGTATTTTTATGTAATTAAGAAAAATGCGATGCAATTCAAGCCGAATTTTAAGGTTAAATTTGAAGTATGGTAAAATTAAGTCCAAAAATGATGTCCAAAATATGAAATGTTATGAAATTAAGCTATTGCAATTTTTTGGAATTTTTAGACTCTAAATGGATTAAAAATGAATGTAGGGTGAATTTTGCAGTGTTAATTTTAATAAATACCAAAACCCCTTATTTTCAGATAAAATTTTTTTCCTAGATACTCTTATGTGAGATAAATCTAGGAAATTTATTAAACCCCAAGAAAGATAGGTTTTGGATCTATTAAAAATCAATTAAGCAAAATATCAATTAATTTATTAAGGCCTCGTAATACGTGTAATTAAGGTGATTTTTGGGCGCTATGAAGAACAACTTAAACTAGACCTATTATGATTTTTTGGTGATTTTTGGAGCAACAAATCATTTAATAAGGAATTAAAAGAATACATCGGCAAAACTATGTAAATTTCCACAAGAATAATTCTATTAAATTCCTCAAAACTCACAAAAATGTGACAAGTGTCCATAATGATAAAGCACAAGTTTCTCTACAACATGAAATTTTTTGAATTAAAAATGATGCTAAATGAGTGGTGAAATAAACGTGCAAACACAGGGACCAAATTGCAAACAAGAATAAAAATTGTTCAAAACAGAAGCATACATACAGGGACTAAAATGCAATTACCTATAATACAGGGGTATGTGTGCAAATTCTCAACTGGAACACGTGTTACTCATGTGACACGCCTAGTAGGGACTGGAATGCAATTTGGAAAACTTATAGGGGCCTCGGTGTAAAATACCCAAACCGCACATGACAATCTCGTGAGATCTAGGCTCGGACGGCGTTAGAGGCTCGGATGAGGCTCAAGTCTTACGCAGGCTCGGACTTGCTTCGGGTAGCTTCGGGTGCAACGAGCCTAAAGGTCGGGGAAGAGGCTCGGAGCTGGAGACGTGGCGAACGATGGATCATCAGATCCTCAAGGATCCAACGATGGCTGGAGCAGGTGACGTGTCCTCCTGAGGCCTGTCAGATCGAGATGGATCCAACGGTGGCAGTGACTCCTAGAGCGGGTTGATGTGGCTCGATGAGGACCGTCACATCCCAAACAATCCCACGGTATCTGGATCGGACAACGTGGAGCATTGAGGACCGTCTGATCAAGACGATCAGTCGGTAACTGTGCTTCTCCTCGCCACCGCCTCCTGCAGCGGGCGTGGCTGAGCTCCAACGAAGCCCTCCTAGCTTCGCCGCCTTGGTTCTTGCTTGGTGTTGATACCTGGGGACTCCTGAGTAGCTGGAAGTGATCTTGGATGTGCAACGGAGCCACTGAGGTTCTGGAAGAGGTTGGGGTGGTCTGCACTCGGAGATAAAGGAGCCCGAAGAAGCTCCGGCAACGATTCCAGTCAATGATGAAGATGTCTCCTGCAGTGTTAGTGAATGCCAAAGAAAGGGTGCTCGTGCTCGCGTGGAGGAAGTGAGTGATGCGAGGTATGTGGGATGAAGTGAGTGAACGGGAGGTGATGTTCCTCCTTCGTGATCGATAGAGCAACAATCGAAGTGATTGGTGACCTCGAGAGGTCATGGCGATAAATCGAAGGGGGCTCGAAGATGGTAGCTCCAAGGCAGAGCTTAGGCGATGGTCAGTGGGATGTGTTGATGAGCGAGAAGGCCTAATAAATTAGGAGATGGTCGGAGGAAAAGAAGATGAAGATCAGAGAAGGAGATGGAGGGTTCTACCTGGGAATGGAGGCTCGTGATGAAGCCTCATGTCATCGCTCGAGGGCCAGTAGAACCCGAGCTCGTGCAGCTCGAAGGAGTAGCTACTGCATGGCGAAGCTCGCCGTGGATCTCGCCGGAGAGGGTACCACCGTCGTCACTCGCTCTCAGTCCTAATCTCTGTCACTAATCGACAGAAGGGAGCTCTAGGGTCTCTCTTGCAAGGGCAGATACTGGTGACGATGGCCGGAGGCAGAGTATTTAAAGGGGGAAGATAGTGGTCAGTTGATAGTGGAAGTGGTTTGCATGGGGATTGTGGAGCGAGAGAGAGGTTGTCGTGGGATGACTGGGTGATGGCGAGAATGATGGATGTATGTGCTTCATCGTGGGGCCCGGAAGTGGAGATAATGGCTGGAATGGCGACGGAAATAGAAAGGGATCAGCGAGTTGGTGAGGTGGGGCGACGTGGGCGAGGCGTTTTCGGAGGTAGGAGACGATCATTGGACTGTTGGATCTAGTGATCTGATGAGCCGAAAAAGTCGAGAGACTAATGGAGATAAATATAATGGGTCGTTGCGACCTCAATCCCTCGAATCGGACTCAACAAGAAGATAAGACCACCAAATAAAGCAAACAATCAATAAAACACGAAGAGCGGTCTTCGCTATTTATTTAACCTGGTATAGCGACCAGGGTCGAACTCAAGGAGCACGTGTTGGCCGAATCGGCCTATGAAGTTGTTAAAAATAAAATAAAATAAAGAAATGTTTTTTATGGATTTTATATATTTTTAATTTTTTGTATTTATAATTATGAAGAAAATGAAGAAAAGGCTAAAAATGTCACATTCAACAATTTATTCAATGCATCAAAATAACTCAGAAAATTCAAATAAAATTATTTTTGTGTTTTTTATATTTTTAAGTGTTTTTGATAATTTTTTCAGAATTTTATAATTTTTGATTGATTTTATAAAAAGAGAAAAAAGTAAAAACAAAGAACTAATGTGCAGCCAGATTTGAAAGGCTAATTGAAAATAGATAGTTAGCCTATAAGAATCTGAAGGCAATTTTTATTAAAAATAGAAAAAAAACTAAGCTACAAAAACCAAAATTACAATATTTTATTTTTTTAGAATTTTTAATGATTTTTATAAGGTTTTTTGGTGTTTTATATTTTTTATGGGTTTTATGAATCCAAACAAGATGAAAATTGGTCTGAAGCAAGTAAATAACCAACAAACAGTACCTGATGTTTTATAGTTTTTAGAGGGGTTTTTATATTTTTAATTAATTTTATAATTCAAACAGTGACAAAAATGGGTTTTTTTTAATTTTTTTGAAAAAAGCAAACAGTGATAAAAATATCCCAAAAAATTTGTGAAATTGTTACACAGTGGCAGGAGCCACATGTCCAAATTTCACAATATTTGGAGTTTATTTGATATTTTATTCAATCACAAAACAAGGCACAACTCACAGGGACCTAAATGCTAAAAAACAAAGTCTTGGGGCCAAATAGATAACATGTGTAAAAACCACAGGGTCAAAGTTGCAAAAAGGCCAGATAAACACGAGGCACGCACGTGATGAGTACAGAGAGGGGAATTTATGTGATTCCTATTTATAAAATATCAAACCGTAACAACCAGAAAATACAAACCCCTTACATGCAATTTAACCAAATACTCACGCGTCGAAGCACGTGTTCCACACTCATAGGGACTAAATAGCAAATACGAGAAAGTGCTGGTCTATATTGCAAATTACCAAAATAAATACAACTACACTTAATATTTACAGGACTAAACTATAAATGCAAAATGAATAGGGGCCTAAGTGATATTACCCCATTATTAAGATCCACGGCTGAAGGGGGGCCACGTAGAAGATCTGGCGGTGGAGAACAACCCACACCCCTTCACAGATCGACGCTCCAGATGAGATCCTGAGCTCGATCCAACGGCTGCAAGCTCCCCAGACACGAATGGTGGCGATCAAAACTGGTGCGGGGACGCTATCGAACGACAGAGGAAGGTCCTCGAAGAACAAGTCGCCGGTGACTTTCCCTGGGCCTATACGCGCGATCAGGACCTCCTCTGCTGCTGCTGAAGTGTGGGAATGGAAGCTCGATGTCGTCCGCAGCTCATGGTGTGATCCGATGAGGCCAGGAGGACCTGGAGGGTCCCCAGCGACGTTGAGCACCTGAAGCTCTTGTCCTGAATGGATTAGCCTCCAGATAGGCTCTCAAGTTGTGATACCGGCATAGGAGGCAAGAGGGGTCGAGGTCAAACTGCCTCGACCCATTAGTGGGCGAAGGAGGTGATCTGGTGAGGCGGAGCGGGGGTCTCCGGCGAGGTGACGGCGGAGGAGACCTAAGTCTTGGTTCCGGGGCGAACCAAGATGATCGGAGGGGCGTAGAAGGTGTAGAGGGGTCTCGTGAAGGTGATGGTCGATTCAGAAGGGGAAATGATCGATCGGAGTGCGGTGAATCGACCAGCAAAGGCCGACGGCGCAAAATCGAAAAATCAAGATTAAAGCTATGCTATGGGTTAAAGAGGCGAACTGATGATCGAGAGCATCTGTGGGGGAGATGCTGCATCTCCTGGAGTCCTTGCCTCAATGGAGCGACACCTCCAGAGGCTCGAGCTCGCCAATGGGCGGAGCACGGCGGCAAAGACCACCGGACTAGGGGCTAGAGCGCCTCTTTCCTCGCTGCGGCACCTCCTACGGCTTGTTGTCACTCAAGGCAAGAAGGTGGAGGTCCTGGGAGTCGAAGACGGTGGCCGAAGGTGCGTGAAATGGCAGACGGAGGCGATGCTATATAGTACAGGGGTCCGAGAAAGGAGAAGGTCGGGCGCGCAATCTGATGCTCGGATCCCTAAGAGAAACCTCGGGCTTAAATCTCGGATGAAGAAGCTGCAATCGGAGCCCGGGGTTTGGGTAAATGGGAGGCAGGTTGCATCTGCATAAATGGGAGAACTCGGGTCGGGACGCAGATCCGCTAGACTGGTGGTCCTGGGGGGAGAGTTGACCGGGGTCAACAATCCCCCGTGGACCAATGGAAAAATTCCATTGGAAAAAGATTTCAAAATTCAAAATAAACTAGAAAATGACTTTATTTAAAAATCTTTACAAAATAAAAAATGTTTATTTATTTATAAAGTATTTTTTGTGATATTTATTTATTTTTTTGAAAAATAAATTATGTATTTACAATATATTATTTTATATACAGGTATATGTACCTATGTATTTTTTTATTTTTATTTTTAATTATTTTATTTATGTGCAATAATTCCAATTTTATAATTTATTTTTTTACACCATAAAATTTGGAATATATAATGATTTTTATTTGATTTTTATTAAAGATTTACAAGGGTGAAATAAATACATCTTTTATTTTATATACATGGTATATATACACTGATGAGAGAGAAATTATTTATTTTTATTTTTATTTTTCTTTTATTTTGCTACTAATTTTATTTTTAGAAAATAAAATATTTACACTAAGAGGGGGGGTTATGTACAAGGCTGAGTTACCCTATCTCTCTCTACTTATTTTATTTTGCGGTCAGGCCCATGTTGAGCCTTCCCTTGGTTTCAGGTCACTCAATATTTATCCTAAATATTTCCCCCTTTTTCCTTTATTTCTTTATACTTTTATTTTTGCACAATAACATGCTAATTATTAATATTTACAGAATGCATGCTTTTTGATAATTTATTTTATTTACAAACATATACATGGTATTTTGCAAAGGTTTTTAGCTAAAATAAAAGAATAAAGAGTGATGAATGAGGATTCATCTTGATCCAATGGCTCAGAGCGGGGCGTTAGGGAGCGGTGAGGATTAGCTCATGGTTGCGCGATCGAAGGGCGTAAGAATCGCCACGCGGCACGCTGAGGGTGCGACACTGACGGATACCCTTGATGTGATCGTGGGGTTAATCGAATGGTCAGGAATTGGGCAGGAATGAACAGCATGGATGGAGGCGGCCTGGAGTCTATCTAGCGGCACATGATGAGCGATGTGGCACAAGGAGAGTGAGGCGAAGATGAATGGTCATGCTGTGATCTGTGGATCTGATCCAAGGGTTGGGATTTAGGTAGGATTGGACGGCTTCGATGGTGAGATGTAAGAGTTGATCGGACGGCGGGGGAAGGAGGGAGTGTGGCACGCAATGGAGTGGGTCGCGTGCACAACCAGAGGGAGCCATGTGGCCCAATTAGATTAGTCGAGGAAAGAAGGTGAAATAAGAAGGTGAAAATGGACGAATTTGGAAAAACTCAAAACATGAAAGTTGTAGATCTCGATGAGACTACAAGTTTCATGTTGACCAAAAATGGAAATGAGGTCAAATGAAGTGACAAAATACAAGGGTACAAATACAAGTACATACAATATACAATGGGGACCCAAAAACCCAAGTTTTGCATACGAGCTCCGATTTTAATGAAATTGATCTCATTTTGAAGGTCTCTTGATGTACATTATTTTAAAAGTGAGTAGACCTAAATCGGTGGTTGAATGAGAGAGATATGTGTATTTTAAGGCTCCTAATCTCAAACTTGGACTCTGGTTTTATTGGTCAATTTTACAAGTTAGCAATTTTTTTGGTATTTTTATTGTATTAGTGTTAGTAGTATATACACTATAAAGTTGATTTTATTGGATTTGGAGTTAGTATAAAATATATATAAATAGGTTATTTTTACAAGTGCATTTGGCTTCTTATTTAATGCAGCTGTGAATGCTAACATGTAGATATTATCTATGCATGCATGAATGCTAATTATGCAATATAGGTGATGAAATGCATCTAATTACTCGAGAAAAAGGCTCTATTTTCAACTTTTAGAGTGATGAATCACATATTCATCACCAATGACGAAGACTAGGTCTGGGCCATCTATGAGGAGATGGAAGAGAACTATACAGTAATGGCCCAGACCTGCGTCTACACTCAGGGGAAGCCTCTCCCACAGTAGTTTCTTACCAGAGGATTGCAAGCATTGATGCCCGTCCTTCCACATCTTCTTCGGTTGCAACACATGTAGAGTCTTTCACTATTTTGTAGGTTTCACTCATGCTCCTTGTGTTCGACCCTAGTCGCTATACAAGGTTAAATATATAACGGAGACCACTAACATTGATTTTTGTACTTGATTGACTGATTTGCGTGGTCTTGATTTTTCTTGATTAAATGAATTGATTGGTTGAGAACAACGACTTGTGATTAATTTTCCATCTTAGTTGATCTCGATCCTCGTGTCATCAGACATCTAACCCTAATTTTGCACAATTTTAGGAGCTAGGGTGCTATTTTTAATAAATGAAACTCATGCACCAAAATTCATAAACTAGCAGGGGCAAAATTGCAAATAAAATAAACTTTAGGAGCTCAAGTGTAATTTTTTCGAAAATATACAATGTAAATAAAATTTTATTGGACTAAAAATAAATATAACAAGTTGTAGGGGTGTCCCTACAATTTGCCCAGCTCGCGTGGTACGGCACGTGATCTGAGCTGGACTGGACCCAATTGCAATTAATATAAATACATGGGCATATTTGCAAAATATCCATTTTATTTTACACTTTACTTTTTATTTATAAAACTAATTAATAAATACAAAAACACAGGGGGGAGATATGAAATTTACCCCCTACTACGCGCCATCGGACGACGAAGAGCCATCCACTTATCCATGTGTTGAGCCCTCGATGCTTGATACATATTCACTGATGAGGGGTTCTGATTTGACCTTGGATTCCATCGAACGAGCAAGATGAGAGACGAATGGATGACGGTGATCAAAATTGGAGGGGTGCCTTGATCCAACGGCCATTGCTTCGCTCGAAGAACAGGGAAGATGCCCTTGTCTCTGAGTTTAGATCCTTGATTATTCCCTCCACCGAGTGTCTCCGTCATCGCTAAGCTATTCTACATGCTTGGGGAGCCAGTCAGTAGCCGATGGTGGTCATTGGAAAGTCTAGGTCCCCAAGGAAAGTCCTGGCGATCTTGAGGAAGATGGACGACCTGGGCACGTTCAGGTCAAGTTGATTTAAGTCCAAGAGGGCTCTGTTGCGCTACCGACCTACACAACCAACAAACAAGGCAGAGGGCAAATGCCTCGGTCAGAAAGCGGGGGGAATGGAAGTGTAAATGGGTCGGATGGCGGGATTTTCGGTGAGCGAAGGAAGAGGGGATTCGATAGGTCAGATCAGGGGCTGATCTCATGAAGTGAAGGTAGGGGATCGAGTAGAAACGTTGGGGAAGGAAATGAAGATGGATAGTGGGGTGAAACACAGGCGATTGATGGTGAAACGACGGCCGGAGCTCGAGAGCTCCAGCGAGGGATCTTAAGCCAATCTACCTAATTAACCAACTAAAATACGAAATAAAATGCATTAAACAAAACCTAGGATTAATTCTAAGCTAAAGAAACTAAATGGCACAACTCATAGCTGGGTTCAATGCCACAGAGTAGGGCAACCGACAAGGTAGTAGAGAGTGCACCTCCTTCGCCCTCCAACCGCCGCCAAGCTCCAGGGGACTCCTCCTGTCACAAGGATACATTCTTGGCCGAAGTTGAGGGGTTCTAGGGTGCAGGTGATTACCAAATTCGACAATAGAGGAGGTGGTTTTATTTAAATACATGGGCGAGCACCCTTATTCAAGGACAGATTGACGGAGATCGAGATTATGTACAAAGAATCGAAGTGGCTAGTAGTTGACCGGAGGTCAACTCTGAAAAGGCTGTGATTAGTCAAGAACAACTCACTAAAGGACAAAATAGCGAGGTTTATTAAAAAAATAAATAATAATAATAGTAATTTATGTTATTAACGCTTTATTATAAAATAAAAAAATTATTATTTTATGTAGTATTTTAATATGTTTTTTATTTATTTTTTTGATATTATTAATTAGTAATTAATTTTTAGGGGTATAATTATAGGTATATTTATCTATGTTTTGACTATTTTATTTTTATTTTGTATAATTTATTTTATTATTTTTTCTATCTTATTTTATATATTTATAACATAGTTTTAGATGTATAAATATATTTTTATTATATTTTTATGATACATTTTGTATGTTTAAATAAATAGGTAGATGTATTGTATATTTGCATATGTATTTTGTATTTTATTTTATTTTAGTCCTTCTTTTATGGTTTTATTTTAGATTTATATTTTTAAAAGAATATAAATGATATTTACAATAGTGTAAAACATCCTTTTATTTATATATAGGTATTATTATAGGTATTTTGCATATATATTAATATAGAGTTATTTTATTTTAGGTTTTCTTTATGCTTTTATTCTAGTTTCAATATGCACAGAAAGTTATAAATAATATTTACAAAATTATAAAAATATAACATTGTAAAAATAATAATGAATGAATAAAATGAATATTTTATTCAGGTATATGGTACAATGAGGGTCCAAAACCTAACTTTCACACCTTAAAAAAATGAAACCACCTTCACTAAATAGATTATTAAAAGTTATATACAATTAGAGGTGATTTTGATATACTTTGAGTTTTCATTTGGAAGAAATGGGTCTGTGAAATATGGATTTTGGCCTTTTATTTTGTGTATAAAGAGTACATCATGCATTATTTTTGTACAAACTCAATTTTGTATTTTTATTTACATTAGTATCTACAAATTTTATGATCGAAGTTTCTTTATTTGATGTATAAATAATAAAAAATAAAATAGGAGTCAAAAATGTTTTATTGAAGGAATAAATAAATGCAGTTTTTATTGTATTTTTGGCCCTTATCTCCCCCTACTTTATTCCTTATCGACCAAATCAATTCTTGACTTGATCTCGAGGTTTAGGGTCATAAAATACATTTGGTAATTTATTATTTTTCTTTTCTTCTCTTTATTCTATACATTTTACATTAAAAATAATATTATTTACACAATAAATGCAATAAAGGATGAATGCTAATTTACAAGCATTAGCTAGGGTTTTTAAAGCTAAAATGTTAGAATAAAGGTAATGAAATGGAGATTCATTACCCCCCTATACTTGCCTTTGCTAGTCCCTAGCAAACACATGCAATAAGTACACGAAAAGAAGAAAGAAGAAAAGAAAAAGAAAGAATAAATGGAATTGATTTTAATTATTAAACTTGTCTTCACAAAATCAAAGTTTGGAGCTCAGGTTAGACCTTGGTGTGAGAATGTGTATGGAACCTGGTCGGAAACCAAATTTAAAACACAATAGGCTTCGAGAGTCATAGAATTGGTTCAAACCACCTCAGAAGCCATGTCAGAACTAGCCTACATCATATGCAAACCCTTATGACTATGAAGTTGACTTGTACAGTCTAAGTGATAGTGGCTCTCCCCAACTGTAATGACAAAAGAACTGACTTCTTCAGAATGACAACCCAATGATTCCCCAATCCAGCCACTCTTTCCTCGAGGAGAGGGGTATTCCTTTCTAAGTTCAAGTGGCATCTGACTCAAGAGGAGGGGGTGAAGAGAAGAATGGATGGATCCTAGGATGCATGACCAATGTAGTCAAGTCATCCACTTGCATGCTTGCATGGTATAACTTTGTTGCTCAAGTTTGCTTATTGACTATACAACATATATGCATACTCGGGCAGGAATTTTATTTTCAATCAGGACTGTCCAACTTTTTGGAGTTTTTTTTATAAATACTATTTACAACATCATTTACATAAGGAGTTTTTCATCTTGAGCCAGAAGACTATCCCTCTTTTGGAGCATTATTGCAACCCACACTCTCCACTCTTTAGACCTCATGGCTACTAGATCGGGTTGGGGTGCACTTCCCTCCCTAGATGAGGACGAATTTTTCCACTCGTGTGCGTCTCAAACCAGAAAATCCAAACCCCCACCACTCCAATGAGTTTAGCCAAGTGAAAGGTGCAAGTGTCCAAGTTAGGTCACAGCCGACAAGAGTCATGTGTGTGTCTCGAAAAGTTCTAGTTAGTCAATTGAGGTGACTTTAACCTAGCTCTGCGTCTCAAAGAATTAGTTCTCAGTAGACCTGAAGCACCTTTAATCTAGTTCCCCATAAGGTTCTGGTGAAGTTAGGTGTAGTAAGGTCCAACCAAGCTCCAATCATCGATTTTACTCAGACTAGTTCAATCATCAAGTCCAATCCAAAAAGAATGCTAATGCTATGCAAATGCTATGTACAATGCAGAAGAATGATGCAATTTTTCAAAAAAGAATTTGAAAATAAAAATAATTTGGATTTTTATTTTGTGTATAAATAGTACATAATGTATTATTTTTGTACAAACTCAATTTTGTATTTTTATTTTCATTATTATCTACAAATTTTATATTCAAAGTTTCTTCATTTGATATATAATAATAAATAATAAATTAGGTGTCAAAAATGCTTTATTGAATGAATATATAAACGTGGTTTTTATTGTATTTTTGTCCCTTATCTTCTCCTGTTTTATTCCTTGTCGACCAACTCAATTCTTGACTAGGTCTCGGGATTTAGGGTCATAAAATATCTTTGGTATTTTATTCCTTTTCTTCTCTTCTCTTTATTCTATAATTTTGGAATTAAAAATAATATTATTTACACAATAAATACAATAAATGATGAATGTAATTTTCTACAAATTAATGTTATCTACATGCATCATCTAGGGTTTTTAATGCCAGAATGATAGAATAAAGGTAATGAAATGGAGATTCATCAACCCTACACCTCATGGTTGATACCGCAATAAACTGTTGAATCATGATTGTAGGCTCTAATCTGTGACAAGGACACTTCTGCAAGATATCTTTGAATCTCTCCCATGTATCACAGAATGCTTCATTAAGAAGTTGGGAGAAACCAGTAATGCGTGAACACATCAAATTTGTTCTCCTAAAAGGGTATAACATCTTCAAGAAGACATCCTTGAACTATACATAGGTAGTTAAAACTACCCCTAGGTTCTTCATCCAATAATCATCCTAATCTTTCAAGGAAAAAAGGATGGGCTTTGAGTCTGATGTAGTCTTGGATAACCCTAGGATGTCTAAGTTTAGTACAAACCAACTCGAAGTCCCTTAGGAATGCATACGGTTCCTCATGTGCATTCCCGTGAAAATGAGGCAACGAACTAAGGAACTAGGGCTTCAACTCGTATTCTACTTTAGGCTCAACTGGACTCAACCAATTCGTCATTTCATATTGTCAAGGGTTATATGATGATCCATAGGTGCATCTAATCCCAAATTTAGCTGGCCAATCCGAGCTCTCAAAAGATCTGCATTATGCTTTGAGGCTACTAGCCTACCTAGTACCATTTGCATCAGATCCTCACGCTGTTCCTCCTCTCCATTCTTTTTCTTTGGCGGTATCGTGAATGAGTCTTCTAAACTTTCATCAAAAAGAGGTTTTGAGTGAGATCTAAATGAAGACATTAAAAGCAAGTCGATCTCACCAAGGAAATGATCTTCCTTGGTGAGAAGAGAATAATGAAGGGATTATTTAGTATGTAACCTCTCCCTAAGAATAAATCATGAAATTCTGGATCAAAATAATGGTTATTTTGAATCCGGGAAGATCCAAGAGAAGGAGGTGACTGGACCTTCGAAGATGTGATATTTGAATGGTTCAGGGAAAGGTTCACGAAGTCCGAACAAATTTTTGGCCAACTATCCATCTTCGATTTCAAGAAGAATACGAGAAATGAGCATGCTCGATTAAAAAAAGAAGCTAGTACTACAATACACATAAATGTGCAGAATCAACTCACACAATACAATGCACTCAACCTCCTTTGATTAAATTTACCTACTCAACCTGTGAAGGTCGTAAGAGTTCGACCTATTTTCAATTCTCAATTTTAATTGATGATACAATCAATCTTTTACAAACATACAAGGAGTCTCCTACTACACCCAGTTGAAATCTTATAAGCCCTCAATCTGGAGTGATCTTACTTGGTTTCCAGGTTGAATATCACACCCCAAAAGGACTTATAAGTGGGGATAACCAAAATGTACATTTAAGGTTGGAGGAAACCACTTGGAGCTCCCAAAATCCGCTAGAGTCGGACATGGAAACTTAGGGTGGAAGTTCAGAGTTTTGGTCTCTAACCTTAGGGATCATTCCTCACCCACTCTATCTAGGGGTAAGTACATGTTTACAAGAAGGGTTTTACTGCCTGTAGTACAAGATTAATTTTATTCCAAATTTTTGATGTCAACATGCATAATTTAGTCCCAGTTTTAATGTTGGTCATCACTTGATTAAGGTGACCACAAAATAATCACCTAATGTACAATCCTTTTTTCCTTTATCCTTTGGTTGGCAAAAATCGAGGGAGAAGACAGAAAATGGAATGCATGCAGAAATTGATGATGTATGTAGTAGTTTAGGAATACTTACTGTGATTCCCAGCACTCTCCATGTGGATGCAAGACTAAATTTATAAAATTTATTCTATACGATGCAAGCCGGAAAAGCTGCACCTAGCATGAGTTCTGTTAGCGATGAAGAATATCAATTAATTTGAATAGATATAATGTAGCTTATGTACATCTTAGTGAATCTCCTAAGATTTTAGTGAATCATATGAGATGTAATTGTGTGTCCCAAGTTACGATATAGATCAAGCAAAAATGACCTAAGATATCTCTATTTGTTTCGTGGTGCCTGAACTTAAATCGCCACTTAAATCGAGAATCACACTCAACACAACGACATAATTAAAGAACATATATAGAGACTTTTTATACACACGCGAGAACTTAACCGAGAACCACTGTAAACAAGGTAATTAATTACAAATTAATTACAACATAAATTATAACAAATAATAATTAAAATAATTAGTTCTATTTAATTCAGCTAATTCAATCTCTAAGTTATCTGGTAAAGTGGTCACTCAACTATAACTCCAAGCTCCTTGCCTCCACAGTTGTCTATGATCGAACAAGGGATCCATCACCTGAACAAATTGGATCAGATCACAAAGAAGTTGGAGCTGCTCGTTAGCATTATCAATGCCATACAATATGTGATCATGGTTTCCACCACTCCTGCTGAGCTGAAGGAACCATCATCTCCACAGCAGCCTCAACCGAGTATGAGTCTGCCTCAGGTCCAACACGCTGCCTTCTCAACAGATTATCTTGTACCAACTTGAGCTCCAACCCCCTTCATATGATCCATTCTCACCACCACCAATCATCCTAGAGGTGAACAACACCATGAATAATGATGCCCAATTGGCTTGTCCTAGCAGACAACAATGGGGCCAATCCTCAACCATCCGGTCGTATCACCGGCATCAAGGTGAGTGTTTTGTCCAGGGATCTCACCATCCTTAGAAGCAACCTCCATAGTATCAGAATAATTGGAGGCAGAATCAACAATACCAACAGCTCGCACACCGCCAATACCGACCATATCACTAGTATGCGGGCGCTTCTTATAATCAGTATCCTTCTCCTCCACAATATCATCAGCAACAACTCCCTCCTCCTCAGCATGATTCTCAGAGTTACCAATCTCAACAATAATGTTCTCAACATGGTTAGCACACTGAATCATCCAAGGCTGCACTTGTGAACCCCGCTTTGGATTGCTCGGCTTAACTAATCAAAGGCCTTACAGAGATGTCCCAGAAGTTAGATGACCTCACTGCCACTAAAGCACCAATCCCAGTGTAGGTTGAGGCGAACCCCAACAATTCAAAATGCAAAGAGCAGGTAGTTTGTGATGTATCTGCTTATCCAACTAAGTCAGGTATTTCAGATTATATGTTGTCTAATGTTGTGACTCTTAGGAGCGGTAGAACCTTGCAACCATCAACTATTGCTAAGGGGAAGAATAAGCATCTTCTAGAGAGTGATCTTCTGCATCAGCCGAGTCCACTGTAGAGTCGGGTGAGGAAGAAGATGGAGGAGAAGTACCAGTCACCATCCGCCACCACCATCAAGAGAAAAATTCTCAAAAAAATCAGCAAAAAGAAACTTCACAAAAAGAATTGAAGAGCCGAAGTAAAGAAGGATCAGCAATGGAGGAGTCAACACCACCACCAGCCGATCTAGAGCAATATGATGAATCCCAAGCTAATGAGCATAATGTTTTTCCTATTTTGCATATGTCCCATCTGTTGGACAATCATCTGTAAATAAGTCTGTAATTAACAACATTGAAATTTCTTCTGTGCATATTTCATTTCCGGCAGTAATAAAAAATACCAAAAAATTGCAAAATTTTAAAACTGCATTGCCAGCCCTAGAGTGATTGGAATTATTGAAAATCTTGTTCTGAAAATACCACTCGTGAAGTCCATGAACTGCATGACAACTGTCAAGAAAGGATTGAAAGAAGAATGTACCTACAATTGTCTGAATTGTAAGAACAGGCGCAACTGAGAAGAGAAACACATCCTGACCACGGCCACAGTAAATGGAATCAGTGACCTCCTGTAGAAAAAGAAAGACAAGGGAACACCAAACATAAGATGTCGGATTTTTGACCAAGTATTTGAGCGGAATCTACTTGACAACGAGTCTTCAATAAATCTCATGGCCTCCTCACTGTGTCAAGAATTTGGGCGTGGACCGCTTAAGCCAACAAGAATGATCTTGTAGTTTGTAGATCGATCTGTGAAGCAGTACAGAGGTATGTTGGAAGATGTTATCATAACTGTGCGGAACATGAAATTTTTAGTGGATTTTGTAGTCCGAGATAGGACTCACCTGCACTATTACTCTAGACCCTGATCATTCTAGGTCGACTGTTCCTTTGCACAACCGAGGCAGTATAGACTATAGGTCTGGGAATGTCTCCTTCCACTCCAGCTCTGACAAAGTCACTATGGATATGGTCAGCAAGCCGAAAGCCTCATCAGAAGGAGGGAAGCTAGAATCAACAATTCAGGACTATGACATTATCGATATCAACGATCAACAAATCTCTTTGAATGATACCTTCAAGCAGATTCCTCTCTTCAGAGGAGGACCTGGATAGCATTGTAAGTCCATGCTTCCTTACTGACTGGGAGACTGAATCAACATTCGAGTCACTGTGAGACATGATCAAAGAAGATTCAAGCTAGTCTGAACATGAAGAATTCATTGCAGTTATGTTCAACACTTTCATCTCAGAGCCAGGAGTGACAGAGATGGACAACAACTCATTGAAATTAGCAGTTCACCCAGCTACCATCATAGTTTCTTAAGTAGCCATGGGATAGACTTAACAGATACTAGAACTCAAACCACTCTCGACAGGTTTAAAGTATGCATTCCTTGAAGGTGAAGAGAACATGTATCTAGTTATCATCAGCAATTGTCTGACTTCGGATCAAGAATCTCGACTTCTTGAGGTTCTAGAAAAGAACCGCAAGGTCCTTGGTTTGAGTATATCCATTCTCTATGGGTTAAATTCAAGTCTGTGTTCACATCACATTTATCTTGAAGAAGATTGCAAGCCGTCCCGAGAGTTTTAAAGAAGCTTGAATTTAAATTTGCATCACATAGTGATGAAAGAAATCACAAAGTGTTGTGAAGCAGGGTTCATTTACCCCATCTTCGATTCCAAATGGGTGAGCCCCCTGCACGTAGTTCCCAAGAAATCTGGGCTCACCATTGAAAAGAATGATCAATGAGAGGAGATCTCTACCCGAGTATTGACATCTTGGCGGGTGTATGTAGACAAGCACTGTTTGAATGCCGCAACGAAGAAGGACCATTTCACTCCGCCATTCATCAATAAAGTTCTTGAGAGACTCGCTGGAAAGGAATACTTCTGCTTTTTAGATGGGTACTATGGGTACAACCAATTGGCAATTGCCCGTGAAGATCAAGAGAAGACAACTTTTACCTACCCATTTGACACCTTTTCTTTCAGAAGAATGCCCTTTCTCCTATGTAATGCTCCAGCAACTTTCCATAGGTTCATGCTCGTTGTCTTCTCCGACATGGTTGGAAGTTTTCTCTAGGTCTTTATGGATGATTTCTCTGTCTATGGTGATAGTTATCCTTGTCTTCAACACAAAGATAGAGTACTCCAAAAATGCCGTGAAGTCAATCTTGTACTAATATGGGAGAAGAACCACGTTATGTCTACAGAAGGACTAATGTTGGGCCACGTCGTCTCCAAGCGAGTCATGGAGGTTGACCAGACAAAGGTGGATGTGATCTCTAAACTCAAGCACCCTCAAAATGTGAAAAATGCGAGGTCATTCTTAGGGCATGTCAGCTTTTAGAGTCATTTCATCAAGGACTTTAGCATGCTTCCCAACCTCTCGCCGAGCTACTTTGTAAGGAGACTGAGTTTATTATTGATCGAACGGTTCTCCAATCTTTTTATTAGCTGAAAGAGCTCATCACTCAGACTCCAGTCCTACCGCCAACCGATTGGTCTCTCCCCTTTGAGATCATGATGAATGCGTCAAATTTTGCAGTTGGGGTTGTACAAGAACAAATAAGAGACAAGGTGCTCTATGATATTCATTACGCCAGCAAGACGCTCGATGAAGCAAAAAGAAATTATACAATCACAGAAAAGGAGTTTCTTACGATAGTGTTCTCTTTAGAGAAGTTTAGATCCTATTTGTTAGAAAAAAAGTCATTATCTACACTAACCACTCTGCATCCAATACCGCGAAAGAAGGATGCTAAATCTAGACTACTCAGATGGATCCTCCTCCTCCTCCAGAAGTTTGATTTGGAGAACAGAGACAATCCTGGAGTCCATAATGTGGTGGTAGACCATTTATCCAGAATTGACTGCGAAAGATACTCCATTAAGCAATGCACCAATAACATATATTTTCCCTGATGAATCAATTCTCAACATGGCTTCTCTTCCTTGGTATGCTGCTATCGTGAACTACCTCGCATCTGGGGTAGTCCCACAAGATTGGATGTAGATCAAGAAGGACAAATTCATGTCTGACATTCATTTTTCCCAATGGGAGGTTCCACATCTATTCAGGGAAGTTGCGGATTGCATTTGGCATCGGTGCATTCCTCAGAAAGAGTACACAAGTGTCCTCGAGGACTACCATAAATTCGAATATGGCGGACACCATCATGGAAGCATAACAACATCTAAGATACTACAGTGTGGCCTAGTGGCCCACACTCTTTAAGGATGCAAATAACTTTGTGAAAGCCTATGTAGACTATCAGAAAATGGGAAAACCCCTTGGAGTTAGAGACAACATACCCCTCAAATATATCTAGATATCTGATGTATTCGATGGACGGGGCATCGATTTCCTTGGTCCATTTCCTAATAGTCAAGGCTATGAATACATT
Source organism: Ottelia alismoides (assembly GCA_037367405.1). NCBI lineage: Eukaryota > Viridiplantae > Streptophyta > Magnoliopsida > Alismatales > Hydrocharitaceae > Ottelia > Ottelia alismoides. The sequence goes on from JAZKJV010008757.1 coordinate 27,256, forward strand.
CTTCTTGATGTTGATTATGTAAGCCGATGGTGGAAGCCATTCCAGCTCGAGCTGCAGACAACAAAATAGTTTACAAGTTCTTGAAAGATAACATCATCTCACAGTTTGACATTCTGAAGATTGTGATTTCATATGGAGGCAGCTACTTCATCAACAAGGAGGTTAAGAGATTAACGAAGGAGTACAACATCAATCACCAGATCGCATCTTGTTATCATCCATGGTCAAATGTCTTGGTCGAACTTTCAAATAGAGAAATCAAGATGATATTGCAGAAAATTGTGAGGCCGGACAGAAAGAACTGGTTGCAACTATTGGACTTAGTTCTTTGGGCATACAAAACGACCTACAAGTATCCTTTGGGCATGTCGCTCTATCTCCTTATCTATGGAAAGCAATGCCACCAACCAGTGGAATTGATTCACAAATCAGTGTGGGCAATGAATATTTGCAATCTTGACTCACAAAATGGTGGTCAATAGAGAAAGTTGGATCTGAACATACTTTTGGAATTCAGAGATTATGCATACAATAATAGTCTGATGTATAAGGGGAAGGTCATACGTTGGCATGACAAGCACATCGGAAGAAAGAACATTGAACATGGAAAGAAAGCCTGGTTGTTTAACGCGAAGTTGAAGATTTTCCCAGGAAAAAGAAGAGCACATGGATAGTGTCATACAGAGTCAGGACCATGCCTTACACCAGAAGTGTACTAATGCCAAAATTGTCAGTTGACGTACAACCTTTCATAGTCAATGGTCAATTGTTGAAGCCGTACTTAGAGCATGATTCATTCATGGCCATTGTCGACCCTATACAAGTAATTTTTGAGGAAGACTTCATTGCTACAACAACTTCAATGGAGCCGGACAATGTTCCCATAAATATTTTTGAGTAAATTAGATTTTTCTTATTTTCTTTTTTATTTTTTTATTCTTCTGAAAAGTGTCACTCATCACATTCATCAATGCTATACTAAGGATATACTTCTTCCTAAGTATTTGGGGGATGAGTATATTGGGTGTTCATTCTTTGATCCCTCGCTTATCCCCTAAACTTTTGATTTTATGTCTATACTTAGGGATATTTTACCCTTAGTATAGGGGGGACATGATGAGCCGATGATTTATTCATACCCACTCTCGACCCACCCTACTTTATGTACAGTCTATTGTATTAGGATGATTTGAACCTAAGTATGGGGGGGTTGTAGTATAGACTTTCCTATACATAGTATGAGTTAGGTTTTTCTTTTCTCTTCGATCTATGAGGACATAGCTCAGGCTAAGTATAGGGGGGTCATGTATACATTGTATATATTTTAGCCATAACGTGTACTTGCATATTTTTAATAATATGGCTAATCAATAAAATTTCATCACATATCAAATTTTTTATATATAATGAGTAATAAATCAGTTAAAAATATTTTGCAAAATGTTTCAAAAATAGTTGGAAAATCTATTTGAAAAACTGTTTGAAAAATGTTTTGTAAAATATTTTCGAACCTTTGTAAAAATGGTTTGCTTGTAAAATTTTTTTATTTGAATAAAATATTTTGAAAATCTATTTATAAAGGGTTTAGAAAATGGTTGTAAAAATACTTTGAAAATCTATATATTGTTTGAAAAGTCTTTGCAAAATGATTTTCAAATTTTATAAATGGTTGTAAAAATTATTTATCAAATTACTAGTCAAAATAAAGTTTTTCAAAATGATTGCAAAAGTATTTTCAAATTGTTTTGAGAGCCTTGTACATAATTCAAGCAAACAGAAATTATTTACAAACTCTGTACATAAAACCTATAAATACCTTGCGTAATTCTTCATCTAAATTCTTGTAAATAACAAATGCACTCCCACATAAAAATTTGCACATAATTATTGGTCAAAACTCTTTTATTTTTGAAAAAAACTAAAAAAATACAAAATTTTAAATATAAAAATTAGCATTTTTTTCAAAAATTGCATAAAAATTTACAAATTGTTTTTCAAAATCCTTAAAAAATCAAAATCAAAAAATTACTTCATAAAATATTTTCTTGCATTGTGCAAATCATTTGTATTTTCCGGATTGATATTGATAATTGAATAAGTCTGAATAAAATCCAAAGATTGGAGCTTGGTTTGACCTTAATCCACTTCATCACAAGAACCTTAAGGGAACTGGAATTGAGATGCTTTAGGTCTACTAGACTTAATTATTTGAGAACGTGGGACTAGGTTCAGTATTGTTTTGACTGCTTAAGTAAAATATTTTGGACCACACACATGACTCTTGTCGACAATGACCTAACTTGCACACCTGCACCTTGCACATTGCTCAGCTTAATTGAAGTGGTAGAGAGATGGATTTGCTGGAATGAGACACAAGCCAATGGAAACATCACAAGTCATAATCTGTGGTCATTGTATCCCAACCCTATCCAGTAGCCATGAGGTCTAATGACAGAATGTTGTGGGTTGCAATAATGCTTCAAAAGAAGGATAGTCTACTGACTCAAGAGGAAAAAGTCCATATGTAAATGTTGTTGTATATAGTAAAAAAAATGCAAAAGTCAAAAACTCCAAAAAATAGAAAGGCAAGAACCAAAGAAAAATCAATTCCCATCAGAGCATATAAATTCAATAAGCAAGCTTGAGCTTCAAAGTTAAATTTGTATGTGAGCATGCAGTCGGGTGACTTGGCTACACTGGTCAAGCATCCTAGGACATGTAGCTACACTGGGTAGCATCCATTCTCTTCTCCATCTCCTCTTCTTGAGCCGGTTGTACTTGAATGTAGAAGGGAATACCCTGCTTCTCAAGGAAAGAGTTATTGGATTGGAAAATTAGGGTCACCATGTTGGAGAGGCCTTACTTTTATCACTTCAGCAAAGAGGAGCTATATATCACACACACAGTACAAGATAGACTAATAGTCATAAGGGACTGCGTATGACATCAACTTGGTCTGACCTGGATTTTGGGCAGAGTTTTGTGATTTTCAGAGGTTGTTATTTTTCAAGTCTGACTCCCAAACAAGATTCTGACCAAACTAAAATTTCGAAGATCCGACTGAGCTCCAAACTTTGATATTATGAAGATAAGTTTAAAAGTTAAAATCAGTCCATGTTCTTTCTTTTTCTTTTTTTATTTTCTTTTCTGCACTAATATTTATCTATGCCAATCCCTCTACTTAACTGTGTTTGCTAGGGATTGGCATAGACAAGTATAGGTTGGTGATGAATAACCATTTCATCACCTTTATTCTTTAATTTTGGCCTTAAATCCCTAGCTAAATGCAAGTATATATCATTAATTATCAAAAGAAATGCTTTGAATATTGTATAAAATACTGTATATTTATTGTATCAAATTCTAAAATAAAAGAATAAAGGCATAAAAGAAAAAGAAATGAGACCATAGGTTTTGTGTGACCCTAAACATCGAGAACCAATCATCATGATGATTTGGTCAACATGGAGTAAAATAGGGGGAGATAGGGCATGTAATTGTACAGAAGAAACATTTAAAAACCCTAAGATCCATAGGCTTGTAATTATAGTTTGGGTCCTATTTTATTATTTTTATACATCAATTAATAATACCCTTTATATGAATATTGCAGATAAAAATAAAAAGGAAAATACAAAATTTATATAACAGAAAAATAATGCATAGTGTGCCCGTGACAAAAAAAATAAAAAAACCTCAAAATAAAAAATTCACAGACCTGTATCATCTTCATACTATATTAAAATGGACCAAAATTACATTTAATTATATATAACTTTCAGTAAGCTATTTAGTGAAGTGGTTTCATTAAATTTGGAGTTAGATGCAAAAGTTAGGTTTTGGGGCCCATATTGTGCAATATACATGTATATTTTATTCGATATATTTATTCTTTGTATTTTTCAAAATATTTTATTTTTATAAAATGATAAAAACTATTTGAAACATATGTACATAACTACAATAAAATAAAATCATTAAAATAAAATTAAAATAAATAATACCATTCAATACATAGATAAAATATACATATATATACATATAAAGTATATATACATAATTAATTAAGTATGCATATACACTCAGAAAAATATAATAAAAATATCTAAATGTGTATAAATATAAATAAAAAATATATAAATTTCTTGTATAAAATAATAAAAAACAAAATACCAAAATACATGTATTTATACTCATGTTTTACTTGTAAATATTAACCTAGAACAAAAATCTTCGAAAAAATATATAAAAATATGTTTAAAATACTACAAAAAGTTGGAAATATTTTTTATCTTATGACCTAAAATTAGTTAATTAATTTATTATTTTTATCAAATTTACAAATAATTTCCACCTTCCTTTTCCCGATTGGTCGACACGGACCAACCAGAATCGTTGGATTTTGACCCAGCAGGTCAATTGACCTACCTCCCCTACCACCTTGTCAGGGGTCTCATGACCTCTAACTTTTACCAATTTTTAGTAGAGACCCAGGTCTCGAGGGCCCTTGATCCCTTCACCAAACGTGTTCTCCATGTCGCCCTCTGCCTTGCCAGCTCCTTACTCCTCACCAACCCGTTCCCTACTTCACGTCATCATTGTGCCCTTTTGGATGGAGACCTCCTTATAAATATGCCCCTCTGACCTTTGGTTGCTTTTTGATCTTCCTCCAGCCATTGTAGCCCCTAGAGGTCCTCACCGTTGAGCTCCTGATGATAGTAGGAACCGCTCCGGATTCTTGCGATGTTGATAAATTGGTGTAGGCTCTGATCAACGTTCATCGGAACTCCCCTCTGGTGAGCTTCATTTTCTCCGAGCTCCAGAGCTCGTCGAGCTACTAGGTATGTTTCTTCCTCTTGCAGTTAGTCCCTTTAGCGTAAATTAGGATTTAATCTCCCCTTTCAATCACACATTTAAGTTTTTTTGAAAAACTAAAATCGTCGGAGTTTCAGCTCTGATATCAAATCCATCGTACTCTAACCTTGTTACGACCCCATTCTACTTCCATTCTCTTTTCAGTCTCCTTCTCCGCAAAGGCCCTCAGTTCTCCCCTTGATTCCTGCAAGGATCAAGTCATCAGACTCCACTTCCACCGTCTTCTTTAGAGTCCTACCATCCTGTCACTCCCCTGCTTTTGAAGCTTCATAAGATGGTCGAGGAGTTAGACCTCGACCCCTTAACAGTTTTCTGCAGGACCGCGATTGTGAGCTCCACTCGGAGCACAACTCGAAGGCAAGAACACGAGCTTCAGGTTGCGAAGCTACAAGGCTCACCCAGTGGGCCTCGGACTCCTTGCTGGACGCGCTATGCTCCCAAGAAGCGGAGGAGCATATTAGACTTGAAGGAGGAGGCCAGATGGAGAAGTTATCAAGGATCAAAGCTCAATGGAGATTTGTTCTTGAGATGTTCTTCCTGAACCCTCGAGAACTGTCAGATGAGAGCTTTGGCCCAGATCTAATATGGACGTCGAATCTAAAGCCGAACTGATGCCCCGATCAATCGTCTAGAGCGTCGTATGGATCATCATTAGCCCTCTAATAACGTGTGTTTCAAGGGTAAATTTATTAGTAACCCTTATCCTTTTGTAATTTTAATATTTAGCCCTATAAATATTTTAATACACTCAAACTTTTTTGTAATATTTTCAAGTAGGCCCTCGTGTATCTTGTAAATTACATCTAGGTCAAGTGCCACATCGACTCACAAGGCACTCCACGCGAGCAAGGTATTTTGCATCCAAGCCTCTCTTGGTTTGGTTATTTAGTTTTAGTATTTAAAATTATATATAGTTTAAAATTTGTGGATATTTTGCATTGTGCCCCCTATTAGTTCTGTGTATTTAATTTTGTGCAATTTATTTTGGATTAAATTATGTGGAAAATTGTAAACAATAGGAGAATTTGCTTCATTTTGTGCTGGAGCATGATGATATTTTATTTTAACATTTTTCATCTTTTTTTCCATTTATTAAAAATCATTCATGTGCTATTTTATCCTTGTTTAGAAATAAAAATACAAAAATTTGAAAACACTTTGAAAAACTCTAATATATATATCATATATTATTGTATAATATAGCTATAGAAAAAAACCATAAAAAATCTCAAAAGAAAATCCAAAAAATTGAAAACCCTCTTTCACCCAAAAAATAGAAAATATTTTCAAAAATACTAAAAAATTAGTTTTCTACTTTATATTTTTATTCCTACATATTATTATATATGAAAATTAGTTTTGAGAAATTCTGAACCCATTAGTATTTTTAAATTTCAAAACAGCTTGAACTACTTAAAAAGTTCTCGATTTGGTATATTTTGGATTAAAAATACCTAAAAATAAGAAAAAAATATTCGAAAATCACAAAATATAATAAAAAATATAAAAAGATGTAATATATTTTATTTTGTAATTTTTGACTTTTTGTAGCTATAATTATATTTATAATGCCTTATATTGTATTATAAACATATATATAGTTATATATAATTATTATAATTAGAAATTCTTACAAATAACTTATAAATATTTTATATCCCTTTAAAAAAATAAAATGGATTATTCTTGGGAATATTTTCTGATTTTTATAGATTTTATATACAAATTCTATTGTATATTTCTTATATTCATATATTACCTTATATCCAGATATATACTCTTATACATATTTATACAAATTATTAAATATAAAAGAAATTGAAAAATCATAAAATTAAAATAAATAAAATAAAATAAATAATAGAAAAATTATAAATATTTATTACTTATTTTTATTTAATAAAAAAATCCACAAAACATACTTAATTAAGTAAGTAAATATTATACAAATATACATTATTCTTTATAAATAATAATCACTGCTACACCAACATATCTAAAGGATATGGGGAGATCCTTAAGCGCATCACGGAAATCGCATCGTATGCGATTGTAAGGGACTAGTCGCACTAGTTGCTCGATGCAACAGAATTAAAAAAAATCATATGATGAAACCAAATGATCCAAGGACACTTCTTGGATCGTTTTATCTAAACCACAAACAAGTAATAGGATTACCTCTTGAAGCGTGGTTGTGATCGAGACTCTAAACAAAGAGAACTCTTGTCTTAAGTCCGATCCGACAGAGGAGACACTTTTGATAAGGCTAAAAAATCTGTTTCGCGACTTTTTAATGATGAAAGTGGTCGATGTAGCCAAAAGCCGCGAAACAAATTCGATTCTTAAAACCTATCAAACAATTTCGGTTTTCCTTCGGAAAACCATCACTAATATTTAACCAGGCAAGTGTTCCCGGGTCGAACTCAAGGAGGCAGAATAAATTCCTTTGATTTTTTCTCTTTATAATTTTATTTTTAATCTTCTCTAAGTGATCAAGTCAAAGAAACCCCTTTTTTATTGGTTTTTATTTTTATTATTTTTATTTGATTTTATTATTTTCAAATTTTTATTTAATTTTCAAAAAGGGAGATTTTTCAAAAATATTTATTTATTATATAATATGTGGATATTATATAGGTGATAGACTATAGTATGGTGATCGGGGTCGAGCCGCGAGCTCGACCAACTCAAGAAAACAAAACAAAATGAAGTGCGATTCGACAAAATCAAAACACGATGAAAGTACGTCGAAAATGCTCGAAAACTTTATACTAAGTATTTGGGGTAGTTATGTAACTACCCTGAAGAAACCGTCAAAAAACGAAGTCACACGAAGTCAAAATAACCCCTACAGCCCAGGGGCATAAGCGCAAAAGAAACTACTTAAAATGTTTGCAAATGGGTCCTCAGGGACTGTTCTGAAAGAAATATATACAAAACTTTACATTTACATCCCTGTGGAGGGACCTAAATGCAAATAGTGAAAACTTGTAAGGCGGGGTGAAATAATTGGAAGCTGCTGGGTTTACTTTGTAAACTTTCCATAGTTTTGTCACTGACGGCTGAGATTAGAAGTTCAAGGCGCCGATCTGAGGGCTCTGCGGATGCCACGTGTTGTGCACCTGCTCTTCCTCTGTTCTTGAAGTTCGTTGCGCAGCTCGGCGGTGGCGCTTCTTCTCCGCGTTTCTCCGATCAACTGAGGACGACTTTGGCACACCTGCAGGGCCAGAGGGGTGGCTCCTCCACCCCTCGAGCTCGCCCGCTGAAGGATGGTGGCGGAGGGTACTTCGAGCGGCGGCGATGGTGCGATGAAGATGGTGGCCTCAGCACCTGGTAGTTGATGAAGTTCTGACGAGGCTCCTTGGAGGCTGATTCTGATGAAGATGAGGACCTTCCAGATCCGAAGAAATGGATAGCGATGAAGTCTGACCTACAAGTGATTAAAATATCGTGCTCGATTCGCTAGAAATCGGCTCAGGGGTAAAGATCACGAGCTCCAAAACTAGATAAAAACTTTAGTTTCGAGACCAGCAACCAGATGCGTGAAAACGATGATGGTTTGAGGTGCGATTCAAAGCGAAATGGAACGAATCGAAAGGGGATTTTGAATGTGCGTCTAAGATTAAGGATTAAGCTATCTAAATCAAGGATTAGCCACGCTAATCGTGGCACGCAAATCGAAGCGAAAAATGAAGAAGATGGATGAAGAGGCCTGTGAAGTGTCAAGGTTTATTACCTGGACAAGATGCTCGACGGCGACCAAAGATCGGAGCTCCGACGCTCGCGTGGGCGGCGATACAAGGCCTATGAAGCCCTGGAACGATCTCCGACGTCTCCTCCTCCTCGCTGGCGTGTCCACAGCGCTGTCACCACCTCCGGCTGGCCGAGACGAGGCTTGGAAGATAGGGGTCAGGCTTCTGGAACTGGTAAGTTTCATAGAGCTTGGAAAGTTGGTTTGGCTATGGCGACCTTGGGCGCAATTTATAGGTGGGTTTTCGTGGTCTCCAAGCCAAGATCATTGGTGGGCGAGGTAGTAGGTTGTTAGGAGGAGAGGATCGACAGATTAGGTTGGCCGGAAGGTTCTGGAGTGGCGCGGGAAAAATGGTTGAAAGGTAGCCGGTAGAGCAGGCGGGCGCAACTGCTTCTTTGGGGAAGAAGAACCCAGGTGCTGACAAGTGTCATCAACTGGTTGGCCCAAAAGTGAAAATACATTGTAAAATAAATAATAATTAGTAAATAAGATTATTTTAATTAGGTATAAATAAAAGAAAGTTAAATAAATTAATTATCTAATTTATGGAATAGTTATTTTTAATAAATAATGAATATTATTTAAAATATAAATATTATATTAATAAATATGTATTTATAAATAGGTTTTAGATTTTTAATTTAATAAATAAATAAGTAAAAATTAATTTTATAATTTCTTAATTTTTAGAATATTAAATAATGTTTATACGAATTTTTATGAATTTTAATGAGTTAATTTACATATTTTAATAAATAAGATAAGTAACAAGGTAGATCATTTATACCTATATTTTAGGGTTTTTGATTTTATTAAAATAATAAATAGTCTCCAAAAATTATGAAATAATTTATGGTGAAACTACAATATCATGAAATAATTAAAAAATTATAAAATTAAGAAAATGATAAATAATGTGTGTTACAGAAGATAAATAGCCCAGAAACCCCGTTGTCTTTTGGTCCCAAAACCGACTTTTTGCAAACGGACTCCGAATTCGATGAAACCACCTTTATTAATTAGAGAATATTATTTTATGAACATTAAAGGTGAGTAGAGTAAAATTGGAGTTCGTATGAGGAAGTTTTGATGTTCGGAAGTTGAGATTTTGACAATTTGCAAACTGAGTTTCTTGGCATATATATAGGGTAGTATTTTTAACTTATTTTTATATTTTTATATACAATTTTAGAAATAATTAGGAAAAGGATTTGGTGAAAAATATTTTTATATGAAATAATTAAAATTCTTTGAAGTTTTGTATTTATTGTATAAATAATGAAAAGTGTATATGTGTGTGTTAATTTATTTTTTAGGTTTTCTTTCCTTATCTCCCCCTAATTATTGGTTTGTCGACCAATCCATGCTGACTTGGTCTCGGGGGTTGGGCTATAAATATATCTTACAGCTATATTTATATTTTAAGTCATATTGTATATATATACATATATTCAATCTGCCTTTTTGTTCTTTTCTTGTTCTTTATTTATTTACATGATTTTAGTGGTTAAAAGTGAATATTTACACATGAGTGGTGTTTTGTTAAAAGATGAGAATTAATGGATATTTACATGTATTTGTTAAGGGTTTTAAGACAAACTGCGACAGAAAAGTTAATGAATCATGGATTCATCAACCCCCTATACTTAAACTTTGCTAGTCCCTTAGCAAACACTTATTTTGAAAAAGTAAGTGAAAAAGAAAGAAAGTTAGAATGAATTTGTTTTCCTAAACCAATTCATGAGAACAGACAAAGGACAGAGCTCGATCGGGCCAGAAACAAGCATTTTGTCAGAACCTTAACTAGGATTAGGATTTTATCCTCATCAGTCCTCAAGTTCCATAATCTTTACTCAAGATCACTTCATCGACTAGTTCAGACTCACTTATTCATATAGCAAACTCTATCATCCTTGAAGTCAACTTGTACAGTGTGTGAATTGATTTAGCTCTTCCTTCTTAGAGAACCGAAGAAACCGTCCATCCCGGCTATACACTCCTATGGCTTCCTCATCTCGCTACTCATTCCTCGAGGAGGGAGGTATTCCCTTCTGAGTTCAGTTCTGCTATATCCACAATCGAATATAGGGAGAAGTTAGAAGAATGAGAAAAGAAGTGGAGTGCAACCAGTGTAGACGCATCTCTTTCTGAAGCCCAACCGGTGTAGCTGAGTCTCCACTAAGATGTGCAGGCATATTTGGTGGAAGCTTGTACCATTGTGGTCTTATTTGGTGGCTTCTGTATTGCTTTGACTTTGTAATTTGTTTGCACTGCATTCATCTTTTGTGCCTCGACGGATATAGCATCTTTTTAGTCCGTCCCTTTTTTGAGGTCTTAGAAAAATTGTGTCAGCAGATCCTTCCCTCATCCAAAGCAACTATCGCAACCCCAATCTCTCCTGTCTTTAGACGTCAATGCCGCAAAGATAAGGATAGAAACATACTACCAAGGTGTACTGCCCTTCGGGACTCCATGCGAGTCGAGCTAAGTGCAGAGTGCATGCGTTCAAGATTGGTTCACTGGTGTAGAATTGTACGGATGACTCCAAATGGTCTACTTAAGCTAAGATGACTTGATTTCCCGAATATGGTCTTACGGAATCCAAAGATTTAAGTCACAAGACCTGAAGAGTCTAAATTCCAGATCCTAGTCAGGCTCCTTACAACGAGAGTTAAAGGCCGTAATGAAGCTCCATTCTTTAGACTAGACTCTGTCCTTAGTTCCAGAAATCAAACTTATTCTGAAAAATGCGAATGCAAATGCAACCATGTTTTTGTGAAGTGTATTTTCTTAATTTTACTCATTTTTTATGGATTTTAAGGATTTTGTAATTTTTATGAATTTTAGGACTTTGTAATTTTTTAGAGATTTTTATGATTTTTATAAACAAGATTTTATTCATAAATTTTACAAGATATATTTTATTCGAGTTAAATGTCTGATGTATTTTACAAATTTTATCTACAAAGTATTTTACAAGGGTTGAATGGTTTTTACACATGTTTTAATAAATAGGATTTTAACAAAGTATTATACATATTTTAAGTACAAATTTTAAATACACATTTTAATTACAAATTTTAAGTACATTTTACTTATTTACAAGGATTTTATAAATACTATATAAATATAAGTGTGAATTTTTTAATTTAACCCGTACCAACTTTTTATGGATTTTATAGATATAGAAAATACATAAAAGTACGAGTTATGGATGAAAGTATATATACAATATATACGCACCCCCCTATACTTAGCTTGTGCTATGTCCTCATAGCGTCAAAAGAAAAAAAGAGAGGACATAACTCGTGCTAAGTAAAAGTGGGTGAAAAAGGATATCGAGTACAAGTCAGTCAACCCCCCCTATACTTATGATCAGGTCATCGTAAGTATCACGGGAGAGCAAAAACGAGATGACTGAATGAAAAGAATAAATAATGAAAGTTCAAAAGGAAAAGAGTGCGAACTCATCGAAATCACTCGGTCCCCCCTATACTTAGGATAAGGCATCCTAAGTATAGAAAAGAGTGTAGCCAAAAATTGGGGACCAGTGATTCGTGAAAAAGAATGTCTATACAAAAGAATTAGTACAAAAAATAAAACGTAAATCCGCGGGCAATCGGTCCCCCCTATACTTAGGATCTAGTATCCTAAGCATAGAAGACGAGCAAAAACGGGGACGATTGTGGTCTACGAAGAATATACAAGTGTTGTGAATCTCCAGAAAAGAATGGCTCAAAAGAATTTGTACAAGAAGAAGTGAAGGAGTGATCATGATTCCTATACAAAATAGATCACTTCAGTACGGGCCAGATGATTAGTAGTCTCTACGAAGTGCTTCAGCATCTGCCTGTTAACCACGAACGGCTCTGCACTAGGTGACACATCTCATATTACAATACTGCCATTGTCGTGCACCGTTCTGACTATGTACGGTCCTTCCCACTTGCTTTTCAATTTGCCGAGAAAAATTCTCAACCTTGCATTGAACAGCCAGACTTTCTGCCCAGGGACAAAGCTTTTGTGCCGAATATGTCTGTCATGCCATTTCTTCACTTTGTCCTTATAGATGAGTGTGTTCTCGTATGCTTGATTTCGAATTTCCACCAGCTCATTCAGATCTATCTTTCTCTTGGCCCCTGCTTTCTGTTCATCCATCAGTATTTCTCGAATTGCCCATTTAGATTTATGCATGATCTCTACGGGCAAGTGGCACGGCTTTCCATAAACTAGCCTGAATGGTGAAGTACCTAAGGGAGTCTTATACGCAGTACGATATGCCCAAAGAACTTGATCTAGAAGAAGTGACCAGTTCTTCCTATATGGTCGTACTAGTTTCTGGAGTATTGATTTTACCTCCCTATTCGAGACTTCAGCCATGCCGTTCGTCTGTGGGTGGTAAGGAGAAGCACTCTGTGATCGATGTTGTATTGTTTTACTAGCTTTTTCACCTTCTTATTAATGAAGTGGATACCCCCATCAGAGATTAAGATACGAGGGATTCCGAACCGCGAAATAATGTGTTCCCTTAGGAACTTGCAAACGGTCTTGTTGTCTGCGGTTCTTGCGGGTATAGCCTCCACCCATCTGCTAACATAGTCTACAGTGAGAAGAATGTACTCAAAGCCGCTGCTAGAAGGGAACGGTCCCATAAAATCTATGCCCCATGCGTCAAAGATCTCGCAGATAATGAATGGTCGCATCGGCATTGCATTTCTGGCACTGACTGTCCCTACAGCTCTCTGACAATCTGGACAACTCTTAACGAATGTGCAAGCATCTCTAGTAAGAGTCGACCACCATAATCCGCTCTGTAGTACCTTCTGCGCTGTCCTCTTACCTAAATGATGTCCTCCTGATTCTAAAGAATGACACAAAGTGAGGAAACTATTATATTCCTCCTGAGGAATACATCGCCTGTAAACGCAATCCGGTCCTTCGCGAAAAAGAAGCGGATCCTCCCAATGGTAATATCGTGCCTCAGAAACTAGTTTCTCAACTCTGTTCTTTGGCCAACCCTGAGGACTTTTCTGTGTGACCAGAAAGTTTACTATGTCTGCATACCACAGAAGTTCTGTAACCGCAAAGATGCTCTCATCAGGAAATCTCTCTGCGATCTCTGGCGTATACTCATCTGAAGGCTGATCTGTCTGTAAATGGGAGAGGTGATCAGCTACCACATTCTTTACTCCAGGTTTATCCTTGATATCCAAATCGAATTCCTGAAGTAATAGAATCCATCTAAGAAGGCGTGCCTTGGCATCCTTCTTTTCCATTAAAAATCTGATAGCTGAGTGATCAGTGTATACTGTGATTTTCGAGCCAAGCAGATATGATCGAAAATTGTCTAATGCAAACACTACTGCTAACATCTCCTTTTCTGTCACTGTGTAATTTATCTGAGCATTATCTAAGGTTCTGTTGGCATAGTGAATGGCAACGGGAAGTCCATTCCTCCTCTGCCCTAATATAGCCCCGACCACAAAATCTGATGCATCCGTCATGATCTCGAAGGGTAGAGACCAATCAGGCGGCTGTAGGACAGGAGCACTGATTATTTTTTCTTTCAATGTGAGGAAGGCATTAAGACATTTATCATTTAAAATGAACTTGATGTCTTTTCCTAGCAATTCAGTTAACGGTCGGGAAATCTTGGAGAAATCTTGGATAAACCGTCGGTAAAAGCCGACGTGCCCCAGAAATGACCGTAACTGTTTGATGTTGGATGGTGGTTCGAGTTTCTTGATGACATCCACCTTGGCAGGGTCAACCTCCATGCCTCGCTGGGAGATGACGTGCCCCAACACGATCCCGTGAGTAACCATAAAATGGCTATTTTCCCAAGACAGAACGAGATCTACCTCACAACATTTTTTCAGAACCTGGTCTAGGTGCGCTAAACAATCGTCAAAGGACTCACCATAGACCGAGAAATCATCCATAATAACCTCTAGAAAATCACCGACCATGTCCGCAAAAATAGCAAGCATGCACCTCTGGAAAGTTGCAGGAGCATTGCACAATCCAAAGGGCATCCATCTAAAGGCATACGTGCCGAGCAGACAATTAAAGGTGGTTTTCTCCTGGTCTTCAGGAGCAATTGATACCTGGTTGTATCCGGAGTAAGCGTCAAGGAAACAGAAGTACCCCTTCCCTGCCAACCGTTCTATGACATGGTCTATGAAAGGCAAAGGGAAGTGGTACTTCTTCGTTGCGGTGTTCAACTTCCTGTAGTCAACACATACTCGTCACGATGTGGTTACTCTCTTTGGAATCTCCTGTCCACTCTCGTTTTTCACCATCTGAATTCCCAACTTCTTCGGGACAACATGTAGTGGGCTAACCCATTCGGAGTTGGAGATGGGATAAATGAACCCTGCGTCGCACCATTTCGTGATCTCTTTCTTGACAACTTCTCGTAAAACCGGATTCAGCCTACGCTGAAACTCTCTGGAGGGTTTGCTATCATGATCGAGATAGATATGATGTGAACACAAAGCAGGATTAATCCTGCGGAGATCGGATACACTCCACCCAATGGCCTTGCGGTTTCTTTCTAGAATCTCCATCAGATGAGATTCTTGATCATCGGTCAAAGTTGAGCTGATGATGACCGGAAACCGTTGATGTGGACCCGTAAGGAAGGCATATTTCATGTTTGGTGGCAAAGTTTTAAGTTCTGGCAAGGTAGTATCTGTATCTGTTGAAACATCCTCTGTGTGTGTACAGGGATCTGTATCGGTTGTGGATTTGTCGGCATTCTGATTATCCACCATCTCTATGTGCTCTAGAGTCGGACTACAGAAGATGTTCAAGACATCATCCGACTCCTCAGAATGATCGGAAGAAAATAAGTCAGCTAGATAAAATTCTGAATCATCTGAGACGGAGGAATTGTGTAGAGTTTCTGATTCTGAAAGATCTGCATTGATTTCGTCAGAAGTCTGATCCCTTTGCTACTCATCATCCAGACTAAAATATAAGGTTCCGTCGGAAGAATTACCCCTTGAGGTCTTGGACCCGTCCTCTGTCAAACACTCTTGGGTCTCTACCTGATATCTTTCGAGGTCGTCAAGACGGACCTCATCCATGTAATCATAGGAGGCTAAAGAACTCAGAAAATCCGAAGATGCATCACTGAAAGTGTTTGATTCTATGGCCATCTCTATATGTACCTTTTCGCCCTCGACGCGTAAGGATACCTTCCATGTATCATAATCGAAGAGGGCCTTTGCGGTCTCCAGAAAAGGCCTCCCGAGAATGATCGGGGTAAGGTGTAACTGTGCAGGGCAATTCATATCTAGGACTGTAAAGTCCACTGGAAATTGCAGACCCTGCACGGTTACGATAACGTTCCTAAGTATACCCTTAGGTCTCTTTACAGATCTATCAGCAAACTGAAGGATCGCGCGGGATTTGTAAAGAGGACCTAACTTGAGCTTCTCGAGTAAGTTAGCGGGTATCAGATTGATCGAGGAACCGTTATCTAATAGAGTGCGATCGAACTCGGTTTTTGCGATCTCGCATCTGACATAATGTGCACCTGAATCCTTTTTCTTCTTCGGTAGTTTATTATGTATCGCACAGGATGTAGCCTTAGTCAAGACATGTTTTTCTGTTCGGGATCTCTTTTTCCTACGCGTGGTGCATCTGTTTTTCAGTTGATTCTTGAGCGTAGGAAATTGATCTAAGGCATCATGAAGAGGGATCTTCAGAAAGATGTGATCTTTGAGTAGTTTTTCAATCTGTGGAGATTCAAGATTATTTTTAGTCTTTTTCTTTCCTTTTCCAAACAAAGCATCGGGAAAAGGAATAAAGTCAGAAGTCAGAAAATCAGGACTTTTATTCAAACTGGAATCAGCATTTACATCGAGAGTCTCAGAATTATTTACAAAACTCTCTAAAACAGGGGAAGAAATATTTTTGTCAGGGCTCTCTGCCTGATCTGGCATGATGTCATCGTCTGAGTCTCCAGTATCCATATCTGAAGTGTTGGCATTTCTCCCGTCTCTTGAGTCTGCGTAAAGGTCCCCATCCTCTTGCGGTTTCTCCTCCTCGGCTTCAGGATCATGGTTCAACTCGTGCTCCTCAGGTGCCCTCTCCTCTTCTCCAGCAGGTGCTTGCGGTGATCTACCGCTCCTGAGACGAATGAAGTTAGATAAAAATTCAGGAAACGAGATCTTACCTGTAGTATCTACCTGCTCTGGATGCCTCCTCTTGTTGTTCGGGTTCATCTGAGGCTGGGTTGGGAGAGTGGTCTTCGGCACGGTTAACTCGTCCAAACGGACGGTTAACCTGCTCCATCTCTGTCTTGTGCGCGATCTGGAGCGTATTCAGCATATCCATGATCTGGTTGAGTGCCTGGGCCTGTGAAGACATCTCCGGTTCGGTGTGGTGGCCCTGGCTTGCTCCTCTCTCCTGCCTTGGCGTGAAATGCTGAGAGGTGGAAGGCTGGGAGTAGCGCTGATGTGTGGAGGAAGACTGCTGCGGCTGCTGAAAAGGATGATTCTGTGAGTAGTGAGCAGGGTACTGATATGAAGGCTGCGGTCTCTGATGGTAGACATTCGGATGAGACTGCTGCGGCGTGAAGCTCTGGCGGTGCTGAAATTGTGGACGTCCATGCTGCGGCTGACCGTACGGCTGCTGCGGCTGCTGATTCGGTATACTCGACTGCTGCATCGGAGTATACCGAATCCCGTTGATCTCGAAAGTGGATTGCGGCTCCACCTCCATCTCTGCGGTGCTGATGATCTGGACAGAATTAGCATGAGACTGATCCTCATGCCAATCAATCTGCGGAATCTCGGGCTCGCTCTGGATGTAGTGTATCAGACGGGTGGGTGGAGCGGGTGCGATCCTCCGTGCTGATTGTGCATTCGAAGAAGTCTGGCTCTGCTGGTACTGGATCTGAAGATCAGCGACCTTCTTTGATAGATCACTCAGCTGCTGAGGTAGAGATGATTGTTTCTCCAACTCTCGCAACGGCTGTAGGTCTTGGACCTGCTTGTGAATCACGTCCACCAACGTCAATTTCTCGCTAATGAAGCCCATGTTGGTGTTGGATTCAGAGTCCGAGATGTTCACCACCTTGTGATGTTCTCGGTGATGTGGTGGTTGTGGGGCTTTCTGAAATGCCCGAGTAGAGTCTACAACTCTCGAGTTCTCGACCATCCCTTCGAAGGTGGCCCAGACTGACTCGGCATCCTTGTTCAAGTAGCTGCCGCCACATGCGGCACTAACTAGCCCCTGTACTTCCGGCTGGAGTCCTCTGAAGTAGTTCTGTACGAGCACCTTCATCGGGAACTCATGATGCGGGCATCTCTCCGTAAGATCCTTGAATCGATCCCATGCCTCATGGAATGATTCGTGCGGCAGTTGCGTAAAGTTGGAGATCTGGCTCCTCATCATGTTCGTCCTTCCCGGAGGAAAATACTTGCGTAGGAAGGTGGACTTCAGGTCGTCCCACGTAGAAATTTCTCTCCCCACATGGCTCAGCCAATAAAGGGCCTTATCGGCTAAGACAAAGGGGAAAGCCTTGAGGCGTACGGCCTCCTGCGTCACTCCTGGATAACAAGTTGTTCCGCAGATCATCTCAAACTATTGTAAAAATGTGAACGGCTCCTCTACGGCATTCCCATAGAATTTGGGAAGCAAGGAGATCAAGGACGGTCGGAGTTCGTATGGCCCTTGATTCGGCGGTAGCCGAATCCAGTGATGGAGCATTCTAGCACCTGGGTCATACTCGTCCCGTAAAGTTGTGGGAACCGCAGGCGGTAACTGGTTCCCAGCCCCTGCTCTCAGCGCGGCTATTTCAGCCCGCAGTTCGGTCTGAACTCTATACTGTTCTCGAATCTTTAAATTCATCTGCTGTAATGTATCGAGAATGTCTGTCGTGACATCTGCGTTCAGCTCCAGTCTTCCCTCCTGATGTTCCCCAGCTGGTGGCCTCTCATCTGCTTCTGGTCCTTTCCCACGAGCCATCTGATCGTCTGTAAAGTAAAAACTCTAGTAAGAACTCAGCGAAAAGTACTCAGGAGATCTAGATGATGTATTGAGGCCAGGGTCTGCCTCAATAGTCTGGCCAGGAGGCGAGGGAGTATGGGTCTAACTCACCTCGAGATCTGATGGGACCGGCTCGGGAAGAGGGTCATCCCGAGCCTGTGAAGACATACGCTCGACGGTGGACGGTCGAAAGCTCACAGAGTCTGAGCCGAAAAGCCGTCGAGACGTCATCTTCGATTTCAAGAGAAATTTCAGGAGAGCACGTGTACGATTCAAATGAAGGAGAAATGCGAAAGCCGCGGAAACTCACGCCCCACAAACAAACACAAAGCAAACCCCGTTTTCACCAACTCAACCCTGATGAAGACCGTAAGAGTTCGGTCTTTTTATCTTTTCGGTTTTAGGATTGTGATTAGCAAATGCTTCGATTACGCGGGCTGAGCAAGCCAATAGGTGCCCGATAGTTTCCCCGAAACACTGGCCCGAATCCTTACAAGAGACCACTCGCACTCAACCAATATGGGAGTAAGTACGGACCATTTCCGGCTACCCGTGTTACTTGAGGACGGAGCCTTGCGCAGTGTCCTCTAAACCTCCCACTCTGCTAAGTAAACCTGGACCGTTTCCGGCTACCCGATCTTACCCACTAAGGAACAGTGATCAGGTGTATGGACCCAGTAGTATCTCACGAGAAATACGGGGTTTGGGATCTATCCTTAAGTGTTGGTTCTCAAGCTCGCGCACTCTGAGAAATGTGCGGGGGTTACTCTCCCCAAAATCACTTTAGTCGATTACGGCTTTTAGGTCAGATAAATTTAGCAGTCCCGTTTTAATTTTGCGGTTTTTTATGGTTTTTTCAATCAACGTCTATCGATTTTTTTTCTTTTTATTTAAAACCCTAAAGCATGCACCTAGGTTGCGAGTCCTAAGACTAACTACGCGGCACAAGCAGATAGAGTAAAAAAAACCTAATCAAGCATCTAGAAAAACCGCGGAAAACTGATGAGCGATAAAAAACCGCGGTGGGTGCCCTGATCCTCGGATACACTGTATCCGGCGAATCAGGCCCCAAAAAAATGGGGGGGGGGGGTTTGTTTATTGTAATTACAGACTCTCTCTCCCTTTCTCTCTCTTTTACAAAAATACCCTAACTAATCTGCCCTCTGCAGCTGACTCGTGAAGAAAGAGCCGACCTCTGCTCTTTCAACTGATTCGGCTTCCGAAGAAGCCAGCTGATCCTACAGGCCCTGCAAAGATAGTTAGCAAAAGATCGATCGAGAAAGCCGAGAAAGTCGTAAGAAAACAAAAGAAAGACTCAGAAAACAGAAAATGAAAAAGCCGTACGAAAAACGAAATAAAGAGAAGAGAAAAAAATAAAATTACGAAGAAATGAAAAATAAAAAAGAATCTAACGCCTCCCCGGCAACGGCACCATTTTGATGAGGTTAAAAATCGGTTTCGCGGCTTTTTATTGATGAAAGTGGTCGATGTAGCCAAAAGCTGCGAAACAAATTCGATTCTTAAAACCTATCAAACAATTTCGGTTTTCCTTCGAAAAATCGTCACTAATATTTAACCAGGCAAGTGTTCCTGGGTCGAACTCAAGGAGGCAGAATAAATTCCTTTGATTTTTTCTCTTTGTAATTTTATTTTTAATCTTCTCTAAGTGATCAAGTCAAAGAAACCCCTTTTTTATTGGTTTTTATTTTTATTATTTTTATTTGATTTTATTATTTTCAAATTTTTATTTAATTTTCAAAAAGGGAGATTTTTCAAAAAGATTTATTTATTATATAATATGTGGATATTATATAGGTGATAGACTATAGTATGGTGATCGGGGTCGAGCTGCGAGCTCGACCAACTCAAGAAAACAAAACAAAACGAAGTGCGATTCGACAAAATCAAAACACGATGAAAGTACGTCGAAAATGCTCAAAAACTTTATACTAAGTAGTTGGGGTAGTTGTGTAACTACCCTCAAGAAACCGTCAAAAAACGAAGTCACACGAAGTCAAAATAACCCCTATAGCCCAGGGGAATAAGCGCAAAAGAAACTACTTAAAATGTTTGCAAATGGGTCCTCAGGGACTGTTCTAACAGAAATATATACAAAACTTTACATTTAGGTCCCTGCGGAGGGACCTAAATGCAAATAGTGAAAACCTGCAAGGCGGGGTGAAATAACTGGAAGTTGATGGGTTTACTTTGTAAATTTTCCACCGTTTCGTCACTGACGGCTGAGATTAGAAGTTCAAGGCGCCGATCTGAGGGCTCTGCGGATGCCACATGTCGCGCACCTGCTCTTCCTCTGTTCTTGAAGTTCGTTGCGCAGCTCGACGGTGGCACTTCTTCTCCGAGTTTCTTCGATAAACTGAGGACGACTTTGGTACACCTGCGGGGCCAGAGGGGTGGCTCCTCCACCCTTCGAGCTCGCCCGTTGAAGGATGGTGGCGGAGGGTACTCCGAGCGGCGGCGATGGTGCGAAGAAGATGGTGGCCTCAGCACCTGGAAGTTGATGAAGTTCTGACGAGGCTCCTTGGAGGTTGATTCTGATGGAGATGAGGACCTTCCAGATCTGAAGAAATGGATAGCGATGAAGTCTGACCTGCAAGTGATCAAAATATCGTGCTCGATTCGCTAGAAATAGGCTTAGGGGTAAAGATCACGAGCTCCAAAACTAGATAAAAACTTTAGTTTCCAGACCAGCAACCAGATGCGTGAAAACGATGATGGTTAGAAGTGCGATTCAAAGCGAAATGGAACGAATCGAAAGGGGATTTTGAATGTGCGTCTAAGCTTAAGGATTAAGCTATCTAAATCAAGGATTAGCAACGCTAATCGTGGCACGCAAATCGAAGCGAAAAATGAAGAAGATGGATGAAGAGGCATGTGAAGTGTCAAGGTTTATTACCTGGACAAGATGCTCGACGGCGACCAAAGACCGGAGCTCCGACGCTCGCGTGGGCGGCGATACAAGGCCGATGAAGCCCTGGAACGATCTCCGACGTCTCCTCCTCCTCGTTGGCGTGTCCACGGCACTGTCACCTCCTCCGGCTGACCGAGACGAGGCTTGGAAAATAGGGGTCGGGCTTCTGGAACGGGTAAGTTTCAGAGAGCTTGGAAAGTTGGTTTGGCTATGGCGACCTTGGGGGCTATTTATAGGTGGGTTTTCGTGGTCTCCAAGCCAAGATCAATGGTGGGAGAGGTAGTAGGTTGTTAGGAGGAGAGGATCGACGGATTAGGTTGGTCGGAAGGTTCTGGTGTGGCGCGGGAAAAATGGTTGAAAGGTGGCCGGTAGAGCTGGCGGGCGCAACTGCTTCTTTGGGGAAGAAGAACCCAGGTGCTGACAAGTGTCAGCACCTGGTTGGCCCAAAAGTGAAAATACATTGTAAAATAAATAATAATTAGTAAATAAGATTATTTTAATTAGGTATAAATACAAGAAAGTTAAATAAATTAATTATCTAATTTATGAAATAGTTATTTGTAATAAATAATGAATATTATTTAAAATATAAATATTATATTAATAAATATGTATTTATAAATAGGTTTTAGATTTTTAATTTAATAAAAAAAATAAGTAAAAATTATTTTTATAATTTCTTATTTTTTGGAATATTAAATAATGTTTATATGAATTTTTATGAATTTTAATGAGTTAATTTACATATTTTAATAAATAAGATAAGTAACAAGGTAGTTCATTTATACCTATATTTTAGGGTTTTTGATTTTATTAAAATAATAAATAGTCTCCAAAAATTATGAAATAATTTATGGTGAAACTACAAGATCATGAAATAATTAAAAAATTATAAAATTAAGAAAATGATAAATAATGTGTGTTACAGAAAATAAATAGCCTAGAAACCCCGTTGTTTTTTGGTCCCAAAATCGACTTTTTGCAAACGGACTCCGAATTCGATGAAACTAACTTTATTAATTAGAGAATATTATTTTATGAACTTTAAAGGAGAGTAGAGTAAAATTGGAGTTCGTATGAGGAAGTTTTGATGTTCAGAAGTTGAGATTTTGACAATTTGCAAACTGAGTTTCTTGGCATATATACAGGGTAGTATTTTTAACTTATTTTTATATTTTTATATACATTTTTAGAAATAATTAGGAAAAGGATTTGGTGAAAAATATGTTTATATGAAATAATTAAAATTCTTTGAAGTTTTGTATTTATTGTATAAATAATGAAAAGTGTATGTGTGTGTTAATTTATTTTTTAGGTTTTCTTTCCTTATCTCCCCCTACTTATTGGTTTGTCGACCAATCCATGCTAACTTGGTCTCGGGGGTTGGGCTATAAATATATCTTACAGCTATATTTATAATTTAAGTCATATTGTATATATATACATATATTCAATCTGCCTTTTTGTTCTTTTCTTGTTCTTTATTTATTTACATGATTTTAGTGGTTAAAAGTGAATATTTACACATGAATGGTGTTTTGTTAAAAGATGAGAATTAATGGATATTTACATGCATTTGTTAAGGGTTTTAAGACAAAATGCGACAGAAAAGTTAATGAATCATGGATTAATCAGCTTTCAAGCGTGTTGATGAAACACGTGCTCCATGTAATCCATGTTGATGATCCAAGCGACGAATCTCCTGATCTCGACACATGAGATCCGACAACTTCTTCACGAGCGAGGTGCACCAAAGGAGACGGAGATCCACGAGCAAACGATCGGGCAGCATAACGACGATGATGCGGAGATGGAGATTATCTCTAGGGCATCCATGGTAGACGACCATATGAGAGAGAGAGTGGGCGTGTAGAGAGAAAGAGAGAGAGAGAGAGAGACTTATGTTCTCATTAGCCTATGAAGAGAAAGGGGTGCCCTTCTATTTATAATATTTTGGGATCCATGGATCTCAATCAATGGGCAACACAAATCCAATGGCTCTCATTGATTTGTGTTTCTTTAAATGGCTAAGATTTGTGTTGGTAAAAACCAACAACAATTATTTTATTTTGGATTAAATATATATTGATAAATCAATATAAATTAATCCCAAAATTAAATCAATCTCATATGGAGATCTAGGAGTAGAGATTACAATAATCCAAGATTATAGGGGGACGACCACCCTTTCCTTATAGGAGTTGGTGACCGTCCACCATATCTTATGGATTGTAATCTCATGTAATCTCATGAGATTGCATTACTCATCGAAAATCTCCAAGATTTACAACAACACTTGTTATAAATTATTCAACAAAAATAATTTATAATTATTTTGTAAATATTGCAATCTTACTATTGAAAAATTGTGAATCACATTCACAACCCAAAATAAAATGTAGATTATATTTTCAATTAATTGTTCAATGTGAATCCAATTCTCATCAACATTTAATTAACAAATGTAAATTATAAATAGCTCTCTCTTATATATTATAAATCACATTTATAATATATATGCTTAATATGTATAGTGCTATCCACATTATTCAATATCGATGATAATTAAAATACATTTAATCATCTTGGATCTCTGTTCTCATGTGCCCAAATAATATGAATTACATTCAAATTATTTACATCTTTGATAATCAAATCACATTTAATTATCTTAGATAACTCTCTTTATAATATGAATCAAATTCATATTATTCATGACAATTAAATCACGTTTAATTATCCATTTTCTCAATGCTCGGATACATATATCAACAATGAAATTAACATGAACTCTTTCAAGGATAATGCACTTTATCCACAGATACTTGGAGATAAGGACAGGGTGATTGTATTGTTCCATGTATAGTGACTTGGATATTGAGATCACATCTCAAATCCAGATCTCGGGCCTCCCATAGATGCTTGATTAAATCAAAACCATAAATCTAATCTTCTCATTGCATCTGAATCACATTCAGATCAATGTCCAATATTTGGACCAAGATCATATTACTTCTCTGCTGAGAGAAGTCACTAAAATCCATACCTGTTTCATCACTCCCTAGGAATGGAAGCATCATGGTTATACAATCATTTATGATCACATCACCCTCAAGTATTCCCAATACCTGTACATCCTGCATACTGGAAGACCCAGAATAAACCTGAAGTATAAGATCAATTTTATATTGTCTACTTCAGGGATTTATCATTAAGTTTCTCATTTGACTATTGGGAGTTAATATTGATCATATACTTTCCAAAAGCATATATCATACCCAGGTGTTGATCATATACCTTACAAAAGCATATATTAAACCTCCAAATTCAGTCAAGCTTCCAAAGTGAGGCGAGCGTGCACGGAATTTGATGCTTCCTAATATCTCATGAGTGAGCTCATGTCTTCTGGTTCAATAATGATCTTGTATGATCCTTTTGAGAGATCGTATTACTCATATGCCCTTGTATGCACACCAGCACGCTGGTGTATAGACCTTGATTAGGTCATCAACCTATTGGTCTGCCAAATGTACATACTCAGACATATAGTAACACATCTGTCTCCAATCAGAGGATGTGTTCCTATATTGTGACATAATACGTCATAGGACTTTGGTTATCTCGATCTCGTTAAGTCAACTCGTTGACCTAACTAATCTGACACCTCTGAATCTATATTCCCATGCAGAAGACCTGCATCAAGAGGTCGGTCAGATATCAGCCTAAATGAGAAAGGATTGCCATCTCCTACTCAGGCTAGAGATCATCTCTCAACAATTATTTAACGGTGCTTGATGAGTCCTCAATCTAACTCTTTAGATGTCCATCCAAGCACCAGCCTCTATGATTCAATATTTGAATCAACAGTTGTATGATCATCAAGATGGCCATGGTACATAAACCTAATTGTACTAAGGGACCCATTATGCAAATTATCTATTCTTCATTTTAGATCAAGGAATGATATTCGCACTAACATTATTGCATAATGGCCCACCGTGGGCTCGCATGTCCAACAATCTCCGACTAGCCCAAAGAGCCATTAATGGACTAATCATTTAAAACCGCACTCACATGACAATCATAGGCTATTTATAAAAATAGCTAGGTAAGTTGATCGGTCACTTTGTTCTCAAGAGACTACGCCAAGTCCTTTTACGACACTTGCATATCTCCGAGTAACAGTTCTCGCATTCAATGCAAAAATTGCATCTTATGCAACCAACAGTCAACATTGTTAGTTATAGTGTCATTGACACTACAACTCAATAATCATTTAACTAGTATTTAATTTCTATCATCCTTATTAGAATACCCTTAATCTCGAAGATCTCTATCTCCTAAGGTGTCTGCAGTTAAGACCTTTTAGATTACTATCTATAAAATCTTAATTTCTTAAAGATAAGACTTTGAGATCACTATCTCAAAAGCTTTTCCCTCTATGAAGATATTGTTATTACTGCAATCAAGTGTTTTTTTATCACCATAGTAGGATTAGTAACAGTTTACTACTCCCACTGCACGATAGACATCTGACTTTTGTACACATCTAGCATACACCCTGCTTCTCGTAACTGATGCACAAGGGCAAGCAGTTTTAGCATTCACATCCTCAACTCTTTGAGGCACTATCCCTTTAGATAGGTTAGTACCATATCTTGAGGGAAAGAAGCCTTTCTTGGAATATTCCAAAAAATGGAAATGTCCAAGGTGTACCATTAATGTGACGATCCCAATATCCTCTTCTCTTTGCTTTTGAACAACTTCAGAACTAAGATCTAAGAGGTATCCTTGAGATTATATCTCAAGATATGGAATAGCTAGTCTATAAAACACTTATTATCATCCTTATATCATTCTAAATGATTAGGATATTATTTATATTTAGCACGATGAATGCAATGGCACTCCCACTAAGCTTCACACGGTTCATCAAGATTCTATCTGAAATCATAACATTTATAATTTAATCAAATCTTTTGTTTCAACTTCAAGAAGCTTATTTGAGTCCATAGATGGAATTCTTCAGCTTGCACACCTCGCTTTCCTCAACCAATTACGAAATCTTTGAATATTTCAAAAGGTTTCTTAGGTGAAGAGAAGAAATCTCATATCATACATAATCTTCAGAAGATATCACATATCCATTATGTTTATTATGATATAGATGTTCCACATACATAAATATGTATGAGATCTTGAATACCTCGACATCTAACACCATTCCCAAGAGAAGGGTGTATTGGACACTCTTTGAATACAATATTCACAAGTATGTAAGATTTGAAATTTTAAACATTCTAAAGTTTCAAATCTTACTAGTCTATTGATCCCATCAATAGACATATGTCCAAGGCTTGATGTCAGATCATTGTCCAATGATCTTCATTCTCCCATTGATCTTTGAAGGTTCAATTTTTCAGTATTAGAAATCATAATGAACTATTCATTAGTTTTCTAATTTAGTAGAGTCCACTAGATGTTAGATTACTATCTGAAATATATCCATCATAACTCTCTGTGATAGGTTTATTCCAGAATTCATGTTTATTTCCAACATTTAGAAATAAACAATGAGTGCATTCTAACATCTAGGTCATAGGGACATTCTCTAAGACTAAGGGCTCCTACTGAAAATATGAAGTCTATTGATCCAATGGAAATTTTTGCAACAATTGCATCAATTCCAACATGGATGATCATGAAACCGTAAGATCAAATTTCTAATCTTCTAACTTATGTACAACCAATTGCAAGTGTCATTAGAAGATTAAGATACAATTATTAGACTTCATCTTATCAAATAAGAAAGTCAATATCAATGATTATATATAGATTATTTCGATGCACTATTCGAGTCCTTATCCAAGGATTCTAGATAGATTTGATAATCATACTATCAACACATCAGCATATTGCAGTATTGGCATTTATCCAACTCTTTGGATTTCATATGGAAGTCACAGAAATATAGACAACTCTTTGACTTTCATTCTCACATGGGTCAGACCCACGCTTCCGTTGTGCTCCCTTCATGTTAAATTCAAAAGATTTCAATATAAGAGCATTTCAACATTTATACATGTGCTTCATTCAATTCATACAATATGAATATTATGAATCTTCATGAATGACGAGAGTATAGATAGTAGAATGATGACACTCATTGTATCTACATCCATCTAAACTCTTAAAACGTTGGTTCAGGTAGGTATTCAAACATTTTGAATACATCATCTCTTATAGAGCCACCATTCTGCATGATGCAGTGAACCATGTCATTCATGATTAAATGTCGAGAGCACATATGTATGCCATAACATCTTCTTAGATTTTATAAGGATTAATTGACAGTTGCGATCATCATCGACATGTTACTTCCAAAGTATATTTGATGAGAGATCAAGACTATAGAGACATATAAACCATAAGGTTGTTGTCTTATTGTATATTTAATTGTCATTCCTCATTATTATGAGGAAATTGCACATTGTAATCACATACAATATGTGCCCAACTACAAGCATATCTTGATCATGGATCCAATCCATGATATTATACTGGCTATTATTGAGTATAATATTGAGTGGGTTTAATGAAGGAATATCTAAAATAAGAAATTTGCATAAATGTATATAAATATATATACACATATTTTACTTTGATTTAGAAATTTTTTATATCAAAGTTGTCCTGCCTTGTCAACATCGAAAGTTCATTCCCTTAATTACTTTCAATGTAAGAGATATACTTACCAATATATCTCGGCAAGATCTAGGATCTCATTCCTTATTTTTGTCACATCCCAATAATATGAGAATCGGTAACTCGGATAAAAAGAAGCGGGAACACATTCCGCCTTGCAAGTCCAACTTGCATTTCCCAATTCGATCTATAACACCCGAACCCACCACCTCTAAGGTGATGTTGACCCGTCATTAATGGAACTAACCATCAACAGGAATACAACTCGCTATGCGTAATCCAATATCGCCCCAATAATATGAGGACCCGATATTGGGGTCACTAGCATATGTCCTTACTCTTTCGAGATGCGAAGAGTCCGATCCAGATGCACTTGCATACAGGAGCTGTCACTTTGGACAGGCGTCTCCTACATATAATCCCTGGCGACGGAACCCTTTGCCTTGATGGGAGACCATGGATGTCACTTATGTGATCCTCCATATCATATTCGAATTCTAATTAATCATAATGAATCATATTCATTAAGATTAATTCTTCCAAGGGAAATAACACCTCTATTAAAAATATAGTGTTTAATTTTAATTGGATTCCAATTAATCTAATCATATTAAATTAATGATCCATTAATATCCAACAAACAATCTTTATTGTTACTTGAATTATGGTATTATCTCAAATACGTATTATTTTGAATTTTAATAATTAGAAAAATACACCGTGATCTCTCTTGCATTATCAAGTCCCTGCCCACTGTCATGGCCAATACCGACGGGAGTGGGACAGACTGCACACTGTGCAACCTGCTACCCCAACGCTCCCCGACTAAACACCATATCCACCCCAGGAAAAGATAATGCCAAATTGATCATTGTGTACTTGAGATTATAATTGGTTTTTCAACGGAATTTATACCTTATAATAATATTCAAAACAATTTTGATTAACATTATAATGAGATTTGCTAAACAAATCCGAAATCCTATTCAAGCAACAATGTTGGAATGTAGATCATGTAGATAATGTAACCAATTTGTGATCTATATCATATCTAACCAATTATTGGTTAAGGCAATGTCATTTAAGGAAATAATTATCTTAAAATATTTCAAAATTATTTATCCATATATGTTCCAGGAAGTTAAATCATTTAATTTCACTAATTTCTTAAATGACAATCACTAGGTTCTTGATTAGGAAAGTAATTTTCAGCAATGACCCTCACTTACTGAAAATATCATATCTCAATCAATTTAAATCCAAATTTAGCAAAATACGTTACTAAAGTTTGCTAATTTTATTTACAACAGAACCTAAGTGATTTGCATGCATTTTAAGGCGTTTCAAATCCACAATTAACTCTTTAATTACGTTAAGATTTGCAGTCCCCGAAACTGTGGATACATCTTCACTAAAATGATCATAACTTGAGCAAACAGATTCGAAATCACATAAATGTAGATCCTACGGTTTTATTATTTAATGGATAATAAAATATAATTATTATTTTAGTGTTTAAACAACTTAAACAGGGCCGAAAATATGCACTAAACATAGATGCGAAAATAAAATGCGATAAAACTTTCACAAATCCTAACGAACCCAAGTCTTCCTAGGTTTATGGATTGTATCCAAAACATCCAACCTACGATGCTAATACCATTTGAAGGACATGGGGAGATCATTAAGCACATCACAAAAGCGTGAGGAACACATTGTATGCGATCGTGAGCGACTAGTCGCACTAGTTGCTCGATGCAGCAGAATTAAAAAAAATCATACGATGAAATCACATGATCCAAGAACACTTCTCGTAGTGTTTCATATAAACCACAAACAAGTAATAGGATTATCTATTGAAGCGTGGTTGTGATTGAGTCTCTAAACAAAGAGACCTCCTGTCTCAAGTCCGATCCGACGGAGGAGGCGCTTGCGAGCGTGTTGATGAAACACGTGCTCCTCACAATCCATGTTGATGATCCAAGCAGCGAATCTCCTAATCTCAACACACGAGGTCCGACGTCTTCTTCACGAGCGAGGCACACCAAAGGAGACTGAGATCCACGAGCAAACGATCGGGCAACATAACGACGATGTTGCGGCGATGGAGATTCTCTCTAGGGCATCCATGGTGGACGACCATATGAGAGAGAGAGAGTGGGCATGTAGAGAGAGAGATTGAGAGAGAGTGAGAGAGAGACTTATGTTCTCATTAGCCTGCGAAGAGCAAGGGGTGCCCTTCTATTTATAATATTTTGGGATCCATGGATCTCAATCCATGGGAAACACAAATCCAATGGCTCTCATTGATTTGTGTTTCTTTTAATGGTTAAGATTTGTGTTGGTAAAAACCAACAACAATTAATTTAATTTGGATTAAATATATATTGATAAATCAATATAAATTTATCCCAAAATTAAATCAATTTCATATGGAGATCTAGGAGTAGAGATTACATTAATCCAAGATTATAGGGGGACGACCACACTTTCCTTATAGGAGTTGGTGGCCGTCCACCATATCTTATGGATTGTAATCTCTGCAATCTCATGAGATTGCATTACTCCTTGAAAATCTCCAAGATTTACAACTACAATTGTTGTAAATTATTCAACAAAAATAATTCATAATTATTTTGTGAATATTGCAATCTTACCATTGGAAAATTGTGAATCACATTCACAACCTAAAATAAAATGTAAAACACATTTTCAACTAATTGTTCAAAGTGATCCAATTCTCATCAACATTTAATTAACAAATGTAAATTACAACTAGCTCCCTCTTATATATTATAAATCACATTTATAATATATATGATGATTACATTAAATACTGCTATAATATGATCAAATTATGTGAAGAACAACCTTAGTATTTGATGTATACACTTCAATCTTGCATAAATTTGCATTCAATTTATACAACAGAGGAAACCATCAAAATTACATAAAATCGATCAAACCATTGCATAAATCAACAGATCATATATCTGGCAAAATATTTGTAGATGTCGATTCACATATTATTTTATGGTGAGATAATATTTATAAATCATCCAAGAGAAACACCAAAAATATAAATTAAACAAATCATATATATATTATAGCAAGAGGGAAAATAAAATTGTATCTAGAGCATTGAATTAAATCAAACAAGCCTACACATGATTTCATCCAACTTGGCTCTACACATATTTTGTTGGAAAGAAATGGAGAGGGGCTTGAAGGTAAAATACCCTTTCTTTATTGGTTGCACATGGGGCACCACAATTCCCTTTCCCATGCACATGGATTCCCACATACAAACACAATTCCCATGCATTTAAATTCTCTCTTTTCTTCCCATGCAAAAGTAGTCGTCCATGCTTTCTCTCCTCATGCAATTCACATGCATATGAATTTAATTCTTGTCTTTATGTGTGCATGTGTAGCCATATATGGTAGCTACAAAAGGGATACAAATGCAAAGGGAAAAAGGACTTCTTGGCCCAACGCACATTCTCTCCCTCAACATTCTCTCTCTCCAACATTTTTTCCATACATACGTGAAGGCCCCTCTCCGTATGCATCTTGCGCACCACCTCCTTCGCGTGGCCAACGGACAACCTCCTCCTCGCATAACTAGCAGCACCAGCCCTCTTCTCCGCACCGTGTGCACGCCTCTACCCCAACCCATGCGTGATCAGCCCCCGCATCCTCATCTCCACGCCTCCATCTTCACGTCACCAACATCTCGTGGTTTCACCATCGTCTCTGAAAGCTCCAAGAGAGAAGAACTCCTTTCTCATTTTTACATCTCCCTTGTATTTTGCTATATTAGTGGTTCTTGTTTAAGTTAAATTTGATGAAACAACTATTTGATAACATCTTCTATTTACTCTAATTTGTTTCTAGAAATATGCATTGCAACTCTTACATTTTTATTCCATCTTGAAATATTGCAAGTGTCACACTATTATCTCTATATGAATTTGTGATTCTCCCCCACTTCCTCACATAATCACACTCATACCCACATTTGCTTAATCTAAGTTCTCAGAAATATTTTCACCGTAGATTGCAATTTCTCATAATTTTTCTTCCATCGCAAGAGATCAAAATTCGAATTGAAAGAAAGAATAAAATAGCGAGTTTGCCCAGTCCATGCGGATACGAACCTCTACTTGCAATATACAACTCATATTTTTTCCAACATGCTTGTAGTTGTAATATTATTTGTTTGATTGTGGTTTTGCGTGGGACAACAATGACGTGGTAAAAACAACTTTTTTAAACCGTGTAAAATCGCATCAACATTTTGGCACCGTTGTCGGGGACTAGGCAACATTTGTAAGTTTTTCTTCTTCATTTTTACTTTTTTTCAATTATCTAATCCGTGCATTTTTTTGTTGTGTTTTGCAGGTACTTAGGCTTCAAAAAGGAAAAAATACTTGTCTTTTAATGCATTTTATTTTAGCAAACTTGTGATTTGTTTTAAGTAGAATTTTTTTTGTAATCTTAACCCCCCCCTTCTCGGGAAAGCTCACCATCAGCTGGACAAAATATTACGGATTAGCGTCAGAAGTGCAGGCACTGTGAGCTCCTTTTTCTCTTATGCATCTTAGGTTTTTAAATATTTGCATTTGCTTGTGCATCAAATTTAAACCAAAAAAAATAAAAAATACTTCTTCTTTCCATCATCTATGTGGTCTTCTCCCTCTGTTCACCTAAAAAGATCATCAAAACGTGTTTTATCACACTAAAAAGATAAGCTTGAAAGGCCATTGCAGTGGTCCGAGCAGAAAGTAGGCAAAATTCTGAATGCTTGTTTGATGCACATGGTGAATGACACAAAACTCACAAGCACATAGAACCCTAAGATAAAGACAAAAATCTTTGGTGCTACGTGGGATTGCAGAGAGAAATCATAACTCCACGATGCGTTGGGCACAGGTTCTTATGGGAAGAACATATCATTTATCTGAGTACCGCATCCTGGACCCCCCAGTCGGATTAGGACATCGATTTCTCACAATCTTCCACACCCACCTCTTCAATAAGGACTCTTAATTCTCTGATAACATTTGTTGAATCATTAAATTAAAATCGAAAAGATAACCGCTTTCGCGGCAATTTGTGTTGAGTTGGTGAATCAAGAAATTGTTTTGTGTTAATCTGTTTTGTACTTGTCTGTACTTGATAATCTTTATTCATGGAAAAAAAATCAAGTTATGCTCAATGAGATGCACGAGAAAATGAAGCTGAATCGGGCTATTGCATTGAATTATTTCGAGGATAGGAAACAATCTTCTCTACCATTGATCCACCTATTTTATTACCGATTGAGCATGAGATTGATAAAATGATGCATCTAGTGTAAAAATATCAAGAAGATCAGGAGCACAAAAAGAACGAGTCATCCGATCAAACGTCAAAACCACCCCATGTTGACCCTATATTAGAGGAATTTCTTGCATTACCTTCTCTCACATGCCCTTCCTTTGTCTGTTCCAAGCCACTTTCACACGCAGAACACTTATCCATTTCATATATTGGACTAATCTCCGATTCTTTAAGAAAACACTCATTCTCCTTACACCTATCACCGACTCATGAAAGTGACTCTCAACATACTCTTCATGAATTAGCTATCTAAATCCAACAAAACCAAGGTGCACTTATGGATGAGTGTAATAGGTTGCATGAGAATGTCAGTAAACAACTTTTGGAAATTCGTGCTCACTTGATGAATAGACCAAATAGTTTTACGGGTGAATGCAATATATCTCAACAATATTTTGAGAAACATCAAGAAAAGAAAATTGAGGATTTCAGACACTCAAGGGAAGAAGAAAAATGGGTCCCAATATCAGTGAAACAAACAATGATACTTCCTTTTGATGAACTAGATGTGAGATGTATAGAAGAAGAATTTATTGATGAAATAGTGTCATCTCCATATCTCCTCAAATCCAGATTGGTGGCATTTTATGATATCCCCATCTTCACTCCTCCTGTGTCAGATCATATATTAGTTGAGATGCCTATTTAATAGATGCAACATCTCTTGGAAAGACTCGAACACTTTGAACATGAAACTTCATTTTGTGATCTTATGGGGCATCTTATGGAATATGACTCTATGGATGAAATTGAGGAGGAATGTGATATAATTTAGGCATTCATGAATCATGTTGACCAGAATGATTTTGGAGAGTATAATAAGGACATTTTTGAAATTGAGATCACACCCCTAATACAACTCACTCACAACCCACTCTTGATGGATACATGTATTAATGAGGGCATTGATCTTTCCTTAGACTATTCTGAAGATTATGAACATCGGTCTACTAATGATATCGATTGGTCTGAGATAATAGTTGAATTTTAGGATAGTATTGGTATTGACTCCAGCGAAGAAATCGAGGAAGAACTGATGTTTTATGCTAATTCCGAATGTGATTTTACGATTAATGAAAAATGTCCAAACTTAGAGTTTGAATATGATGACATAGTAGACAATGAATTGACTTCTTCATGCACCAAGACTCTCTTCCAACCAACACATGATTATATGTTGAAGATCTTTTATGATGACCCTTTCAAAGATGAGATTTCCAAATCGATTGATGACTCAATTCGGTAGATGACTATAAGAATACATCTTCTACTACTGAATCAGAATCTGATCAGAATGATTTTTTATTCTCTGATCCTTTTTGGAATGAAACTGAAGAACTACTCAAAACATTCGAAGACAATCATACAATCATTCATGCGACACGGCCTTTGCCAAATCCGATCTCTATTGTCATACCTCCTAATACAATAGCCAACACTCCCCTGCTCTTAACCTTTGAATACCCAAATCATATTTGTGGAAGAGAATCACCCTCGTGGCTCAAGCAGAGAACTGAAATGACATTCACAATAGATGCCACCGAAAATAGCCATGATGATTATTTGAGGAAAAATGATGATTTATCACAATATATGTTAGAGGATCACATGCTTATAACCACTCAACCTTCTTTGATGGAAGAATCAATTCTTGGTCACATGGAGCTTGACTTCAACCCATCGAACCAACTTCTGGTCCATGAGCCCATCACCAATTCACCTATTCCGCTCCCACTACATCTAGTCCAAGATCAGACAGCTTCATCTCTCATTCTTGTTCACCAACCAATTACTTTCTTCACTATGTTAATGATATCGCACATCTATCAAACCCATCAACCATACTCCCACATCTTTGTTAGGATATTCATCTTGAGCCAATGGTTTCATCAGGGTTTTATGAACATAGCTTCTGCGCTCACACGTAATACTGGATACTCTTTAAAAGCTGAATCGTCGAGTTGGGACGTTAAACCAACAGCATTTTGTGGGTCCATGCCCATAGGTATGTTTCTTTTCTCTGCATTTTATATTTATTTTCTTCTTCTTGGCATTAAATAAGTATGGGGGTAACTTTTTGAAAATTACAAATCCAAAAATATTAGAAAAATAATGAAAATTAAAAAAAATAAAAACAAAAATATTATGAACTACTACTGCATCATTACACTCCCTTGATCATTTGGTCCTCTTATTAATTTTCATTTTCACCATGAGGACATGGTTTCTGATAAGCATGGAGGTATCTACATATTTCTCAAAATTCCATAATTTTCAAAATTGCATATTTATCTTGAAAAATGCTTTCTAAAAAAAATTGCATACTCACAAAAAAATCAAATAAAAATTTGCAAAATTCCCTCAAAAAATTCTTCCAAAAACATCGTAAAACATTTTCAAAAACCACCAAAAATATGTCCTTCCTCTCTATTTTTATCCTATTTTTGAGAAATCAACTCTTCATTGCATAGATCATAGACTGAAGCTGAGTTGACCCTAACACACTTAATTCCATCAGAATTTCACTAGGCATGAGTTTTTAAGCTTTCTTCAGGTCCATATGGACTTTATTCTCTCAGTTCCACTAACT
Source organism: Ottelia alismoides (assembly GCA_037367405.1). NCBI lineage: Eukaryota > Viridiplantae > Streptophyta > Magnoliopsida > Alismatales > Hydrocharitaceae > Ottelia > Ottelia alismoides. The sequence goes on from JAZKJV010008757.1 coordinate 63,493, forward strand.
ATATTGGTGAATGAACTTATGTATCTAACTAGATCACCTGAGCAGCTAGTAGCACTCTTAAACTCTTCAGTGGATATTAAGCAACTGCACATTGCACTTAGCTTGATTGAGTTGATTTTACGAGATACAATTACAATCTAGTTGAGGTGAGGAGTTGTCCTCTTGGTTGTGCCAATGCTTGAACCTTATCTATAGTTAGTGAAGGAATCTGACTCAGGAGCAACATGATCTCTCTAGTCTAAGTATGTCAGCAAATAAGCCAGTATCGTGCCTCCAAAGCCAATATTAAGTTGATGCTACTTTTGATGCCAAACCCAAGACAAAAACACCACAAAAAGGCATATCACAATATAAATGTCAAAAACCACAAATCATGCAAAGATATGCAAAGCAAAAGCAATGAAAGAAGACCACCAAATAACCCTTCTCCACCAAAAAGCCGTGGTAAAAGCCCAATGATGCTACCTAAATTCTTAAAAGAGGCCCAGGGTTATGCTCTGCAAAAGGAAAAAAATGAGAGCAACGGACCAAAGCGGTCTACAGAAAACCCAGAAAATGAAGTCCCATTCTCCAATAAACTATGACCTATTTTTTATGCTGACATACTTGGGTAAAAAGAGAATATGCCTGAATTCAGGTGAGGACTGAGGCTATATGTGTAGGGAATCATTCGATACCTTGATAGATTGTATTGATAGCTCATTCTCTTGACTCACGAAAGCTAAAATATCATAACACTATTCATATCCATTCAAAGTCAAAAAGAATACTTGTTTCTTAGGGATGAGTTGACCTGATCGACCTTCTGAAACCATTTCTGATTTTGTTGGAACTAAGAGGTTGTTGAAACTACAAAACTCAAGTCAAGTCAACTATTCGAACAAATCATTACTTCATGGGTCGACTCTACTGAAGTATGTGTATTTGTGTGGTTAGGAACTGAAAACTCAAAGACTTTGTGGGAGTGTTTGCTGCAAACCCTCACCAGATCAATCTTGGCTATTCTCCTTGTCCTTCATTATTACTTATCTTATTTTTGCTCGGGACTAGCAAAACTTAAGTATGGGGGTGTGATGATTACATTATATACTGCTATAATATGATCAAATTATGTGAAGAACAACCTCAGTATTTGATGTATACACTTCAATCTTGCATAAATTCGCATTCTATTTATACAACAGAGTAAACCATCATAATTACATAAAATCGATCAAACCATTGCATAAATCAACAGATCATATATCTGGCAAAATATTTTTAGATGTTGATTCACATATTATTTTATGGTGAGATAATATTTATAAATCATCCAAGAGAAACACCAAAAATATAAACTAAACAAATTATATATATGTATATATTATAGCAAGAGGGAAAATAAAATTATATCTAGAGCATTGAATTAAATCAAACAAGCCTACACAGGGTTTCATCTAACTTGGCTCTAAACATATTTTGTTGGAAAGAAATGGAGAGGAGATTGAAGGTAAAATACCCTTTCTTTATTGGTTGCACATGGGGCACCACAATTCCCTTTCCCATGCACATGGAGCCCCACGTACAAACACAATTCCCATGCATTTAAATTCTCTCTCTTATTCCCATGCAAAAGTAGCCATCCATGCTTTCTCTCTTCATGCAATTCCCATGCATATGAATTTAATTCTTGTATTTATGTATGCATGTGTAGCCATATATGGTATCTATAAAAGGGATACAAATGCAAAGGGAAGAAGGACTTCTTGGCCCAACGCACATTCTCTCCCCAACATTCTCTCTCTCCAACATTTTTCCCATGCATACGTTAAGGCCCCTCTCCGTGTGCGTCTTGCGCACCGCCTCCTTCGCGTGGCCAACGAACAACCTCCTCATCGCATAACTAGCAACATCAGCCCTCTTCTCCATGCCATGTGCACGCCTCTACCCCAGCCTACGTGTGATCAACCCTCGCATCCTCGTCTCCATGCCTCCGTCTTCACGTCACCAATATCTTGTGGTTCCGCCATCGTCTCTGAAAGCTCCAAGAGAGAAGAACTCCTTTCTCATTTTTACATCCCCCTTGTATTTTGCTACATTAGTGGTTCTTGTTTAAGTTAAATTTTATGAAACAACTATTTAATAACATCTTTTATTTACTCTAGTTTGTTTCTCAAAATATGCATTGCAACTCTTACATTTTTATTCCATCTTGAAATATTGCAAGTGTCACACTATTATCTCTATATTAATTTACGATTCATCCCCCACTTCCTCACTTAATCACACTCATACCCACATTTGCTTAATCTATGTTCTCAGAAATATTTTCATGGTATATTGTAATTTCTCATAATTTTTCTTCCATCGCAAGAGATCAAAATTCGAATCGAGTTTAAAAGAAAGAATAAAATAGCGAATTTGCCCAGTCCCTGCGGATACGAACCTCTACTTGCACTATACAACTCGTATTTTTTTCCAATATGCTTGTAGTTGTAACATTATTTGTTTGATTGCGATTTTGCGTGAGACAACATCGACGTGGTAAAAACAACTTTTTAAACTGCGTAAAATCACATCAACAATATATGATTAATATGGATAGTGCTATCCACATTATTCAATATCCATGATAATTAAATCACATTTAATCATCTTGGATCTCTATTCTCATGTGCCCAAATAATATGAATCACATCCACATTATTTACATCTTTGATAATCAAATCACATTTAATTATCTTAGATAACTCTCTTTATAATATGAATCAAATTCGTATTATTCATGACAATTAAATCACATTTAATTATCCATTTTCTCAATGCTCGGATACATATATCAAGATCGTAAATCTAATCTTCTCATTACATCTAAACCACATTCAGATCAATGTCCAATATTTGGACTAAGATCATATTTCTTCTCTACTGAGAGGAGTCACTAAAATCCAGACCCATTTCATCACTCCCTTGGAATGGAAGCGTCATGGTTATACAATCGTTTATGATCACATCACCCTCAGGTATTCCCAATACATGTACATACTGCATACTAGAATACCCAAAATAAATCCGAAGTATAAGATAAATTTTATACTGTCTACTTCAGGGATTTATCATTAAGTTTCTCATTATTGGGAGTTGGTATCTATCATATACTTTCCAAAAGCATATATCATACCCAGGTGTTGATCATATTCTTTATAAAAGCATATATCAAACCTCCAAATTCAGTCAAGCTTCCAAAGTGAGACGACCGTGCACGGAATTTGATTCTTTCCAATACCTCATGAGTGAGCTCATGTCTTCCGGTTCAATAATGAACATGTATGATCCTTTTGAGAGATCGTATTACTCATATGCCCTTGTATTCACACTAGCGCGCCAATGTATAGACCTTGATTAGGTCATCAACCTATTGGTCTATCAAATGTACATACTCAGACATATAGTAACACATTTGTCTCCGGTCATAGGATGTGTGCCTATATCGTGACAACATACGTCATAGAACTTTGGTTATCTCGATCTCTTTAAGTCAACTCTTTGACCTAACTAATCTGACACCTATGAATCTCTATTCCCATGCAGAGGACCTGCATCAAGAGGTCGGTCAGATATCAGCCTAAATGAGAAAGGACTTCCATCTCCTACTTAGGCTGGAGATCATCTCTCCACAATCATTTGACGGTGCTTGATGAGTCGTCAATTTAACCGTTTAGATGTCCATCCAAGCACCATCCTCAATGATTCAATATTTGAATCAACAACTGTATGATCATCAAGATGGCCATGGTACATAACCGTAATTGTACTAAGAGACCTATTATGCAAATTATATATTCTTCATTTCAGATCAGGGAATGATATTCGCAATAAAATTTGAGTCTTACGCATCATTTTGAGCAACCTATGTCAGAGCTACCTATGTCAGCCAATAATCTTACGCAAGGGCTTCCATGTCGGATAGTACTTTTGGAAAGCAAGATTACTTACCACATACTCACCAAATGGCACTTTCACCATGATGTTATCTTTACAAAAACGTGCCATTTCAGGATCATCTTTTTTTATCTTTTTGATAATGCACTTTCCTGACATTAGAGCACAGTGGAAAGGGATTGAATAAGTAGAAGAATGCAAAGAATCCGAATCATAAATATAAACACTTTTAATTTCCAAAAATAGATTTCCCCACAACCGAATCTTTAACAGATAACTTGGAACTAGAAATACAATTATCTACTAAATGTTGGGGAATATCTGCTGAAGATACAATCTCCTCAACCGATGGTGCAAGGTCCTCCATAGACTCTGATTCTTATTCGTGCTGTAGTGATTCTCTCGCACTCCTTCTCTTCCTTCTCGTAGATGTCTCTGCCTCATGAAGGTGTTGCTGGTGATGCTTGGCCTCATCGTCTTATGAAATCCCCTAAGGGTGAGCTTTAGAAAATGTCCTCTCCATGTCCCTTTTTCGATTAGGCATGATTAGGTTCTTCCACTCCGGAGTGACATGTGATTAATACAACTAAAAGGAAGAATCTCGTGCTCAAATTTACATGAATATGAGTAGCATACATGATCATATGTTTGTTGTTGCTGAGTCTTGTTCAGGTTGTTGGGGTTTGCCTGAACCTGTACAGGAATGGATATAGAAGGGGTAGATTGCTTGTCATACAAACAAGATAAGTGGTTGAGGTAAACCCATAAATACTATATCTCGTTCCAATAAGAACATGGATCCTCGATTATTGATCACTGGAAATCTGTGGGACCTGATGATGATGGTTGTTGTTGTTAAGACGAATGAGAAGAACGTGAAGACTTGCTCTGATGGCCCTGGTATTGCCACTGCTGGGATAGATGCTGCACTGATGGGCCCTGCTGGACCTGCTGGTATGTTTGCTAACAGGCATACGACTGCTGCTACCTTGATACCTGAGAGTGAAAGGCTCTAGTGCTCTGCTGTGTTGGAAGAGGTGTAGGGGTAAATGATGTGTTGTAAAAAATCGGGGGACACTGTTAAGAGAAAGATCCATTGAACTCCCTTACCAGACAAGGTCATGTGTACCACACGCCATTTACCTCCCATGCCTGGGAAGGCTCCTCAGTAACTATCTCTATGGATGATGGTTACTACTGACAGGAATGCGTAAGACTGTGGTCCTCTACCAACAGTTGAGGTAGCTCTGACATAGGTTGCTCAAAGTCCAAATAATCAACTACTTACATGTCGGATACATATATCTACTTCCAGGTTCTTCATCCAATAATCAGCCTTAAACTTCAAGGAAAAAAGGAAGGGCTTTGAGTCTGATTTAGTCTTGTCTAACCCTAGGATGTCTAAGTTTAGTACAAACCAGCTCAAAGTCCCTTAGGAAGCATATGATTCCTCATGTGCATTCTTGTGAAAATGAGCAACAAACTAATGAACAGTGGCTTCAGCTCATATTCTACTTTAAGCTCAAATGGACTCCACCAATTCATCATTTGAAACTGTTCAGGGCTATATGTTGCATCCATAGGTGCATCTAATCCCAAATTTAGCCAGCCAATCCGAGCTCTCAAAAGATTTGCATTCTGCTCTGAGGATGCTATCCTACCTAGTACCATTTGCATCGGATCCTTACACTCTTCCTCCTCTCCATTTTGTTTCTTTGGAGGCATCGTGAAAGAGTCTTCTAACCTTCATCAAAAAGAGGATTTCAGTGAGATATTGATGAAGACATTGAAATCAAGTCGATCTTACCAAGACAATGATCTTCCTTGGTGAGAAGAGAAGAAAGAAAGGGATCATTTGGGATGTAACTGCACCCTAAGAATAAGTTATGAAACTTCGGATCGAAACAATGATTATTTCAGATCCAAAAAGATCCAGGTGAAGGAGGAGGTTGAACCTTGGAAGATGTAATATTTGGATGGTTCAGGAAAATGTTCGTGAAGTCCGAACAAATTTCTGGTCAACTATCCATCTTAAACTTCAAGATTAATACAAGAAATGAGCACACTCGATTAAAAAAAAGCTAGTACTATGGTGCACGTAAATGTGTAGAATCAAATCACACAATACAATGCAATCGAGCTCCTTTGAATAAATTCATAAATTCAACCCGTGAAGGTCGTAAGACTTTGACCTATTTTACAAGCAATCTTTTACAAGCACACATGGAGTCTCCTACTACACCCAGTTGAAGTCTTATAAGCCCTCAATCAATGGAGTGATATTCCTGTATTATCAGGTTTAATACCACACCCCAAAAGGACTTATAAGTGTAGAAAACCAAAATGTATTTCTAAGGTCAGGAGAAACCACTTCCAGCTCCCAAAATCCGTGGCAGTCGGACCTAAAATCTTAGGGTGGAATCTAGGGTTTTGAGCTCTAACCTTAGGGATCTGTCCTCACCCACTTCGTTTGGGGGTAAGTACATGTGTACAAGGAGGGTTTTACTGCCCATAATACAAGGTTAATTTTATTCTAAATTATTTGATGTCCACTTACATAATTCAGTCCCAATTTTAAGACTTGGTCATCACTTGATTAAGGTGACCATGAAATAATCTCCCAATGTACAATCCCTTTTTCATTTATCCTTAGATTGGCAAAAATCGAGGGAGAAGACAGAAAATGGAATGCATGAAGAAATCAATGATGCGTGCAGTCGTTTAGGAATACTTATAGTGATTCCCAACACTCTCCATGTGGATGCAAGACTAAATTTATAAAATTTATTTTATATGATGCAAGTTGAAAAAACCCGCACCTAGCATGAGTTCTATTAACGATGAAGAATATCAATTAGTTTAAATAGATAAAATGTAGCTTACATGCATCTCAATGAATCTCCTAAGATTTTAGTGAATCATATGAGACGTAATTGTGTGTCCTAAGTTATGGTATAGATCAAGCAAATATGACTTAAGATATCTCTATTTGATTCGTGGTGCCTGGACCTAAATCGTCACTTAAGTCGAGAATCACTCTCAACACAACGACACAATTAAAGAATAAATATAGAGGCCTTTTTTTACACACACGAGAACTCAATCAAGAGCTACTGTAAATATGGAAATTAATTAAAAATAAATTACAACACAAGTTATACAAACGATACACAATAATTAGTATATTTAATTCAACTAATTCAGTCTCTAAATTAACTTGTAAACTGGTCTCTCAGCTAGAACTCCAAACTCTTTGCCTCCACAATCTGGGCTTTGTCGGCTTCATGGGCCCTACCACAAAACAAGATGATGGTTAGACATTCTAAAGATAAATTTGCTTAAATTAAATAGAGCTAATCAATAATTAAATAAGTAGACAAATACAACAAGACAACAAACTTAACCTAAAAAGCTTTAAAAAACACTCACCTAAATAATTAACTCTAAATAAAATCAAATAATGTGCCACATTCCCTGTCAATGGTGGCATCTGTCAATCGGCTAAAATAAAATGCACTTGTTGTAGCACATGCTAATCGACAATCAACAGAACCAAGTCAAATATCTCTACGAAGAGGAGTTGGCTTAAATTTATACATGAGCAAGTCCATGGTCGAACATAGGGACACGATCAATTATTTAATTAAATTAAGGATGTAATTGTCTACTTAGGTGATTTAAAGGCTAGCTAGGTCAAGCAAATGCAACAAATACAATGCATACACTTTTATAAACATTTTTATGCATTTAATTTATATGATATAATGATGCAATGCATTCACATGGATGCACTCTTCACATATATGCTCTGATTAAATGGAATAATTACTTGTGAAAATAATTAATAAATTAATAAACAATCAATGTACTAAAGAAAGCAATTCAACCTCAATACAAATTAACTTTGAGCGAATAACAAGGCTGAGTAGACAAAATTGACACTTTGAGAATTAATGCATGAATTATAGACTACCAATAAATAACATTAAATTAAAGAGCACAAAAATAGCTTTAAAACGACACCAATTTCATTAAATTTGGGGAAGTGGTTCACAAGTTATTGAAGGAACAACATGGGGGAATAAATGCAATAAAAACTAATTTATTTAAATACAAACAAGTCTAAATTGGTCTAAAATGAAATAACTAAAACTGATTGGGCATATATGTAAATTTTGCAAAAGAAAGGAAGGGTATATCTGTAATACCTAATACTTTATCGGTACAGGTGCAAAATGTCCATAATCACACGGCACGTGACCACATGAGGCTTGGGTGTAGCTTCGGGCCACATGTCGCAGTCTGGTGCCTCGTTGCCAGTTCGGTTGGTCCGATCATCAGGAGGCGAAGCAGTGCTTCAGGTGTTGGCTCAAAGGGGATCCACAATGTTAAATCTGATCATGAAGATCATATCGGACATTATCTGTAAGTTGAGTTCTTCCCCTTCCTCCGCAGGCGATGGCGGGTGGGCGGGCAGAGCTCTGACAATGCAATTGTTTCTCCTCCTCACTTGCCTGTTGGCTCTGATGATCAGATGACCTCGTTGAAGTTCTGGCGAAGAAGGTAGTTAACCCAGGAAGGAGAGGAGTTCCCTGAAGAGTTCTATCGATGCAGCTCTACCGATGGAGAAAGTCATGATCGAAGCCACACCACTTTTTCTGATCAATAGAAGGATGAGGGACTCCTTCAAGGGTTAGTGAAATAGCCGAAGCATATGCGAGGGTATTGGGTGCGAGATGGAATGAAGCGGAGAATTCTATAGGGGTTAAAAATATGAACTCTAATGGGTCTTCTTCCCCGTACAGAAGAAGAAAATGAATGAGGTGATTAACCCCATGGAGAGGATTGATTACACAGAAAGCAACGCATGGATTGGTGATGGTCGATGAAGGTTTCAGATTTCTAAGATGCAAGTTTGGTAGAAGATTGATAAGGGACTGAAATGAAGAACAATTGAAGATAATCTGATCGAGAATTTACCTGAATTAGAGGAATGAAAATGGAGATTGGAATAATGAATCTTTGACCGATGTTGAGCTTTTAGGCTTCAGGTCCTCGCTTGGGACTCCTGGTTGGAGAAGCCAAGCTCGATCAGACACGATCAGTGGTTGAATCATGATTTATGTTGGCCGAAGATCTCTCCTGAGAAGTTCTCCATAATCGCTTGATATGTTGCTATTCTCTGTCACAGAGAAGTTGTATGGATAGGGTATTTTCTCAGCAACGACGGATCAACCACTAACGATGGTGGAAGAGGTGTATTTGAAGAAAGAAGACGACAAAAGTTATTGACCCAAGGATGTGGTTTCAACTGCCCTCAGGGGCGCAGAGGTTATTCGCAGAGGCTATGGTAGTTACCGCAGAGGAGAGAGAAGTTAGGGCTAGAGAATGGATGAGGAAGTTGAGCGGGAGGTTATTATAGATGGTTGGGAATAATGGGAGAAGTCGGGTGGTTCGATGGTTTGAGAGGGAAGAGGTGGGAAGAGACACGAGGAAGAAGATGAATAGGAGCCGTTGGACTGAAATCCAACGGTTTGGAAAAAGAGGCGCTTAATAAAAAAGAGTTGGACACATGGTTCGCTAAGATGGTACTACATGGCCTAATCAGAACTGAGAGAAATAGGAAAAACAATGTAAAATAAAGAATAAATAATTTGAGTCAAAATCAGAAAAATTATGAACATGAAAGTTGTAAATCTCGATGAGATCTACAACTTTCATGTAGAACTCAAAGACTGAAAAAGTCATTTATATAAAGTACATTTTTTACAAGTAATTTAAAGTGATAAATTACTTATTTTTATTTCTTTTCCTATTTTCTGGATTTTTATTTTATAAATTATGTTAAATTAATTATGTTCAATATTAAATTGGATTTTAATAAATAATAATAGGTGTATTAATATACAATATTTAGAGTAATTTATTCACAACACAGTTAATTAGTGTTAGTTATTAGTGAGTTTTATTAATTTTCTTAAGCTAGAGAGATAATAGAGATAAATAATGTAGGTGAATCTAAGATTCATCGAACCCTCTATACTTAATGTATACCAAGTATAGAAGGTGCAACGGAAAAGAGGAGTGAGGTAGAAGTCTACCACCCCTATAATTAGGCTCTTGGTCAAACTAAGTATAGAAGAGAGAAAAAATGAGGGCGATCGAGGGTAGATGGGGAGAAGGTGGATATAAAAAGGGTGGGCATCAATCCCCCATATATTAGGCTTTTGCCTAAGTATAAAAGAAGTACAAGGGGACTGATGGGATGGGTGTAGAATGTACAGAGGTTTATAGCACTCATAAGTATTCAGAGATGTGAAATGTGCATGTGCAAGGAGTCATGCTGAGCATGCAAGTATGTCTCCTGGATCTGCTTCGTGCATGAAAATTTTCTCGACTCTTAGTAGCTGATGGCCGGGTCCAATGAATGGCTTAAATAGATGCCCATTCACTAGAAATGCTGGTGGACCATCTAAGTTCTGAAATCTCAATGCTTCCGCTCGCGTGCACTGCTCGGACAATGTATGGCCCCATCCACTTAGATTTCAATTTGCCTCGAAAAATCTTCAACTTGCATTGAACAACCATACCTTCTATCCAGGGACAAAATCCTTCTTGCGGATGTGTTTATCATGTCGTTTCTTCACTTTGTCCTTGTAGATCATGTTGTTGTCATAGGCTCTATTTCTAATTTCTACTAGCTCATTCAGGTCCATCTCTCCCTGTTTCCGACCTAAGTGACTTTTCTAGTTGATCTTATTAATGTCCCACTCTGATTTGTGCACTAACTCTGCAGGTAATGGCATGGTTTCCCAAAAACTATCCTGAATGGGGTAGTACCTATTGGAGTCTTGTAAGATGTCAGGTAAGCACATAAAACTTGATCCAAGAGTTGGTACCAGCTCTTTCTGTCAGGGAGGACATGCTTCTGTAGAATGCTCTTTACTTCCCTATTCGACACCTCAACCAGGACACTAGATTGTGCGTGGTATGGGCTATCGACACGATGTTCGATGCCATAGTCCTTCTACTCGCGATGATTGTAAATTCACGTTGAAGTTTTCTCCTCCTCATCTTCCTATGAAGATCCTCCTTCTCTGATGTGAAACTGGGAAGTTAATCACCTGATGGCTCTGAGGCTACTTCGACGAGGAGTTCCTCTGAAGGTGGAGGGACGACACATGACCATGGGACTTCAATGGTGAGTAGTGTTAGCAAAGAGGATCAATTAGCCTGTAAGTCTTGAAGAAAGGGCTCGATCCCCCCAAGGGGTGGGCCTGACATGGTATGAAGAAGGAGGTGGATGGATGGGCTATGATAATGCATGCGATGGAGGGAGGAGCAGGGAGATGAAGGATCATGATAGGTAGAAGGGGAACTGGAGATGGAGGTGGTGGAGATGGATGCATGGGCAAGTATGGTTTGAAGAAAAATATGGGTGGTGAGCTCTAATTAGGGTGGAACGAGGTAACATGGGAATGTTGAAGAGGATGGGAAAGAATGAAGGAGAATATAAGGGTGTGTCACCTAGAAGTGGAGAAGGGGACAACCATTGACTCTGATCATTGCCTTAGTAGCTGGCGAGGAGGACCACAAAATTCAGCTCCTCCCTGAAGGATGAGCAACATGGTCGGAGGAGGCCGAGGATCATGTCATAGGAGAAGGTCGTTCAATGTCGTAGTCCTTCATCGCACAGTGATTTTAACTTCATGTTGGAGTTGTCTCCTCCTCAGCTTCCTCTGAAATCCTCCTTCTCTGATGTGTAACTGGGAGGATACTCACCATATGACTCTGAGGCTGCTCCGACGAGGGGTTTCTCTGAAGGTGGAGGGTCGACACACGACCATGGGACTTCAACGGCAAGTGTTGTTAATGAAAAGGATCAATTGGCATGTAAGCCTGAAAGAAAGGGCTCGATCTCTGCAAGGGGTGGGTCTGACTTGGTACAAAGAAGGTAGTGGACAGAGGGGGGGTCCGACGATGCATGCGATGGAGGGAAGAGTAGGGAGATGAGGGATTCTAACAGGTAGAAGGGGAACTGGAGAGTGAGGCAGTGGAGATGGGATGTATGGGCAAGTATGATTTGAAGAAAAAGATGGGTGGTGAGCTCTAAATTGTGTGGAGGAACAAGGTAACAGGGGAATGCTGAAGAAGATGGAAAAAGAAGAAGGAGAATATGACTGTCACCTGGAAGTGGAGAAGGGGGCGACCCTTTACTCGGTTCTTTTCCTCAGTTGTTGACGAGAAGGACCACAAAGCTTGGCTCCTCCTTGAAGGATGAACAACAAGGTCGGAGGAGGCTAATGAAACCCGATTTCATCATCATAATTTTCCAATATTAACCTCCTTGCTTAAATGTCAATAAAAACCAGATAAATCCTTGTATATATATGAGCATTGGAATAAATTAAAAATACAAAAAAATAACAAATCTAAAATCGTAGTGTTTTTATACCCTTGAAAACACTCACAAAATATTTCTCCCCTTATTTGACCTCGTTTCCATTTATAATCAACATGAAACTTGTAGATCTCATCGAGATCTACAACTTTCATGTTTTGAGTTTTTCCAAATTCAGCCATTTTCTCCATCTTTTGCGAGGTTTTCTTTCGAATAACCAGATTGGGCCATGTGGCACTTTCTGGTTGCGCCACATGGCCCGCCTCGTTGCGCGCTACGTGCCATCCACTCATCATCATACAATCACTGCCTTCTTCTTCTGATAGCTACTGTTCATCGCGCTTCCACTCCCAAGCCATCTGATCCTTCTGCTTGATCTCATCTCCGTCGTCCGCCTTTGCCTTTATCTCCTCTCGCCATGTGTCATTGCCATAGCCGTACGATCATCTCCGAGGGGCCTCCATCACCACCACACGCTACCGCTCCATCCTTGACCATACGATCAAGTCCCATATCGCATCATTGACGTCTGTTATCGCCTTCCTATCATAATGACACATGGCACTCTCTACGCCCTTCGATCCACCCTCCATCGATTAATCGGGTCCGTCCTTTAGCACCTTGCCCTTGACCGTTGGATTATTAGATCCAATGGTCGAGGAATTATCTTCTTCCTCCGAATGTCCTACTAAACCACGTTCTCCATGCATTTCCACCTTGCCCCCTTTCTATTTTCACCAACTATTAAATGCTCCCCTCATCGTGCTAACCACCCCACGATATAGCTTGGTCTTCCTCCTTCCTCGTGGATGCCAACGCTACCCATGTTCCCCTCCATCTCACTCCATATTCCCCGCTCAAGCCACGATTTCCATCACCGTATCTCCCAACCTCTGCCCTTAAAATACACCCACGCCACCGCCAGTACACATTGTCCACCTTTATGAGGGTCTCTGTCTAGCTCCTCTCCTCCTCGTGACAAGGGGAGGGAGGATTGAGGTCGCGACGACCGTCGTGACTCCAATGACGACCCCTGGCCATGGTAGGCTAGGTCTGTGGTGCTCTGCCACTGCCTAACTGCTCTTCTTGACCGGTCGAGTCTAGCGATGACCCAAAGTCTACCTAAAACCTCAAGCCCAGGCTTCTTCGTCTGCCATTTTCCCATGTAAGCTCTCTATCTCCATTTGCATTTTTCTCCTAATATCTAGGATTTTAGTAGGAATATCCATGCAAGATCACACTCCATTGACCCTAGACTAAGCTTCCCCGCACATCTTCCATCTTTGCCTTGCCCTTCGTTCACCCTCTCTATCCTACATAACCTTCGGCCAATCCAACCCATCTTCTCAACCCTTCACGACAAAGGAGCACCTGAGCCTCCACTTTCTCCTTCCGCCTAGGCTCCCATTTCATCCTCCTCACGTCACACATCGTGTACTTGTGCTACGGCTATTCGAATTAACCTTATAGGAGCTAAAACTTTGAATGGTCGGAGCATCACCAGAGGGGATTTCTCCAGCTCCGCATCCAGCGTACAGTCGTCGTCGACCCCCTCCAGGTACTCCAGCTGCTTCGTCGTGCTTCGACGATGATCTCCAACCATCCAGGAGCCGCCAGAGACCTCCATCGAGCTCGGAGAAGAGAGAGGTGCTCCAGCATTTTCGTCGGAGATCTGATTCTGCCGCCAGCCTCGTGGAGGAGACAGCCCGCCAGCTATTATCCGATTGCTAGATCGAACGGCCCTCAGATAGCCACGTCGCCTCCCCGCCTTCGTTCATCTACCATCTGATCTTTGAAGATCGGACAGTTCACAGCCCACCATGTGTCAGCACTAGGGCAGCAGCACCAGACCTCCGGGCTTAGAACCCCCGAGCCATATCTGAACCTCCTCCGAGCCAAAGTCGACGCCCAAGCCTCCTCGGAGCCAAGTCCTAGCCTCCAGCGTCTACCGAGCCTCTCCCTTCACGTGCCTCGTCACGCACGGGTGGGGAATTTTACTGGGAGGCCTTGAATACTTTTCATAATTGCAAAGTGGTCCAGCCATCACGTGCGATCCACATGCGCCTGGGGTAATTTGCATCCCACCCTCTGTGGGTTTTAATAATTGCAATTATGCCCCCGTGCATGTGGGTAATTTACACTGAAGGCCTTACAACTTTTGTTAATTACTTTTAGGTCCTTACAGGGACTTGTTTGCTAATTTATTTTTTCATGTTTTCTTGTGTTTATGCCCCTGGTTACTTTTGTCAATATCTTGAGCATCTGAGCTCTAATTCAGTTGATTTCAGTTGCATTTCGAAGATTGTTTTGTCATCTTTTTAATGGCATAAATTTTTTTCTAATTTTACACTTTAGAGTTAGATGATTAATTTTATTAATGGAGTGTCCATTATGTAATGATTTGTATGCCTTGAATTAATATTTCAATGGAACTTGATTCATCATTTGATTCTAAAGTTGACCTGAATTTCTTGCTCATTTATTTATTTGATTAGGGCATAATTGCACACTTGCATATATTATCATTTCGATCTGCTTGCATGTTAAAAAAAGCAAATAAAAATGTTTGTTACATGTTTCTTTATGCATCGTGTCTTCATGCATTTATTGACCTATGAATTTTAAATTTAACACTTAATTAGAATAATAAGAGTCTAGATATATCCTTAAGGGTGTGTTTGGTTTGTGGGTTATCCGGGGGTGGATAACCCGGTTTTGTGTTTGTGTGTTTGGTTGGTGGGTTAAGGGTTGGGAGGGTTTGTGTGATGTGATTGTATTGGAATTCGAAAAAGTTGGTAGTTATTATGGTATGATTGTATTGAAATTTGAAAAAATGGGTGGTTGTTGTGATGTGATTGTATTGAAGTTTGGAATAGTGAGTAGAAGTTGAGTATTTTATGATTTTTAGATGATATGATGGTATAATATATATTTTTTTGTTGGAAAGAGAGTGGGCCCCACTAGTGGGTTGGGAATATAGGTTTTAGGGGGTAACCCACCCAAAGTGGGGGGTAACCCCCCAACCAAACGCACCCTAAGAGGCTCGTGTCCCTGAGTTCGACCTTGAGCTTGCCCAAGTAAAAAAAAATCAACCACTTTGCTTTTAATTGATAGATATTATTTAAGCGGTCTTTGACAAAATCCGATTTTATTCGACTGCAACGAAATTGTTAATTCCACATAATTAAGTTGATAAAATTTAGATACGTCAAATGGCTTCATTGTTGGGGACATGGCTCATCTTTCATTTTATTTGGATTTTTATTTTTTGATTTAGTATGATTTTGAAATTCATAGGTCTTGTTGTTTGCATTTCTTTGATGGATATCTAATGCATGTTTTTTGTGGCAGGGCCCTTGGTGATCAAGGAGGCGAGGAGCAGGTGTTCATCGCTCTGAAGAGCCACAGAATCAAACTTTGGAGGAAAATCGAAGAGAAAAAAATTGGTTCATGCATTTTTATTTTCCTTGTAATAATCGTCTTTACAGCGGTCTTCGTTCGAAAACTCACGTATGTAAATGAACGAAGATATCCGTGGTTGTGTGGGGATCGCACCACTTGAGTGCCGACCTAGGATCAGGCACGTGGCTCTCCGAGCTTCTTTCACATTTTATTTTATGTGTTTGATCGTAGGTAGGACACACATTTAAATAAAGAGGCACGTAAACATCGCTTCACTTAGCCAAAAAATGCATTCTTTCTCGCTAATATAAGCATGGTAGGTGCGGTTTTTCATCAACTTGCATACATATGATCTTCGATTTTTAATACTGTCTGGTTTTCATGAAATTATTGCTCAAGGCACTGTGAGTTTTCTCTCTTAGCATCGTTCATGATTTTTTCGATTGCATGGCTTTTTCTCAACCTTCCTTCCTGGCTTGATCACCTAGGTTAATGGAAATTGGGAATGAGCGGTAGACAATTGATTGATTGATTTGTGCTCACATTTAAATAGTGATAACCTTAAGCTTAATAATTGGGTCTGTTAATTGCAAGTTGACCTAAAATGGAGTAAAATAATGTTTTGGGAGAGCAACACCCCTGTTTACATAGGATGGTTTTATTTGACATTTTCTCTTGATCCTTGCATAAATTAGAATGTTTTAATCACCAATAAAAATGACAAGATAATTAACTAACAATTGTTGGTCTTACATGTGAGTTGGTGAATTAAAAGGGTATTACATGCTTGATTGAGCCTTGATTGCTTTGACACCCTCCCCTAGACCTTAGGTACTCCATTCATCTTCGAAGATTCATTCGCTCAAGTGTACATCCATCCTAACTTCTTCGTTCCCCTCATGTCTCTCCAACATCAATTATCCATCTTTGTACTTAGGCTACTCTAAGCCTAAGCACAGGGGGGCCTGAATCACCGTGATTTTCTCACTCATCTTTCCTTTCCTTGAAACTTAGGTTATTTCTAACCTAAGTATAGGGGGTGTCCTCATCAGTTCATGTATATTCTTTTATACTTAAATGGAGCTCTTCCTTTGTATCATCTAGTGCTATGAGGACATAGAAAAGTTTAAGTATAGGGGGGTATACCATATATAAAGTATATGTACTTTAGCTATATTCTGAAAATGTTGAAAAATTTTGAAGTTTTTTGGGCTAAAGTATAATCTTTTGAACTATGTGGACAAAATATTTTTAAGGTTTTGAAAACTTTTCTATACTATGTTACACTATTTCAAGAAAAATATTTTTTAAAATGATTTGAAAAATAGGTTTCACTTATGAAAAAATGTTTGTAAAAATCTATATGTGTGACATGGTTTGGAAAATATTTTTTTGATTTCAAGGAAAATGAGTCTAACTTGTGTTCTAACTTTATTCAAAAATCCATAAAAATGACAAAAACAAAAAAACCTTTGAAAGACAAATTTACTACTAAACGCAAATAAGTAGTTGCTTTTCAGTGAGGGTTTTCCCTTAGCAGAGTAGGTGGTTTAGAGGACATCGCGTAAGGCCCCGTCCTCAAGTAACGAATTCCGTTCTACAGCATGTACTTACAACTATACTAGTTGAAAGCATATGCATCTACTCATTTAAGTTTAGGCAGTCATTAGGTCTTTTAAAGTCTTCATAAAATTTCAAAAAAAAATGATGAAGGAGTTGGATTAAATCCCCTACCTTTTTCACTTCCACACAAGGTCAGTGATGTTCAAGAACACTCGGTTTAAGAGGTCTTGAGATTTTAGGTTAACCAGCCTTATCCATCATGGTCTTCGACTTAAATATCCACATTTCCCTAGTTTGCTAGATTTTCATGCTATATTGCATGCTTAGTCTCCTACTTTAAGAATATGATTAGCTCTTCACATGCACGACTTCGGGAATGATGAGACGAGTTGAAATTTCACTTGAGGGAATGGGATGAGGGTTTCAAGTCTGGATTTTATTTAATTATGCTCGAGGATGGGATAAAATCATTGAAGGATTTATGAAACCTGAGTGTCGGTATTTTTAGCCAGTATGAGAACTCAGTTCTTGTACTAATCTCTTGACATGTACCTAAGTGTCAGGGTGTGAATAAAATAAAAATGTTGATTAGTGTGCGCCAACTCTTGGTAAAAGCAGTGGAGCTAGACAAAAATAAAGCAAAGAAATATCAATGTTGAATAAAAGCTCTCATTCCACACAGTCAATTATCAACAGAGCTTCCACCAAAGGCGAGCGCTCCCAACCATTTCAAAGTGTCCACTTGGACCACTGCTATTAGGATCAGGAGTCGGGTTTGCACCAAAAAAGGGCTCTGCATCATAAATACTACAAGTCTGGGTGTAGAAAGTATGATAGGTACTCAAAAAAGGCACACCCCAGTGTACTCCAAGAAAAACAAGTGCAAACGACTCCGACTTCTTTTGACGGACGCATTAATCAACACCAAAAATATGCGTTGAGTAATAAGGCACTCAAGAGGATCCTTGTTCCAATGAGAGGGAGAGAATAAAGACACAATCCTAAACCCTCCATCAATTGGCCCGCCACCTACACTTCTAAGTCTGACAACTAATGAGACGGTGGATTGGATGTAATATTTGATTTATTCCCAAGAGTTGAGGATTGGGTCCTTACGAGAATTTCATGGACCGAGATCTTGGGTGACGTTGTGACTCTACTCTCATAATCACGGTCAACACTTAATGTAATATATTTATCTTATATGTATACAAGAGAGAGTCTAGAAAATTAGAGAAATTGGATACCTGTTAATTAAGGCTGGGATGAGCTTTGAAATTTTGGATCTCTAGAATTGGGAGTTCTTGAACAGATCAGACCATGTACGCACATGCACAAGGGGGATAATCCAGCTCATTCATTTTTTGAGAAGCTCGGGGAAGAGCATAGTTTAAGTATAGGGGGTGATGAAACCAAATTTCATCATCAGAATTTGCCAATATTAACCCCCTTGCTTAAATTAATGTCAATAAAAACCAGATAAATCCGTGTATATATCTGAGCATTGGAATAAATTAAAAATACAAAAAATAACAAAACTAAAATCGTAGTGTTTTTATACCCTTAAAAACACTCACAAAATATTTCTCCCCTTATTTGACCTCGTTTCCATTTTTGGTCAACATGAAACTTAGATCTCATCGAGATCTACAACTTTCATGTTTTGAGTTTTTCCAAATTCGGACATTTTCTCCATCTTTTGCGAGGTTTTCTTTTGAATAACCAGATTGGGCCATGTGGTGCTTTCTGGTTACGCCACGTGGCTAGCCTCGTTGCGTGACACGCACCATCCACTCGTCGCTAGCCGATAACTCCCTTCTTCTTCAGATCGTTGTCGTTCATCGTGCTTCCACTCCCAAGCCCTGCGATCCTTCTATTGATCTCATCTCCGCCGTCCGCCTCAGTCTTTATCTCCTCTCGCCATGTGTCATTGCCATAGCCACACGATCATCTCCGAGAGGCCTCCATCATCACCACACACTACCGCTCCATCCTTGACCATACGATCAAGTCCCATATCACATCATTACCATCTGTTATCTCCTTCCTATCACATTACATGTGGCGCTCTCTACGCCCTTCGATCCGCCCTCCATCGAATGATCGGGTTTGTCCTTTAGTACCTTCCCCTTGACTATTGGATCGTGAGATCCAATGGTCGAGGAATCATCTTCTTCCTCTGAACGTCTTGCTCACCGACATTCTCCATGCATTTCCACCTCGCCCCCTTTCTATTTTCACCATCTCTTCGATGCTCCCCTCGTCGCGCTAACCACCCCACGACGTAGCCTGGTCTTCCTCCTTCCTCGCGGATGCCAATGCTACCCACATTCCCCTCCACTCACTCCATATTCCCCTCTCAACCCACGACGTCCACCACTGTATCTCCCAACCTCCTCCCTTGAAATAAACACTCGTCACCGCCAGTACACCTTGTCCACCATTACGAGGATCTCTTTCTAGCTCCTCTCCTACTCCCCGTGACATGGGGAGGGTGGATTGTGGTCGCGACGACCGTCGCGACTCCGTTGACGACCCCTGGCCATGGTAGGCCAGGTATGCGGTGCTCCGCCACCGCCTAGCTACTCTTCTTCGCCGGTCGAGTCCAGCGATGACCAGAGGTCTACCTAAGACCTCAAGCCCAGGCTTCTTCGTCCGCCATTTTCCCAGGTAGCTATCTATCTCCATTTGCATGTTTCTCCTAATATCTAGGATTTTAGTAGGAAACTCCATGCAAGATCACACTCTATTGACCATAGACTAAGCTTCCCGGCACATTTGCCATCTTTGCCTTGCCCTCCGTTCACCCTCTCATTCCTCCATAACCTCCGGCCAATCAG
The DNA here is from genome assembly GCA_037367405.1 of Ottelia alismoides. Classification (NCBI taxonomy): domain Eukaryota; kingdom Viridiplantae; phylum Streptophyta; class Magnoliopsida; order Alismatales; family Hydrocharitaceae; genus Ottelia; species Ottelia alismoides. The sequence continues at coordinate 83,620 of JAZKJV010008757.1, forward strand.
ACCCGTCTTCTCCGCCCTTCATGGCGGAGGAGCACTTGAGCCTTCACCTTCTCCGTCTGCCTAGGATCCCATTTCATCCTCCTTACGTCGCACACCATGTACTTGTGTTGTGGCTATTCGGATTAACCTTGCTGGAGCTAAAACTTTGAATGGCTGGAGCATCACCGGAGGGGATTTCTCAAACTTTGCATCCGATGCTTCTCCGTGCTTCGACGATGATCTCCAACCATCCAGGAGACGCCAGAGACCTCCATCGAGCCCGTAGAAGTGAGACGGAGCTCCAGGCATCTCGTTGGAGAACTGATTCTGTCGCCAACCTCGTGGAGGAGACACCCCGCCAGTTACCGCCCGATTGCCAGATCGAATGGCCCTCGGATAGCCACTTTGCCTCCCTGCCTTCGTTCATCTACCGTCTGATCTTCGAAGATCAGACGATCCACAGCCCACCACGTGTTAGCACTAGGGCGGAAACACTAGACCTCTAGGCTCGGAACCCCCTAGCCATATCTGAACCTCCTCCGAGCCAGAGTCGACTCCCGAGCCTCCTTCGAGCCAAGTCCGAGCCTCCAGCGTCTACTGAGCCTCGCCCCTCATGTGCCTCGTCATGTGCGGGCGGGGAATTTCACAGGGAGGCCTCGAATACTTTTCATAATTGCAAACAGGTCTAGCCATCACGTGCGATCCACATGCGTCTGGGGTAAGTTGCAACCCACCCCTTGTGGGTTTTCATAATTGCAATTATACCTCCGTGTGTATGTGGGTAATTTATAGGGAAGGCCTTGCAACTTTTGTTAATTACTTTTAGGTCCTTCCAGGGTCTTGTTAGCTATTTTATTTGTTAATGTTTTCTTGTGTTTATGCCCCTGGTTACTTTTGCCAATATCTTGAGCATCTGAGCTCCAATTTAGTTGATTTCAGTTGCATTTCGAAGCTTGTTTCATTGTCTTTTTAGTGGCTTAATTTGTTATCTGATTTGACACTTCAGAGTTTGATGATTAATTTTATTAATGGCATGTCCATTATATAATGATTTGTATGCCTTGAATTAATAGTAAAATGGAACTTGCTTCATCATTCGATTCAAAAGTTTACCTGAATTTCTTGGTCATTTATTTTATTTGATTAGGGCATAATTGCACACTTGCATGTATCATCGTTTGCATCTGCTTGCGTGTTAAAAAAAGCAAATAAAAAAATGTTTGTTACATTTTTCTTTATGCACCATCTCTTCATGCATTTTTTACCTATGAGTTTTTAATTTAACACTTAATTAGAATAATAAGAGTCTAGATATATCCTTAAGAGGCTCATGTCCCTGAGTTCGACCTTAGGCTTACCTAAGTAAAAAATAAATTCGACCGCTTTGCTTTTAATTGATAGATATTATTTAAGCAGGCTTTAACAAAATCCGATTTTATTCGACTGCAACAAAACTTTTAATTCTACATAGTTTAGACGATGAAATTCGGATTCATCAGAGGATGAGGAGCATGCCATAACAGGAGGTCGTCACCGTAACGGAGAGGCTGTTGTCACCACCCTCCACCCTCAAGCTTGCTCTCTCTTTCATTCAGATGAAATTTCTAGTAACGACGCCATTTATCGAGCTCTTAAAATTACCCTTTTAATTTAATAAGTTGCTATTGTTGTCGGGAAATTCTGAAACAATAAAAAATGACCACACCGAGAGAATAATACATAAGATTAAATCTCAATGCTATAGATTTATTTATTTTACTTGGTTAAGTCTCAAGGTCAAACTCAATAAGGTAATATGAAGGTTTAGAATTAATAATTAAATAATATGGAGATTTAGGATTTCAAATAAGAATTATTTACTTTTGGTGTTTTTATCTTTCTCAGATTTTTATTGATTTTAATTAAAAGATGTAATCAATTCCTAAAAAAATATGATGCATGAATTTAAAAAATAAATTAATGTAGGGAATAATGTTATGCTATGTGGCGAGAGAGAAATAAATGCAATTTTTATGATTTTTAAATGATGAATATGATGCAAGATGATGAATGAGAAGGTACAAATGACAAGCAAGTTCAAGCCAGACCAAATTAGGCAAGTAAGTCTCCAAACTTCCACAATTATTGAGAAATATAATCAACCAAAATGAACGATAAATGTGCTCATAAAGATTAATAAACTCATCTGTTAATTACTACTTGAATAATATCTCAAAATGAATAATGATGTTTTATATGATAGTCGAGGTTGTAAGAATCAAAACGACACAAAGAACACAAAAATTGGAACACTATTGTTCAAGATACAATTAAATGAATTTTAGGGACCTATATATAATAACAATAAATAGAATACTTGCAAAATGGACTTTCTGGAGAACTTTCGTGCAATTTCCAAACTCTCCTGGTCTTTTGTGCAATTTACCTCCAGCAGAAATATTCTTGTTATTTTATATATTTGGAGGACTGGGACGTAAATTTCTCACCAAGGCATGTGCTTGGGCACAAGTTGTCTGATTTGATTTGGGTGGTTGACCGGCTTCCCACCTTCCATGGGTCACGTTCTTATGGATTCGCTACTAGGATCGGTTGGTTTAGGCTTAGGAGCATTGTAGATGTTGGATCAAAAGATGGTGTCGATCCAATGGATAAGATTTGGGTGCGTTTGGATGGCGGTGATGGGCATGATGCTTGAGTGGTGATTGATTATAGCTTCTTAGCTGGATCTGCCTTGATGAAGGGTTGTGCAAGAGAGAGAGAGAGTAAGAGAATTGGGAAGGAAGAAGATGATGGCGGACCGGTGATGTATGGCGATGGACGAAGACGAAGAGGATGGAGTATGATGTGAATAGTGAAAGAACTAAAAGAAGAATAAGGAGAGGACGGGGAGAGGGTATAGCATGGATATGAAAGAGGTAGAGGCCCTCAACTCCTATTCTTCGCCTCAGGGGTTGGGCAAAACCACCCCGAAGCTTAGTTGCTTCTGGGAGAGGATCGACGTAGCCTTCGGATTACACATCAGAGTGGTCCTTGCCAGAGACGATGAAATGTTGTCACCACTTCATCCTCACAGCTCGCTCCATGTCTTGGTTTCGATTAATACCAGATGATCTCATTAGGGATCGGCAATGGTTCTAAATAGGGAGAGGAAGATTGGAAGAAGAGACGTAGGGTGTTGGGTATTCGTTAGACAGTCGAAGGGATAGCAGGTTTTGGAGTCAGTTATGGCAGTTATGGTTCACTGGAGATGGAGGGAGGTGATTAGGTTGTTGGGGAGAAGGGGATATAGTCATGCATGTGAGCCCACAATGAGCCATTATGCAATAAATGTTATTGCAAATATCATTCCTTGATCTGAAATGAAGAATAACTAATTAAAATAATAGGTCCCTTAGTACAATTAGGGTTACGTACAATTCAAAGAGTTGACTTAACGAGATCGAGATAATCAAGACCTATGACATATATTATCATGATATAGGCACACATCCTTCGACCGGATATAGATCTGTTACTATATGTTTGACTACGTACATTTGGTACACCGATAGGTTGATGATCTAATCAAGGTCTATATATCAGCAAGCAGGTGTGCATACGAGGGTATATGAGTAATACGATTTCTCAAAGGGATTATAGAAGTTCATTACTGAACCGTAAGACATGAGCTCACTCATGAGATATTGGGATCAAATTCCATGCATGGTCGTCTCACTTTGGAAGCTTGACTGAATTTGTAGGTTTAATATATGCTTTTGGAAAGTATATGATCAATACCTAGGTATGATATATGCGTTTGAAACGTATTTGATCGATACCAAATCCCAATGATCAAATAAAAAACTTAATGATGAAGCCTTGAACAAGATAATCTAAATTGATCTAAATCTTTGAGTTTATTCTAGGTCTTCCAGTATGCAGGATGTATAGGTATTAGGAATATTCGAGGGTGAACCATAACACTTCCATTCCGAGGGACAGATGAAAAAGATTTGGATTTTAGTGACTCCTCTCAATAGAAAAGTAATCTGATCTTAGTCTAAATGTTGGACATTGATCTGAATACAATTCAGATGTAATGAGAAGATTAGATTTATAGCTTTGATTTAATCAAACATCTTTGGAAAGTCCCCTTGATCTAAATTTTAGATATTATCTCAATATCGAAGTCACTACATGTGGAACATACAATCGGCATGTCCTTATCTTTAAGTATCCACTAAGAGAACGCATTATTCTTGAAAGAAATCAAGAATAATTTCATTGATGATTTATGTATCTGAGCATTGAGAAATTGATAATTAAATATGATTTAATTATCATGAATAATTTGAATATGATTCATATTATTTAAATGTATGAGAATGATGATCTAAGATAATTAATTGTGATTTAATTTTCAAGGATATGAATAATGTGGATAATACTATCCTTATTAATTGTATATTATAAATGTGAATTATAATATACTAAAGAGCTTATTGTAAATATTATTTACAAATTAATTATTGATGTGGATTGGATTCACATTAAATAATTAATTGAAAATACAATTTACATGTTATTTTGGGTATAGGAATACGATTCGTATTTTTTCAATGGCATGATTGGAATATTTACAAATTAAGTTGGAATTAATTTTGTGAATATGTTTGCAATAAAATCTCTTGCAAATATATAGAGGATTTTGTGAGATATAAAATCTCACATAAATTGAAAGGATGATCTACCTTCCATATATGATGGGTGGACGATCCCTTAACTTGATCAAGAGTGGTCGTCCCCCCTATATTTAGTAAGCAGACTCATTCTTCATCCTCTTATCCAAATTGATTAAATTAAATTAAATTATTTAAATGATAATTCAATATATATTTAATTTGATGTAAATTATTTATTATTGTATTTTTATACAACAAGTTCATAACTGTTGAATAGGAATACAAATTAATCTCAACCATTGATTTTGTGTTTCACATGGATTGTTATCGATGGAATTTTATAATACTACAAAAGAAGAGGCAATCCTAGCACTTATTTTACAAAAATTGAATCATATCTCTCTCATTATCATACTACACACCCCATCTCTCTCTCTAAGTGGCCGTCCACTTTGTGCCTTAGAGAGAATAGCCATCGTCGCCACGTTGTCGTGCCACCGCTTCAACTTTTTGTGGATCTCCATTTCCTTCGGTGTGCCTCTCTTGTGAAGAAGACATCGAATCTCATGTGATATGATCAGGAGATTCGCCACTTGGATAATCATCTTGTATTGTGAGAAGACCATGTCTCATCAACGCGCTCCCAACCGTCTCCTCTGTCAGGTCGGACTTGAGACAAGAGATATCTCTTCATTTAGAGATTTTGATCACAACCACACTTCAAGAGGTAACCCTAACACCCCTTTGTGGTTTAGATGAAACAATCTGAGAAGTGTTCTTTAATCATGAGGTTTCAACGCAATTTCTTTTAAATTTTGTTGCCTCGAGCACTAGTGCAACTAATCGCTCTCGATCACATATGATGCGGTCACCATGCTTCTGTGATGTTCTTAAGGATCTTTCCATATCCTTAAAGTGGTATATGAGCCTTGGTTGAGGTATTAGATATGTTCCGAAATCCTAAGCGACCAAGGTTCATGTTTCAGATGCGCGAGACTCATTGTTTTTTCATTAGATGTAAGATTCGGATTGTTTTTTTTACTAAAATAAAATCTGTTGTTTGTGCACTATTTGGAAGTATTTTTAGTTTTTAAAATTTATTTTAAATGTCTAAATATGTCCCAAAAAATAGTGAGCTATAATTGGTACTGAAAGTGCATGAAATTGATTCGAAGAGTTCCCTCTATGAAAAATGGTTTGTATGTATTCATGGATCTGTAAGAAAATTAATTTTACTTACAATTTTTCCAATCATGAAACATTAAATAAACACTTGGATTAAGTATATAATTTACCGTACATCACTCGAATTTATTTCACGTGATTCCGACTCCATTTTCCCTTGATATTCAATATTTAGTGGATATGGGTCGGAAGATGATTAGATCATCAAACCTCTTTACTTAATGTGTTTATAATTCAATAGAAATCATGGAAATTATCTTGATTAAATATGATTCCTAATAATTATAGAAATAATTGAGTAATCGTCATATGCCATTGAATGTATGTTTTATGAAAACCCTAGTTTATCCTACAATAGTTATAGGACAATATTTAGATTCAAAACATTATTGCTTGAATAGGATTGGTGATTTATTTAGAAAATCTCCTTATAATATAAAAAAATAGTTTTGATAAATATTATAAGGTATAAATTCGGTTGAAAGACTGATTATCAACTCAAATACAAAGTGATCAAATCACATTATCCTGACCTGAGGCAGATATGGTGTCTAGTCGAGGATCATTGGGTTAGGAGGTTGCTCCGTTTGCAGTCTATCCCGCATCCTGTGCGTAATAGACATGTCAACGGGTAAGGAAAGTATAATTTTTAAAGCAATCATGATGTATTTTTATAATTTTTAAAATTTGAATAATACGTATTTTTTAGATTATACCATCCTTCAAGTAACAATCAAGATTGTTTGTTAGTTGATAAATTGGATTGATAATTGATATAATATGATTGAATTTATATAATTAAAACACACTATTATGAATAGAATTCTTATTTCCCTTGAAAGAATTAATTATGTGAATATGATTCATAATACTTAATTAAAATTTCAACATGATATGGAGGATCACATAAGTGGCATCCATGATCTCTCGTCAAGGCGAACGGTTCCGTCGCCATGGATTGTATGTAGGAGATGCCTGTTTGAAGTGACAACTCCTGCATACAAGCGCCCATGGATCGGGCTCTTTACTTCTCAAAAGAGTAAGGTTGTATTTATCGTGACCCCAATATCGGGTCCTCATATTATTGGGGCGATATTGGATTGTGTATAATGAGTGCTATTCATGTTGACGGTTGGTTCAATTAACAACAGGTCAACATCACCTTAGGGGTGGCGGGCATGGGTGTTAAAGATCGAATTGGGAAATGCAAGTTGGACTTGGACGACAGAATGAGTTGCCGCTTCTTTTTATCCGAGTTACAGGTTCTCATATTATTGGGATGTAATAAAGATAAGAAATGAGATCCCAGATCTTTCTTGAGATATAATGGTAATTATATCTCTTACATTGAAAGTGAATAAGGGAATGGACTTTCAGTGTTGACAAGGCAAGACAACTTTGATATAAAAAATCCTAAATCAAAGGAAAATATGTATTTATGCAAATATTTCTTATTTCAGATAACCTATATTAAACCCACTCAAAATTATACTCAATAATAACCAGTAAAATATCATGGATTGGATTCATGATAAAGATATTATACTTGCAGTTGGACACATAATGTATGTGATTGCAATTTGCAAGTTTCCTCATAATAATAAGGAATGATAATTAAATAGACAGTAGGACAGCAACCCATAGTTTGTATATCTCTATACTCTTGATCTCTCATTATATGTGCTTTGAATGTATCATGTTGATGATGATTATAATTATCGAAAATCCTTATGAAACCTACAAAGATGTTTTGGCATACATATATGCTCTCGACATTTAATCATGAATGACATGGTACACTACATCATGCAAAATAGTGGCTCGATAAGAGAAGATATACTCAAAATGTTTAAGTACCTGCCTAAACCAAAAGTCTTTGAGAGTTAAGATGGATGTAGATACGATGAGTGTCATCATTCTACTATCTATACTCAAATCATTCATGAAACTTTATAATATTCATATTTTATGAATTAAATAAAGAATCTATAAATGTTGAAATACTCTTGTAGTGAAATCTTTTGAGTTCAACATAAGAGATCCTTTGTCTTAAGCAATGGTTGTTTATAGATGAGGGGAGTGCAGTGGAAGCATGGGTCTGGCCCAAATAAGAAGGAAAGTTAAAAGGTTGATTGTACTTCTTTGACTTCCATATGACATCCAAAGAGTTAGATGAATGCCAATACTGCAATAAGCCGATGAACTGATAGTATAACTATCTAGACTATCTAGGATCCTTAGAGAAGGACTCGGATAGTGCATCAGAATAATCTACATCTGCATTTAATCATTGAAATTGACTTATTTGATAAGATCAAAGTCTATTAATTATATCTCATTTTTTCTAATAGCACTTACAATTGGTTGCATGTGTTTTAGAAGACTGGAAAATTTGATCTTAAGGTTTAATAGTCATCCACATGGATGTTGATGTAATTGTTGCAACAATCTCCATTGGATAGATAGACTGCATATTTTCAGTGGGAGGGTCATTAGTCTTAGAGAATGTCTCTATGACCAAGATATTAGAATACATTCATTGTTTATTTTTGAATGTTAGAAATAAACATGTATTATGTAATAGACCTATCATAAAGAGTTATGATGGATAAATTTGAGATAGTAATATAAAATCTAAAGGACTCTACTAAATTAAAAACTGAATGAATGGTTCACTAACATTTCTAAATACTAAATATTAAACCTTAAAAGATCAATAGGAGGATGAAGATCATTTGACAATGATCAAGCACCAATCCTTGGACAAATGCCTGTTGATGAGATCAATAGACTAGTAAGAGATTAAAGTTTAGACTGTCTAAAGGTTCAAAGCGTACATACTTATGAATATAGATACAAAGTAAAATATCCAATGCACCCCTCTCTAGGAATGAAGTAAGATGCCAAGGTATTCAAGATCTCATACATATTGATATATGTGCATCATTTTTTATCAAAATAAGCATTAATGATATGTGATATCAATTGATGATTATTTGTGATATGAGATTTCTTCCCTTCACCATATTTGAAGGAAGATGAAAATGTATTTGATCTAACCTAGGTAGAAAGTACATATTAGATGAAGTCAAGGAATATCATTCCTATCTCCTTCCTCCTAATAGTAGTAGGGAGATACAATTGGATCATGTGTGACATAATTTGATCAATGATGAATCTTACCATAATTACCTCTTAGTTTCCAGGTATATATGTAGTAGAGACAACAATATATATCCTTAACAAGATTCCATGCAAATCTAAACCTGAAAACTATAATAATCTATGGTTTGGAACCGATCCTGATGTTGGGCACTTGAGGATTTAGGGTTGCTTGATCCATAACCATGTCATGGATGCAAGTAAGATGGAATCTAGCACCAAAGAATGCTAATTCATTAGGAAAATAAAGGATGGTATTGGATACCTACTTTATGATCTTGAGATTCTTAAAAGATTCCATCTCTAAGAATATGATTCCAAGAGGATGACTTTTTTTAGAATCAATATCTAAATGAAGTAAAGGAACTCATTGAGTCTTGAGAAGATAATGAGACTCCTGAAATAAGAAATTAAAAGAATTATTAAAGATGAAACACTCATATCTCTTCAAATAAGTTTGAGGGTGGTAAGACCACCTAGAAGGTATGGATTCCATGTGTTAGAAAAATATAACAATGATCTGACTTCATATGATGAACCTTCTGAGTATCATTACATGGAAAGATGGATGTTAGCAATAAATTCTAAAGTAGACTTCATATACAATTGTTGTATATGGAACCTCGAGGATCCACCTAAAGGGGTAAGACCCATTTAGGTGTAAATGGATCTTCAAGAGAAAGAGGGAACCTGATGAGAAGGTAGAGACCTTCAAAGCACATCTTATATCCATAAGATACACGTGAAGAGAAGACATCGCTTGCGATGAGATTTGCTCTTCAGTTACCATACTTGAACCCCTCAGAATATTATTAACTATAGATATACAACTTGACTTTGAAATCTACAATATGGATGTCAGTATTGCATTCCTCTATGAATACCTCAACGAGGATATTCATATCAAGTAGCCCATTGGCTTATAATTGAGGAAGGCAAGATGTGCAAGCTAAAGGAATTCCATCTATGGACTCAAATAAGCTTTTCGTAGTTGGAACACTAGATTTTATGATATTATAAATGTTATGATTTCAAATAAAATCTTGACGAACCATGTGAAGCCTAGTGGAGTGCCATTGTGTTCATCACGCTAAATGTAGATAGTATCCTAATTATTTGGAATGATATAAGGATGAGAATACGTGTTTTATAAGCTGGTTATTCTATACCTTGAGATATGATCTCAAGGATACCTATTAGATTTAGGTTCTGAATTTGTTTAGAAACAAAGAGAAAAGGGCACTGGGACTGTCACATTAGTGGTACACCTTGCGCATGTTCAATTTTTGGGAAAACCCCAAGGAAGGCTTCCTTCCCTTAAGATATGGTACTGACCTATCTAAAGGGATAGCACCTCAAAGAGTTGATAAAGTGAATACTAAAACTTTTTTCCCATGTGCATCAGTTATGAGAAGCTTGGTGTATGCTAGATGTGTACAAAAGTCAGATATCTGTCAAGTAGTGGGAGTAGTAAATTGTTACTAATCCTACTATGGAGATAAGAATACTTAATTACAGAAATAATAATATCTTCAAAGATGACAAGACTTTTGAGATAGTGATCTCAAAGTATTATCTTCAAGAACTTAAGAATTTACAGATAGTGATATGAAAGGACTTAACAACAGATGCCTTAAGACTGGGTCTTAGTCTTAGAAGATAGAGATCTTCAGAAATAAGGGCATTATGATAAGGACAATAGAAATTACCTACTGGTTATAAAAATAATTGAGCTGTAGTGTCAAGGACACTATAGCTGCTTTAAACAAAAATGACTATTGGTTGCATAAGATGCAACATTTGCATTGGATGCGAGCATTGCTACTAGGGGAGACGCAAGCACCGTAAAGGGACTTGGTACAGTCTCTCGAGAATAGAGTGACTAGTTAGCTTACAAAGCTATTTTTCTAAATGGCTTATGATTAGCACATGAGTGTGTGTTTAAAGATTAGCACGTTAATGGCGCTTTGGGATATTGGAGATTGTTGGACATGCGAGCCAACGATCCATTGTGAAATAAATGTTATTGCAAATATCATTCCGTGATCTGAATGAAGAATAACTAATTTGCATAATAGGTCCCTTAGTACAATTAGGGTCATGTACCATGACCATCTTGATGATCATACAACTATTGATTTAGTTGTTGAATAATAGAGACAGGTGCTTGGATGAATATCTAAAGAGTTAGATTGAGGACTCATTAAGCACCGTCAAATGATTATTAAGATATGATCTCCAACCTTAGTAGGAGATGGCATTCCTTTCTCTCATGGGATGTGATATCTAACCGACCTCTTGATGCAGGTCCTCTACATAGGAATAGAGATTCAAAGGTTTAGATAAGTTAGGTAAAAGAGTTGACTTAAATAGATCGAGATAACCAAGACCTATGCCGTATACTGTCAAGATATAGGCACGCATCCTCTGACTGGAGACAGATGTGTTACTATATGTTTGAGTATGTATATTTGGTAGACTGATAGGTTGATGATCTAATCAAAATCTATACATCGATGAGCTAGTGTGCATATGAGGGCATATGAGTAATACGATCTCTCAAAGGGATCATACAGGTTCATTACTGAAGCAGAAGACATGAGTTCACTGATGAGATATTGGGATTAAATACACGATCGTCTCTCTTTGGAAGCTTGATTGAATTTATAGGTTTGATATATAATTTTGGAAAGTATATAATAAATACCCAGGTATGATATATGCTTTTGAAAAGTATATGATTGATAATCTCAATGATCAAATGAGAAACTTAAAGATAAAACCCTAAAGAAGACATTCTCAATTGATCTAAATCTTCGGATTTATTCTTGGTCTTCCAGCTTGCAGGATGTACAGGTATAAGGAATACTCGAGGGTGATGTAATCATAAACGAGTGTATAATCGTGACGCTTCCATTCTGAGGGAGTGATGAGACATGTTTGGATTTTAGTAACTCCTCTAAATAGACAATTAATATGATTTTAGTCCAAATGTTGGACATCGATCTAAATATGATTCAGATGCAATGAGAGGATTAAATTTATGGCTTTGATTTAATCAAACATCTTTGTAGGTCCCCTTGATCTGGATTTGAGATATGATCTCAATATCAAAGTCAATATATGCGGACCATATAATTGCCTTGTCCTTATCTACAAGTATCCGCGGAGAAAGAGCATTATTCTTGAAAGAGTTTAAGAATAATTCCATTGATGATTTATGTATCTGAGCATTGATAAATTGATAATTAAATATAATTTAATTATCATGAATAATTTGAATATGATTCATATTATTTAGATGTATGAGAATGATAATCCAAGATAATTAAATGTGACTTAATTACCAAGGATATGGATAATGCGAATAGCACTATCCATATTATTTATATATTATAAATGTTATTTATAATATATTAGAGAGAGCTTATTGTAAATAGTATTTACGAATTAATTATTGATGGGAATTGGATGCACATTATATAAATAATTTAAATACAATAAACATGTTATTTTGGGTGTATGAATACAATTCTTTTTTTTCAGTGGCATCATTGGAATATTCACAAATTAATTTGGAATTAATTTTGTGAATATATTTGCAATAAAGTTGTTGCAAATATATAGAGAATTATGTGAGATATAAAATCTTACATAAATTAAAAGTATGAGCCACCTTCCATATATGAAAGGTGGACGACCACTCTTGACTTTATCAAGAGTGGTTGTCCCCCTATATTTAGTAAGTGGACTCATTCCTTATTCTCTTATCCAAATTGATTTAATTAAAGTAAATTATGTTGATGACAATCTAATATATATTTAATTTAATTTAAATTAATTATTGTTATATTTTTATACAACAAGATCATGACCATTGAATAGAAACACAAATCAATCTCAACCATTGATTTTGTGTTTCACTTGGATTGTGATCCATGGACTTCCAAATACTATAAAAGAAGAGGCAACCCTAGCTCTTCTTTTTCAACAATTGAATCATCTCTCTCACTCTAAATTTCATACTACATGCCCCATCTCTCTCAAAGTGTCCGTCCACTTTGTGCCTGAGAGAGAATCACTATCGTCGCATGTCAACGTGTCGTCGCTTCAACCGTTCGTGGATCTCCATCTCCTTTGATTTGCCTCACTCGTGAAGAATATGTCCGATCTCATTTGACGATATCAGGAGATTTATTTCTTGAATAATCATCTTGGATTGCGAGAAGCACATGTCTCATCAACGTGCTCGCAATCATCTCCTCCGTAGGGTCGAACTTGAGATAGGAGGTCTCTTCGTTTAGAGACTTCAATCGCAACCATGCTTCAGAGGTAACCCTAGTACCCCTTTATGGTTTAGTTGAAACGATCCGAGAAATATCTTGGATCATGTGGTTTCATTGTATTTAATTTTTTAAAATCCAGCTGCCCTGAGCAACTAGTACGACTAGTCACTCTCGATCGTGTATGATGCGATCACAATGCTTCAGTGATGTTCTTAAGGATCATTCTATATCCTTCAAGAGTAACTGGGTTTCTAACATTTGTGGTGATGGGTTCGGTTATTTGTTAGATCGGGATCGGGGGTCAATCGAACGACTGGGGGGTGATGCACATGAGGTGTACGTGAAGGACATGTGAGATGGGCATAAGGAGAGAAGAAGAAGGCGGGGATATTCTGAACTGTTGCATTAAAGTAGATGCAACAACTTATGGATGAGACAAAGACCCATTGACCATGGTATGAGGTGGAGTTGACCAAGGGACTAGGTGGCTCCAGTGGGTGGCCGCACGTGTAGCTGATCTTTACCAGACTTTGACCATGCAATAAATGCAAAGGAAATTGGATAAAAACACTAAATTAACTCAATGCAAAAGTTTTCAACATGAAAAATGTTTACCTAAATGAAATATACAATGTACATGAAGGAATCAAATGTGAATGGACCATCGAATAAAAAATCTAATTTTCTGGGTGATATTTTATGTATATAAAATATCATTTTTAACTTTATGATTTTTATTTGATTTCTCGTGAGTAAGTTTTGCATGAATCTAATGTGATGTCAAATGATGTAATGGACTCAAATGCAATTTTTGGAATTTTTGTTGGATGAGTTACATGTCAGAATAAATTAGGGAAGTTGATTATATGCATTTGGATTAGGTCAGTAAAGTCAAGCTCTAATCTATCTTTTTATTTATTTTCATGATTTTCTAGTTTTTGATTTTTGTGTAATTTATTAAATCATGAAATGAAATGAAGAAATAATAAAGAAAGAAATTAAAATGAGTGAAATATGCACATGAAATGATAGGTCAAAATCGGTAAAAATGTACAATGCATTGTTATGTCCCAAAATCTAATTTTCACAAATCACTTTCGATTCTTTTGAATTTGGTCTTGATTTGTAGAGAATTGAATGTACATTATATTCAAAAATGAGGAGAGTGAAATTGGACACTGTATGGGAGAGAGATCGGCATTTGTTGCTTTTTGTCCTGAAATTAGGGTTCGGGTTTATTTCAAATATATACAAGTTAGTATTTTTTAGGATTTTTCATTGATTAAGATTAGTGATATGTACACTATGAAGTCAGTTTTAGGTCAACTTGAGTTAGGATGAATTAATGAAAAATGGGTGAACCATGCAAAAATGTACAACTGATCATGAATGCAAAAATGAATGCTCATTTATGCAAAATATTTAGAAGTGCATGAATGTTAATTTTATGATATTTACAGACGAATAAACTTAATTTCTCTGGATGAATATCTATTTTTAGTTAATTAGAGTGATGAATCACAGATTCGTCATGTCTGTCATATAAATAAATCTTTGTTGTGAGTAGTAGACGGAAACATGCACTAACACAATCAAACATGCAAACACATGGATTTATAAGGTTCACCTGTATCTAGGTAAGTTTATAGGTGACAATGATAAATTTCACTATTAGTGGATAAGAAGAATACAAAGGATACTGAGAACCCTAACGTTAATGAGTTTATATATTGCTTCCACTACAAACAGATCCCATATGCATACGAATCTGAACTCATAAAATAAATTTATTTCAAGATCGGGATGCTACTAGTGAGACCACCGTGCTGGTAGGTTATGATGGAATTGGTGGGAGGCAGTTGCATCAGACAGTTCTTCAGTTGGGTTGAAAAGATCAAATGGTTAATATTCACTTCATATCAACTATCTCCTTAAATAGGCATATTCGCAAGTCTCTCTGATCAATCAAAATTCTCTTGATCTCTTTAAATGAAAAGATCCCATATTTCCCTCAATAAAAAAAAAGAGGTTAGGAAACTATTGTGGGAGGGAGGGGTGCGGGTGTTGTGGGGAAGGGAGTGGGGGAGACTAGAATTATCGAAGGAATAAATTAGGAAGATATTCTACAGTGAGTATGCTTCCAACTAACAAGTCCCTTCCGTTATATTAACTAGTGCAAGCCCTATGCAATGCACAGGTAATTGTCGAAGATAATAATGAATAGAATACAACTACATGAGTGTATATATAAACTAATACATGTCGAAATAAAACAATTGAAAGAAAATCGAACCTCATTTCAAACAATATTGTTCCAGTGATCAACAGTCAGTGAGACATTCCTTTCAGAAGGAAAATAATAGATAATATGAATTTCTCACACACATGATTTCGTAGATGGTTTCATGTTATGAGATGTAAAGGAATTTGGAAATCTAATTACATTGTTTTCTTTGAACATGCTATAATCATTTGGAAGCATGTGAATAAAAATATCATGACGGTCAATAACCTATCAACTATCAAGTGCATATTATAGTGTCACATGTCAAAGTTCAGCACTTAAACTCCAATTACTGTCCAAATCTGATTACACTATATATGAACAAAACTCGTCAGAGGGGCACAACTATTAATTTCCCAAGAAGAAAATAAACATTTAAATTATAATATTAGTTATATTATAAGATATGACAAAAAATATTCAACTAATTCATTACCTTAGGTCAAAAATTATTGTGTATTCGTTTTAGAATATATACAGAAGCCGATGTCAAATATGGATATTTAAACATATTATTCTTCTTACTTATATTCATAATAAGTAATGAACCCGAATTAGTACTAAATTTCTCATACCAAATATGAGTAAGTGATATTCTGATTGCCAAGCAAAGCTGGGGAATACCAATACAATTCTTGGATTCTCTTCAATTCGAAATTTCATCTCCATTAATATTTAGTTTTGATTGGATTGGTGGAAGTTGGTTAGGTGATTATGTGATGAATAGGGAGAAGCAGAAGGAGGCCAACATGATGAGGTTTCCTAAAAATAGATAGAGAGATCAGAAGGAGCTTTTCTCCAACATTATTCCATCTAGATTACATTCTTTTTTTACATAGTTTATACCCTATTGCATTGCTAAGATAGAATCGATTACTGCATCTTTGATTCGTTCATTGGAATGATAGTTAACTAATTCATGACTCTTGCTTTCATATTGGTCCATGCAATTGTACATGATTGTGTTTAATAAATTAGAAGTTTCTCTTAACTAGTTTATTTTATGGAAAATACCAAAAATGTTATGTACTCAGTGATCACAATCCAGAACTTCCAAAAATAAAAGCATTTGGTGCCCGATGGATTGTTTGCACTAGGGAAGTCTCTCACAAAAGCAGAAACACTTTTGATCGCCCACTGGAAAATAGTCATCCTCAATTTTAAATTTAAGAAGGTTTTCCCTGATGAATGATGTTACATCTGCCTCATCGTTTCTAGGGACGGAGCCGGGATCATATTTAGGAGGGGGCACAAATAGAACTAGAATATTGTATTTATCAATGTAGTGAAATTAACTAATAACTGATGTAATGAAATTAATTGTCATATATATTATCTACAATGCTAATAAAAAGTAAAATTGTACTCTTTCTAAAATTATAAAATCAATTGTGCTATTTTTGAAATTACCTTGTTACAGTTGTCCTGAACGAGATTTTATTTTTTGAAATCGATGAATAATTTCTTCATTGCTGACATCTGTGAACATATCTCTTTTGGAAATAGATGAATTTGAACTTACTACTCATTTGAAATATTTTTCCATTCTATATAAAAAGTAAATTTTGTTAATAACTAGACTTATATGTAAAATGACTTGCAATAAAACAAAATGCTTATTATTTGCATGTGAATAATCCTCAAATTATAAAATGATACTTTAGCATTACCAAATAATTATTCACTCTTTTCTACTAATATTTCTATGGAAAAATTGAATAAGAACATAAGAAGTGTCCGAATCTTATAAAAAAGAATCTAGTTGCATAATTCCCATAGTATACACATTCTAAAATGTTATTTCGGTTCTATTTTTTTCTAACTAGACTTATATATAAACCGACTTGCAATGAAACAAAATACTTATTATTTGCATGTGAATAATCCTCAAATTATAAAATTATAATTTAACATTACCAAACAATTATTCACACTTTTCTACTAACATTTCTACGGAAAAATTGAATAAGAACATACGAAGTGTCTGAATCTTATACAAAAGAATCTAGATGCATAATTCCCATAGCATAAACATTCTAAAATATTATTTCAGTTCTATTTTTATATTTAAGATTTGTCTAAACAATAGGCTTATATGATAAAATTATTCAATCGAGTTTGTTATATAAAAAAGTTGCTCTAGCATTAGACTTTTCCTAATAGTAAAAAAGATATTAAAAATAAGAAGATCAATGGACAATATTAGGTAGAAAAATTATATAATATAAAATATAACTATCATCCTTCGAGTTTGAATCTTAATAGCCGTCGAACTTCATCTAATTTGATCTAAGACAATCCGTCGAAAGATCAACTATCGACGATGTCACGGAAGGGAGGGGTGTGTGAAGGGAAAAAAGAGGGAGATACTATTAAGAGAGAGAATGCCTAGAGAGAGCGTGGTTGAGAGAGAGTGAGAGAGAGAGAGAACAGAGCAGTTGAGAGAGAGATTAAGAGAGAGAGAGGAGGGTGCCAAGAGAGAGAACTTGAGAGACTGGAGAGAAGTTTCGGGAGGAGTTGATTGGGGATTCTATTTTTAGATTTTGTGATTATTTAACCAAATATAAATAAAGGAAGATTTTTTTGGCAAAAATTTGGGAGGGGGCATTTTCCCCTCGTTGCCCCCTCCATCCGTTCTTGATTGTTTCCATCAAACACATGTATTCATTTAAGAATGTTCTTCAGATCAAAAATTTAACTTAACCAAGAAAGATCACGAGCATCTCAATTAATTTTTGACATGAAATAAGCAAAAGTAATTCTACATGATTGAATTGAAACGGGAGAAAAGAACATGATTTATATAATTTCAGAAGATAATTCACAAGATGGATCATCAAAAAGGCCTCATACTCTTGTAATCGATGTGTGTTTGAGGACCTTGGGTTCTTCTTACAGCAAACAATTAGCTGTTTTTTTATTGGCCATGAAGGGGATCTATCATCCTTGGTTTGATAGAATACATAATATTGGTTAGGAGTTTGTATAATATTGTATTTTTTATATCATAAAATAGGAATGCAGATACATTGACAAAAATGAGGAATACATTATGATGTCCTAAAAAATGCAGACATAAAATGGATGTAGATCGGATTTTGATGATAACAAATATATTTTACAGATAAACTTTATATATGTATGTATGTATGTGTCATGAGTTCAAGAAGGTCACCTCCATTTTTGTAGAAAATACTAAAAATTTAGTAAAATAAATAAATAATTTGTGTTGTAATGTGTAGTTTTGATGTTTGTATTTAGAAAAAAAATATAATGTGTAGTTATTTATTTTACAATGTATAGTTTTGTATTTTACGATGTGTAGTTATAATACAAACTATTTATTTATTTTACTAAAGTGATGTTGTATTCTACGAAAAAGAGGTAGCCGTCCTGAACTCACGAAGGACCATGTCCCATTGGAAGGGCCCCTATATATGTATGCATGCATATATGTATAGGATGCCTTACATGAATAAACTAATTTAAACATGATGAAATGAGTATAAAATTTTGTTAAGTGATTAAATAAAGATATATATCTATTAAAATATAAAAACAATATCTTTTTTAAACTCGATATGGTTTATTTAGGTATCCCGTGCAAAAGCATGAGTAAATTAAAATCAAGAAAATATTATACTTGATGATTTTTATATTATTTATTTTATTATTATAACTACCTAAATGAGATTGAAGGTATTGCTCAAGATACAACATCCACACCGTGAGCCTTCATTACATTCTGAGGTTGGAAATCACAATCTAAGCTCTAAAGCCAATCATATAAAGTGTGACCACTTTGTCTTGCTAAGTGCATCCTCATTTGAGAGGAAAACTTCTCTTTTTCTCTCAAACATTGTAATGGATTGAGCAATGATCATAATGTGGAAAAAATTATTTAGCTTTTTTTATAATTATAAAAATACTCTTAATTACACTAATATGTATCTATGTAATGTTTTATTCTTTTTCCCAGTATGGATACGTATATTGATATAGAGGTCTTTTGCAAATAAGATGTTCCACGCTGTGTGCATTTTTACACTTATATTCAATGCATAATAATGATATAAATCACCCGAGCAAAATCATATATCATCTATGGATTTTTATTTATTTTGTTGTAGTGTTAATATCCGATCTCCATTTATATACACAAATCTTTATATTTTAGGTGAAGATGGACACAATGGCATATACATGTGAATATATCCATATTCGATTGTAGCTCTACTGAATTCACATTCGTTTTAAAGTCATGATACATAACTCTATTCATTAAAAAAACTACCATATCCATATCATGGAGAAAATGGACATAGTACCCATATTTGTATCCATAACAAAATGAAAACACATATCTCTTTGCATCCACCAATATACGTGTCAATATCCAAAAGAAATAAAAGCATGTAGATACGTATACCTATCTGCAAAATAAATTTGTAAGGCATATCCTTGTATATTTTGGTATGGGCAAAATAAAAGGAGTTAGGTTCATTAATAGATTGAAGTCACATTCAATTTAAATTTGGGATTTTTACCTGGCAGACCCTATAATCTATGTCAATTACCTCTACGACTTTTGAAACAAACTAATTCACCTCTCAACCCTGTAAACTTGCTAGCCCTTACCCATAGACCCTGTGTTTAACCCTCATCCATTTACTCGTTAAAACCAACCGGATTTTGTTATGTTCTTTTATATTATAACCAATTTTTTTATCAAATTTACATTGAATGCCACTCCCCCTCACCCTCCTCCTCATCTCCCCCCTCCCACCCCCCAAGCACCCACCCATCTCCTCAACATCTGTAGCCCTCATCCTCATCATCTCCGCCACCTCCACTCAGCAGCAGCACCGCCAGCTCGAGATTAAGGCTCTCATGGCCTTCAAGTTTGCCCTCCACGACCCCCTCGACGCCCTCTCCACTTGGGACCCCTCCTCCCCTACAACCCCCTACTCGTGGCGCGACATCTTCTGCTCCCCCTACCCACCCTCCGCCGTCATCGAGCTTTGCCTTAATCATCTCCGCCTTGCCGAGCAGATCTCCCCATCTTTCCTCCATTGCAAACCCCAGCCCTATACCTCCAACGAGCCCTCCGGAGTGATATAGAGGATCAAGCCATGCCTAGTGCATCTGGGCATTGAGGCTAAGGACGAGGAACGTCTAGGTGCTTCGCAAAGTGTCTACAATCCAACTCCTGATTCCCTCGCCATGATCTCCTCCACCCTTCTTCTACAAAGTTGTAGTGTAGATTTCCCTTGTCATAGCCCTCTCCCAATTTCTATGTTTAATACTATAACTGTTAGAAAATCGGAAGCGAAAGCGAACATGGAAAAGATAATAAAATAAGAAGAACACAGCGGGATTTTACGTGGAACCCTACTCCGTGAGGAGCGGGATGAAACCACGGGAGAAGCCCTCAAAGGGGCATGCTATGCATTGCTTTTTCTCAATGAGTACAGGAGGTCTGGGGCTCCTTATATAGCCTCTCCAGAGCCTCCAAGTCCCACCACTGGACGATGTGGGACTAAACAACTGGGTGGGGTAAATGGATCTCTTCCAGGATCCATTTACCCTGCTACAACACAATAGGCGCTTACAACTTATGCTCCAACACTCCCCCTCAAGCTGGAGCATGCAATGCTCAGCTTGGACAAACATAAAGAGACTCAACTCAACGCTACAGGACACTACGGACAATATCAACCCAACGTGCACATGCTGCAGTCGAGGACGTTGCTTCTCATGTCGTGCAGGTGAGGAGGACGAACGGGCTGGAGTGTGAGTCAAATGAAGACTCGGAATCTGACCCTCGAGTCTGAAACTGCACCTGAAGTCTCCTCGTCGGAGATCTGGGACTCTCCCATCTGGCTCAGAGAATGGTGCACTGCTCTGGTGTACATATGATACCACATGAAAACCCTTGCCCTCAAGGGAATGGTCCTCTGCTCTGGAGTCCCTATGGCTCACATGAAACTCTGGCCTGAGAACAAGAAGAATGATGGGGACCGCGAAACAAAAGATGGCAACTTATGCTCATCTGACAATGACCGCACACTTGTGCGTGTCTGAAACTGGACTCGGAAGACAATCGTCGAGTTTGAAACTGGATTTGAACCGTAGAGTCTGGAATCTGATTGGTCTGGAAATCTGCATCAATCTGGATCTGAACCGAATAGACATGTGACTCTACATATACTCCCCCTTTCTCCCATACTTGTCGGAACATGAACATTGACAAAGTTGGGAGAAGACAAGATAAATAGGGGAAAACAAAACATACTTGCGGCTTTTCATCATTTTTTTTAATAAGCCGCAATTTTTTTTTTGAAAACATTTTTTTAAGCCGTTGACACTTTTTTTTCGGCTTTTCCTTGCAATATTTTTTTTTGCAATAGCGTACGACTCTTTTTTTTTGTGTACGCGCCTTTTCTTTATTTTTTTTGAAACACATTTTTTTTCCAGCCCACTTGGGCCCAACACTCTCTTTTCTCCCTTTTTTTTCGCAGCCCACTCGGGTCTAAAATGACATCAGACCCCTTTGTTTTTTTTCTCAATACATACGGCCCACATGGGCCTACTGCACAAGCCCCCCCCTTTGTTTTCAATCATCGGCCCCACATGGGCTCTAAAAACTGCAGCAGATTTTTTATTTTTTTTTATAAAACACGTCCCACTGGGCCCTTGGTTCCCACTAAAATTTTTTCCAATCATTTTTATTGGTCGAAGCCGCTCAAATAGGGTTCCCAGTTGGGAACCCCATCCTTGGAAAGCCAACCGTCGCCGCCTTGAGGGCCCCCCGTATGGGGCTCGATTGCTGCTGGAGCTCCACATGGGCCTGGAGCGCATGGAGGCGCTGCGAGGAGATCGGGGTTGGGGCCGGGGCTCCGCCAGAAGGGGGATCACGACATACGGGATTTGAGGGATGCGCTGCCTGCGAGGGATGCGCCGTCGCTCGAAGATGCTGGAAGGTGCGCCGCCAAGGGCACGAGGAGGGATTGCAGGGCTCCGCCGCTCGAGTGCTGTGCAGAGGGAGAAGATGGTCTGAAGTTGATGGACCTTCTTTCTCTTTGGTTGTCAATCTGCGCCGCCATTAGGGTTACAGAACGAACCCTCATTTTTTTCTTAAAATCTCCGAACATGATAAGAACAGGATAAAATAAAACTCTACAGTTCTTCAATCAGGATATGCACAAATCTCCGAAAGAACAAGAACATTGAACCATTACAATCGAATCTCGAAGAAAAATACAGAACATAAAACTTTGAGAATCGAACCCGCTCTGATACCATGTTAGAAAATCGGAAGCGAAAGCGAACATGGAAAAGATAATAAAATAAGAAGAACACAGTGGGATTTTACGTGGAACCCTACTCCGTGAGGAGCGGGATGAAACCACGGGAGAAGCCCTCAAAGGGGCATGCTATGCATTGCTTTTTCTCAATGAGTACAGGAGGTCTGGGGCTCCTTATATAGCCTCTCCAGAGCCTCCAAGTCCCACCACTGGACGATGTGGGACTAAACAACTGGGTGGGGTAAATGGATCTCTTCCAGGATCCATTTACCCTGCTACAACACAATAGGCGCTTACAACTTATGCTCCAACAATAACTCCTCCCATTTGGTCTTACATCAAAATCTATCATTTTCTTTTCTTTCCCTCTTTGCCGGCCAAATACTGCCGCCACCGACCTTCATCGTGACACCCTGATCTCACCACGAGGTCCATGATAATATATACTTTCCATCCTACCCTTTCGACGTCCCATAACTACCCAGATCACATTTTATATTGTCATCATTCGAGAGCTCTGCCCCTCTTCAATGTTCTCGATGTCGTTGCATGCAGGTAGGATAAAGATTCATTCTAAATGTGTTGGAAGCTCCATCGAGTCATCATGATTTCTTTCATCATCTAATCGTGATGAATCAAGGCCCTGAGCACCTTGTTTGATCCATCCATCTCCATCTATTAGCATGATTATTTCTAGGTACAAGGAAAGGAAGGGAAAGCTGTGTCACCCTCCTCTTTGAGTGGTCACAGGAGCCTCCAGGTCTCCATTCATTGCCATCTCTAAAGCACCAGAGAACCCAAGGCTCCTTCAACTGCCTCTGCGGCACTGTCCCTGCGGCGATCGGCGCAATTCCGACACTTCAATGGTTGTCCCTCACACCGAACAAGGGCCTCATTCCTCGTCTGTTTGGAGAAGAAGGTGGAGAGGATGGACTTTGAAAACAACATGGGGGTGGAATATCCACCGTTAGATTTCCTTTAGTCAGATTAACTCAAGACTATCCCAAATAATTAACTCAAATAAAGCTAAAATTGACGGCAGGGTCTGTGGGGTAAGACAGAGCAAGTTTACGAGGTCGAGAGAGGAATTATTTTGTTGCAAAGGTCGTGGAGATAATTGGCAAAGTCTATAGTATTTGCTGGGTAAAAATCTCTTTAAATTCCAAATATTGTATATATTTGTAATTGCAAGGCCGAAATGAATTTGTGAAAGAAAAGAGAGGATGTATAAATATTACAGTGAAACTGAAAGTAAAAATAACATGCATTTTCATTCGTAGTTGCAATAATATCTTCAATTGAACAAACATCAATCCGAAAAAGATAGGAGGGGCAAAACTGAAATTTTACAGCAGAAAATTAATCAATTGGTGCAGCTCCCCTGCTTAATACACAATAATAGAATAGATATAGGGTGAGATTAAAGGACATGTTGGAGTCGCA
This sequence comes from Ottelia alismoides, assembly GCA_037367405.1. Taxonomy (NCBI): domain Eukaryota; kingdom Viridiplantae; phylum Streptophyta; class Magnoliopsida; order Alismatales; family Hydrocharitaceae; genus Ottelia; species Ottelia alismoides. Next base: position 107,927 of record JAZKJV010008757.1, read on the forward strand.
CAATGAATAGTCCGTGATTAGATGAATATGTCAGTCACGCATAACATGGATTATGTTAGAACAGATTCCCCGTAAAAATTGAATTGCGGAAAAATAACCAAAGTCGATAGGCAGATCCTGCATGATATATCAACTATGAGAAAGCATCTCAACAATAAAAAAATCAACCACAGATGCACAGAGAATTTTTAACGTAGGAAATCCTCAATGTGGGGGAAAATCATGAGGTTGATCGCAACCCAAAATCAAGCATTGTAATCGAAGTAATCTCCCCTGAGGGGTTTATAAAAGGCCAGCCCTCAATACGATGCTACAAATCACCAAACATTGGAGAATAATAGAGAGGAGAAATATCATCCAATGGTAAATCCATCGCCAAACTGTAGAGAAGAATGTTGGAGGAGAAGTGCTTCAAAAGTTACTCCCTCCATACTTTGCGGCAACCACGAACTTTCTTTCTTCTTCCTCTCTCTTATTCCTTTCTTGTGCTAGGAGAGCTTGTGTTGGGATGAACCTGGTATGCACCCCATACCTCCTATATATACTCCATGGGGATGAGCAAATAAGGAAACCTGGACTTCTACTTCCAATAGGATTAGAAAAAGATAACTCATAATCCTAAAAGGTAATTGATCTCCTCCAATCAATAATTGATTTTTCCTTTTCCAAATAGGACTACTAATGTCCTATATGTATGGAATAGGTTCCCACAAGGAGGGGAACCCATCCAACAAATCTCTCCTTCGCCGACGATGTGGGAACTGCTCCAAACCTGCAAGGGAGCAACATCTCTCGAACTTTCCAAGCGGCATAGTCTTTGTCATCATATCAGCTTGTCATCTGTGTGGATCTTATCAAGTACAAGCTGCTTCAATTCTAACACATCACGTATCCAATGATATTTGACATTGATGTGCTTCGATCTTGCATAGAATGTAGAGTTCTTGCCAAGGTGAATAGCACTCTAACTGTCACATCAAAGCACATACTTGTCCTGATGTAAATCAAGTTCCTGCATGAACTTCTTCATCCACAGCAACTCCTTGCACGCCTCTGTAGCTACAATTAACTCAGCCTCTGTAGTGGATAAAGCAATACACTTATTGAGATGAGACTGCCAAAAAACTGTGCCACCTGCAAAGGACATCATGTAGCCAGATATGGATCTTCTCCCATCATTGTGACCCGCCATATCTGAATCTATGTATCCAAGAAGAATATACTTCTCTGCTCCAAAGCAAAGAGAGTAACTGCTAGTACCTCGAAGATATCTCAAGATCCATTTAATTGCTTCCCAATGTTGTTTTTCTGGATTTGGGATGAACCTACTAACAACTCCAACTGCATGAGCAAAATTTGGCCTCGTACAAACCATGGCATATATAAGACTACCTGTGGCTGATGCATAGAGAACTCTTTCCATATCTTTCTTCTCTGAATTGTTTTGTGGGCTATCTTTGGAACTTAACTTAAAATGCGCTCCAAGAGGGGTACTTGCTAGCTTTGCCTTCTCCATATGAAATCTTTGAAGTACCTTCTCAATGTACTTCTCTTGTGAAAGTTGAAGTTTCCTGTCCCCTCTATCTCGAGTGATCTTCATGCCCAGTATCTGACTTGCATGCCTAAGTCCTTCACAGCAAAGGTATTGCCTAACTCTTTCTTCAAGCTAGAAATTCTCTCTCCATTGTTGCTTACAATCAGCATGTCATCAACATAAAGCAATGATATGATAAAATCGTCACCTGAGAATTTCTTCACGAAAACACAATGGTCTGAAGTAGTCTTGGAGTAATCATGCTCCCCTATGAATGAGTCAAACTTCTTGTACCACTGCCTGGGTGCTTGCTTCAAGTCATATAGACTTTTCTTTAGTCTAGAAACATAGTCTTCCTTGCCTTTGACCGTAAAGTCCTCTAGTTGCAACATGTAAATTTCCTCCTCAAGGTCACCATGGAGAAAAGTTGTCTTCACATCCATTTGTTCAACCTCTAAACCAAGACTAACCGTCAAGCTAAGAACCACCTTGATAGAAGACATCTTCACCACAGGAGAAAAGATCTCTTCAAAGTCAACTCCCTCCATTTGGTTAAAACCTTTCATAACCAACCTAGCTTTGTACCTTGAACTTGTAGAGTATTCATCATATTTCACTCTATAAATCCACTTGTTTCTCAATGTCCGCTTGCCTTTGGGAAACTTGACAAGCTCAAAGGTGTGATTATCATGAAGGGACTCCATTTCCTCTTTCATAGCTTCTACCCATTTCTCCTTGTTTGCATCTTGCAATGCTTCTTCATAGTATTCAGGCTTGCCGCTATCTGTCAATAAAATGTACTCATGTGCAGAATATCTGGTGGAGGGTTTCCTCTCCCTCCCGGGTCTCTGTGGTTGGAGAGCCTCGGAATAAGAAGAGCCCTCATCATCCCGCCGACCATCATCACCATCGTCATCTACATCATCGTCATCAGGAGTGGAGATCTGTAGTACATCCTCCTCATGTCTTGCATTTGGTACCTGTTCATATGCATCATTGGGCACCACATGTGGAGCCCTCTGCAAAGGGACTGGCTCCATATCATCTGATTGATAGCTGCTCGAAGGAGAGTCCTTGGCAGCCTTCTGGATATCTTCAATCGTTTAATCTTCAGACAAGATCACATCCCTGCTCCTCACCAGCTTCTTATCAACTAGATCATACAACCTATAGCCAAGCTCATCTTGTCGATATCCCAGGAAGATGCACTACTTTATCTTTACGTCCAACTTGGACCTTTCATCCTTGGGAACATGCACGAATGCACGTCATCCGAAGTCCCGTAAATGGTTATATGAGACATTCTTTCCATGCCAAAACCTGTCAGGAACATCACCATCCAAGGGTACATGTAGAGATATATTAATAATATGAACAACAGTATAAAGTGCTTCACACAAAAAAGAGTTAGGAAACTTAGCTTTAGAAAGGAGACATCTGACTCTCTCCATCAAGGTCACGTTCATTCTCTCTACTATCCCATTCAATTGTGGCATCTTGGGTAGAGTCTTCTAGTGTCTGATACCATGAGACCTACAATACTCATCAAATGGTTCAATATACTCACCACTATTTATCACTGGGGATGCACTTAAGTTTCTTCCATGATTATCGCTCTACTAGCACATGGAATTCTTTGAAAATACCAAGGACTTGGTCCTTCTTATTTAAGGCATAGACGCAAACTTTCTTAGAGAAATCATCAATAAATGTAACAAAATAAAGTGCACCACCAACAGAACTTACTTTCAGTGGACCGCAAAGATCTAAGTGAACAAGCTCTAATGGTTGCATCTTCTTAGAAGGCGGATGAATCTTGAAGGAGACTCTCGTTTTCTTTCCAGCCAAGTAGTGTATGCATCTCTCCAGCTTCTCTTTCTTGACATCTGTCAGCATATTCTTCTTCACCAAACAATGCAACTCCTTCTTGCTTATATGACCCAATCGTCGATGCCACAACTCAATGGATTTTGCATCTACAGTCACATGTGCAACATCATGGGATATGGATGCATTCATGATGTAAAGATTGTTGCTATATTTCTTTCCACGAGTAACAACCAAGGATCTTCGGGTAAGATTCCATTGACCACCACCAAAAGTGTTAAGGTATCCTTCATCGTCAAGCTTGCCTGAAGAAATGAGATTTAAGTGCATGTCTGGTGCATGCCTCACATCTTTGAGGGTCAACACAGTTCCATTGGTATTCTTCAATGCAATATTGCCAATGTCAACAACATCAGATAAAGAACCATTCCCCATCTTCAATGTGCCAAAATCACCAGCTGTATATGAGGAAAAAAATCTCTCTGAGATGTGACATGTAGAGCAGATTCGCTATCAACAAGCCAAGAAGTATCATCATGTACGACATTTACCATCTCCTCATCACAGACAATGAGGAGCTCATGCCGTGCAGCTGCAACAACTTGTTCATTCTTTTTCTCTTGCTTGTCGCCACCATTCTTGTTATCTCTCTTGAACTGGAAGCAATAATTCTTGATGTGACCTTTCTTCTTGCAATAGTAGCACTTCATATTTGATATCTAAATCTGGATTTGCATCTGCCATTATCTCTACCTGTATCAGTCTTGATCCGGCTCCTCCATGTGTTCTCTGTGACAAGATCTCTGAATGTGAAGAGCCTCCTTGGGTTTTTCTTCGCATATCGTCATTGAGAATGTCAGACTTGATTGTCTTCAAAGAAACGACTATATTGACTGCAGAATTCATAAGTGAGACTCTGAAAGTCTCCAATGAATCTGGTAGAGTAGCAAGCAGTAACAGTCCCAACATCTCATCTTCAAATTTTATTCCCATGCTCGTCAACTGGCTAGTATATCCTTGGAATTTATTCAGAAAATCTAGTATAGAGCTGCCTTCCGTGAACCTCAAGTTCACTAGTCTCTTGAGAAGAAACAGTTTGTTACTTCCCGTCTTGGAGGTGTAAAGATTTTCCAACTTCAACCACAAGCTTCTAGTGTGACTTTCAACTTGGATATGGTTGTAGACATTCTCGTCAACAAACTGTCTTATGAAGCCATAGACATGCTCATGTTCAAACTCTCATTCCTCATCTGTTTTGGCTTCGGGCTTCTGCGTGGAGAACATTGGAAGGTGAATAACCTTCATATATAAAAGATCCTTCATCTGTTCTTTCACTAACTGTAATTACTTCCATTAAGATTAATAATCATGCTCGAACCAAACTCTATCTTGTAATCCGCAATTAAACCTTGCCCTGATACCACTTGTTGGGAACAGATTCACCGTATAAACTTAATTGCAGAAAAATAATCAAAGTCGATAGGCGGATCCCGCACAATATAAACAACAAGAAAGTATCTCAACAAAAAAAATCAATCACAGATGCACGGAGAATTTTTAATGTGAAAAACCCTCAATGTGAGGGAAAAATATGGGGTTGATCGCAACCCAAAACCAAGCACTATAATCGAAGTAATCTCCCGTGAAGGGCTTACAAAAGGCTGGCCCTCAATACAATGCTACAAATCACCAAATAATGGAGAATAATAGAGAGGAGAAATATCGCCCAATGGTAAATTTGTCGCCAAACTGTAGGGAAGAATGCTGGAGAAGAAGTGCTCCAAAAGTTACTCCCTCCAAACTCCGCGGCAACCACGAACTTTCTTTCTTCTTCCTCTCTCTTTTTTCTTTCTTGTGCTAGGAGAGCTTGTGTTGGGAAGATCCTCGTATGCACCCCATACCTCCTATTTATATTCCATAGAGAGAGCAAATAAGGAAATCTGGACTCCTACTTCCAATAGAATTAGGAAAAGATAACTCCTATTCCTAAAAGGTAATTAATCTCCTTCTCCAATCAATAATTGATTTTTCCTTTTCCAAATAGGACTACAAATGTCCTATATATATGGAATATGTTTCCATAAGGAGGGGAACCCATCCAACAGATTAATACCCCTTACATAGCTTTAATTTCAAAACAGTGGCTATTCTGGTTTTGTCGATAGGTCTACATTCCAAACGGTAGCAGAACATGATTTGGGCGGTCTACGTACCAATGGGGATACTTCGGCCTCTGAAATTATCGGACCTACTATTTAAAAAAAACATAGTATAATTAATTTCAAACCATTTCATGCAAGCTTTAAAAATTGCAAGGAATTTCCTTTTATAAACAAAAATTTTCCCAAGCTTCCTATTACAATTAAGAATTGCTTTGACAAACTGATCCTTGGACCCGTTCAGACAAAGGATAAGGAAAATTGAGCGATAAATGATAAGTGATGGCAATCCATCTTTCTCTTTATTGTTTGGTTGATTCGAGAGAAGGTAATGCAGAAAAAATAAATAATTGGTTATGTAACAATGATGTGATCACTTTGTAACGTCTCGAGCTTTGGTCTCTGGTCGATTATCGATGAAAACTTTGGTTGCCAACTTATTAGGTTCAATCTCAAATGGACCCTTTGACAACCACCAAAATGCTCAAGCTTATGTTGTGAAGCAAAAATCCCCTGCTCTTAGAATCCGCCCTCACACTTTGCGATGTGTGAATATGTTAGGGTTGGGTTCCTACAACCCTTCCCACTTATATTCGCAACATCCTCATTGCGACATAGCACATCACTTATTCCCGATGATAGTGACGATCACACGTTTCAGGTAGTCTTTCCTACTATCTCTTTGTAGGCATTGGTTCACCTCTTAAGTAACCCTTCGCACTATAAAAGGAAAATTGACTTTGATATCACATTTGACAGCCCGAATCCGAGATGACCAACAGAAACATACCAAATATGATGTCAGATCTGAGTGTTAGTACTTTGGGGTAACACTCGAATTTGATGTGGCAGTTGGTATGCTTCCGTTGATCACCGAGGATCAAGCTGTTACACACTTAGATCTTAAAATATTTTAACATAATATGAAATTCGATCGTCTCTAGACAAGGGAAAAGACTTTATATCATTCCCATGTTAGACAAAACCCCAGGACTACTCTTTCGTAGAGATTTTAAAATTGCCAATAGAGTGTCCTTTAAAAAAGGCTAGTGCGTTGCGCAAATTTTCTATTGGAATTTGGATTAAAGTCTCGCAGCATTGCGTATTATCTCAAAAGGGCCAACGGAGTACAAAGTGGAAGGCATCTCGATCCCACCTTTCTCAAGTAACAATCACATGATAACATGTGCGAAGACTATACGACCTCACTCGTTTTCTACTTGAAAAAACTTTGTTTTTTTTAATTTAGGAAAAAAGAGGGACTTTTTGACACACAGAATACACGAAGTTTCTGGTGAAATTTGCCCCATTCAACCCAAACTTCCGAAGGAGAGGTGAAAGGAAAGCTCCTGTTCAAAGTTATCCTCGCTCAATGCTTTTCATTCTTTCCACACCTATGTCAAAATGAAATCTCAACTAAACTAACTTGCAGACAATCGGTGTGTCGTAATAATCGTTGTGAGGAGATACTAGATAGGGTAAATCGAGAAGAGTGCGCTGCAAGGGCCGGCTAGCCGAACTTGTTCATAAACACTGAACATGTGGTGTATCAAACGCCAATTACAACAGTATAACTTCAATCCTAAAGAATTAAAGAATAGAAAAATAAGGATCAGATCTTGGTTTGGCCAAGCTCCACGTCATGCCCTGAGGCATTGCCGTTGAACCTGCTCAAAAGCTTGAGGTCCTCCTCATCTTGCAACAGCTCCTCTCTTGTGGGGAGATTAGCTGCCTTCTTTGCATGTTTCTCCAACTCTGTCGCCCAGCTGTAGACTACCATGCCGAGGACGGTGAGCAACATGCCGAGGACGTTCTTGACTGTCATAGCCGAGTCGAAGAACATCCAACCCAGAAACAGCACGCAGACGGTTTTCATGTGACCCAGGACCTGGAAGGACACAGCTGAGAAGCGGCCTATGCACATGTATTGGCTCGCGTTGCAGAAGACAGCCAGACCGCATGACAGGAGAATGAAGAACTGTCAAAACATTACCGAGAGGAGCTCATTAGGGGTAGTTAAACACTATCCATTAATAACAACCTCCAAATCAAGACTTTACACTAAACTTGCCATTGGTGATTTACGATTAGCTATATACTCGATTGATATTCGCTTGTTGTAAGGACAGATTACAACTTTAATGGATTAAATATAAAATTATTTTTTTTCAAAAAACAGTGTTAATTAAGTTTATAGGATTAGGATTATCAATCTTATGTGCAGGTCTTTAACCCACTCTCTTGGAAGGCAAAAAGGCACATGAAAAGAGAATAAATCTCCAACAGTTGGTGCGAAATTTGTTGAAAAATAATCCAGGTTGATTGAACATATCAAAACAAATTTGAATAAACTTGTGGCTGAAACTTATTAACTTTGTCTAAGGACGGCAGCCGCCTATTATTTGACATGGTCATCTCTTATTTTTTATAATATGAAAGGGAAACTTGCAGTCCACAAAAAGTCTCTCTAGGTCATACATGATAGGCAGTCATCGGCAATATTCTCAAAACTTTCTTTTAAACAACATGTGATATCATTCTTTTTTTTTTTGGAGCTGCAGTTGAACTAAATTTGGAAAAGGAGGACAGCAAGCATAAGAACATAATACAGGCTCTGTTAAGTACAAAGCTTACTGTTGATCCGTAAGAGAAATTGTAGTCTAAGATCCAGATCCTGTTGAGGAAGTTGTCAATGAAAGGGCCAAAAATCAACAGCGAGACGGCCTGAACAGGTGCTGTCTTGCTGAGAAGCTCAAAAGAATCGATGCTATATTTCTTTTGGAAAGACCCGATCGTCTGCATGCAACAAGAGTTCGTTAGTTCTCAGATCGAATTCACAGAAATTTCCATATCTGAATTATATATATATATATATATATTTATATTTATATTTAACAAGATATAAGTTTACTTATTGGCTGCACACCAACTTTTGATACCGCATCATTAACGAGATCTCTCCAATGAATTATCAGGAGAAATTGTAGTGATTATTGGCAATATTACCAAAAGGCAGATAATAGAAATTTTACAGAGAAGGTAAATCCACTTCATGTCTTTACAACATACACGCATGTAAATATGATGCAAAACCTGTGACAAACTTAAGAGCATAACAGATCTCCGTATGATTTCGAGCAGCAATATGACAGTGTCCAGGAGATGAAAGTTCAGAATTAAAACCCCATCATGCCTGGACGAAGAATCAACATCATAATAATAATAATAGTAAACGGTTTCTCAATACTCACAATCTGTTGCAGAGATGTGCAGAAAACGGCAACACACGCGCAGATGAAGCCCTTGAGATTAATCTGAACATCTGTAACCGTACAAATCCCCACACCTACTGCCACGATAATGACAGCTGAAATTACTCTGGATGTGTAGGTCTTGTTGTTCAGTATCCACTCCATGACACAAACAACCGGTGTGATGCTCAATTTCGAGATCTGCACAACACCAACCAATATACTTCATCAGATCTGCATAAAAATCAAGCAACTCAACGTATCAAATGCAAGCAAACCAGAAATATATATAATAAGCTTGTTCGTATTTTTAGAGGCCAAGTTCATACATCATTTTTCACAGATTTCATTCAAACTTCTGACCTTCTCAATTGAAAATTCATCCAACACACCAAATCTTTCAAAATTTCAATGAAATCTGGTCAAAGACGACGAATTCTTAGTAAATTCGACTGCCACAAGTAGATTTCGCGAATCTCTACATCAAAATCAGCAGCAAAATATAGAATTTGCAAGCTGGGAAGTTCACAAACCTGATAAAATCCAACTGAATTAAGCATGAGACTGAGGTTCATCCCTGTAATAGACATGTTTGCAACAATGGAGAACCAGACGAGCTCCCAGAGAGGCACGTGCTTCGACGACGACAACCCGGTCTTGTTGGATACCCACCCGACGAACGCCGTAGTGGCGAAGTGGAAACCCGTCAGCGTCGTCGCTGCGAATCCAAACACATACATCAGCGCACGGCAAAGTCAAATCTTTCCTGCTTAAACTCTCGAATCTCGCAAAACCCAACTCACAGAGCCAATAAAAGGGAGAGAAGATGCCATACCGAATCCGAAGCCGTAGCCTTGGGACGACATGAGCACCTTGTTGGCCATGATTATGCCCACAGAGCTGATGACGTTCATGGCCCACGCGCCGGTGTTGGAGACAAGCGGCTTCTTCGTCGCCTGATCCATCTTTGGCACTTAACCCAACAAACCAATAAACCCCTCTTAGCCTGCAAACGGAGCTCTCTTTCTCTCTCCGATCCTTCGTTTGGCGGTAGTGAGAAGGGAAAAGATTGGTTCTTTATAGGCGAAGGTTGGGGGAGAAAGCACTTGGAAGAGCTGAGGAAGGAGTGGGGGAGCTGAAATGCGGGAAAGAGGCGCGTGGGGGAAGAAAGGAGGAGGACTAGTTGTGATGGGAGCACTGCCACTTGGACTTCGCGAGAAGATGAGGAGGTCTGTCTAATGGTTTGACGGAAAGCCGTTTGGCACCTTCTTCGCTTCTGCCTATTGACCAAAATTAGTCATTGGGGGATAGAGGGAACATCCCTCCCGAGTCCCATCACCTATCAAGATTTCAGATCCAAGTCGGCGGCCTGCCATTTTTTTGGGTTTAATTATTTCTTACCATTATCCCGATCTCTTTCGTTCTAAAATTCAGTTCCAACTGTTTCACATTTTGATTTTGAACATCTTCAATGGTCCAGCATTTACTTGAGCCATTTTGTAGGGAAAAGGAGGAAAGGGATAAGGAAGGATAAAGAAGAATAATATATTATTTCTGCTCAGCCGGAGAGAGAGAGGATGATGATGAATGAGAAGAGATAAGAGTTATTTCTTATTCAATGTTTGGTAGGAGTGAGAGAATAAGGAGAGATATGGAGGTTACCTCAGATAAGATTGTTAGATATATGTTACTTATTTGTATTTTTTGGTAGGAGATGTCAATGATATATAGATAATTAAGGAAACTTTATCCCTCATTTTGACTTCATGATCAAAATGTTGATCCCCTATGGAGGTATAAGAAATTCGAGGTTCCTTAAACGAATACCCGTAATATATTTGAGGATTTTTTTAAAGAATAAGAAAAATAGTACATTGGATTTTAAAAGAGTGCGTGTATACATACATACATATACACACATCTACATACATACATGCATACATGCATACATACATGCACACATGCATCCACACACACGTACATATCAGGAAAAAGGAAAAAACATAATTTAGAGGGCGTCACCAAAAAGGGGGAATTTAATGGGGTTGGAATGAAAGTAAGGCATAACTTAATGAGGTTAACCCTTGTTGGAAGAGAGAAGTTGTCTTTCTAATATTGAAGGCATTTGTTAACTTAGGCAATCATAATCGTGCAATCGGAAAGTTTCAAAATGGTCACAACTAGAGGTTTTCAATTTATTCGGGTAAAACGGTACCCACTTCGACCCGACTTTTTTGACCCTAAATGCATGGATACTTGTAAGAATAATCAGAGGCTAGTACCCATACGAAGTTCACCCATTAAAACATGTGTATCAGATTTAGTTACCCATGGGGAGAGCCAGGTACCGATTGGGTACGAGCCGGTTGGAATGGACTTTAGGCGCACTAAAGTTTAAGGGCTTTAGCTCCACTAGGTTCGTGCCACGGATACAAATGCTGGAAGATCCCCATTAATTGGTCTGATTTAAGGTCCTCAATTTGCATGAGTGTACATCTGAATGTTACACATTTACATATTAGTCCTACATTTTGAGAGTTACTCGTGAAGAGCCCAGTTAGCACAAGAGTTCCTTGCAAAATTACATAGGAAGTCAATACTCTTCAACAGTTACCAATATCGAAAAAAATCGTGAATTACTTTTCAACCTCCTTGCACTAAAACAGAATGAATTTATAGTTACATTTTTATTAAATCCATCGTTATATCATCCATTGTTAAATATATATTGACGATATTATCTGTTATGAAATTAATTTTACTCTTAAAACTAACGAAAAGTGTAATATTTGTTACTATATCATTAGAGATGATTCATATAGCAATGTTTATCTATTAATATGTTTAAAAATATTAATTAACCATGCTAAAATTTGAACTAAAAAATTAGCGATAATTAGCTAAAAATTTAAAAATAGATAAGCATTGGTATATGCACTATCACCTACGATATAACAATGGATATGACATTCCTCATTTATTTAATGAATAACATCATGGATGTGTAGATAACAACGGATAACATTGTGACATATTTCTTTAAAAAATGTCATTTCAAGGCCCATTTTTTATTGTAGTGTTGAGGGACTGATCGATGGAAACTTCATTTGTTTCTGTTATAGCCATATATCATTGTATTCATGTCAGAACTTGGACATTCTAGATCCTTACAGCATGCCCCACCACCTCCTTTATCCCTCCGTTAATTCCTCTCGCAGCCCAACCCGCTCCATGTTCCACTGCCTCCCACATCCTTCTATCTTGCATGTATACCACCACAAAGGCACTGCATGTAAGCAATCACGATACGCCCCTCTCCAATCTCAACTTTATTTATGTTTTTATCTTGTGCCAGAGAAATAATTTTTTTTTTGCAATTTTAAGCTAATTGTAAAAAATCCTAATTTTTTGCAATTTTAGGATTTCATAGCTTTTGAATATCATATTTTAAAGGATTGAAGGGAAAATAGGACCATGTTTACTGGAAGTGGTTATTCCACAGGTACCAGCAAGTACCTGCGACCCACTTAAATAATATGGATACCTATTAGATTCGGGTACCCATGTAAATGGGTCAGTCCTACCCATGACCCGGTAATGATGGATTGGACGAATCATAATCAAACGGGTAGAGTACCCGTCCCGTGAACATCCCTAATCACAATCAATGATGGAAACAAGGAAATTAGTTTCTAGTTTTGTCAAGATTGATACTAGAAGGGGTTGATTTCTGAAGGTTGATTTCAATACTAGAGACAGGGACGGAGCCAGAATATTTTTGAGGAGGGAGCACACGGTTCTAAAAAATAGGGATTTTTACCCAGCAGACCCTATAAACTTTTTAAATTACCTTTATGACCTTTTGCACAACGTAACTACCCCATCGACCCTAAAAATTACCCCAAGAACCCCCACAGGCTTCAAACAGATTACCCGGAGGGTTCGTGGGGTAAGAGTTAGGAAGTTTATGGGGTCGAAGGAGGAATTATATTGTTTCAAAGGTTGTACAGGTAATTGACAAAGTTTATAGGGTCTGTCGGGTAAAAATCCCAAAAAATATATCTATCAATTACAGTACAGTCATATTCATTATATAACAATAATTGTTAGGGGCAAATTATATCTATAATTTTCACGTATATTTTTCATCAATTTCGAACTTATTCATTATATAATAATAGTCAATTTTGAACTTATTGTTTAATCAACTATATCTTTTTATTCAATTTTACATAAATTGGTATCATATATGTTCCACAATGTCGGATTTTTTTGTGAATGATATTTATACTTTTTTAAAAAGTAAGTTATATTCAAGTATTTTATTTATCTTGAATTCAGTATATAGATTTTGATTAATTACAATATAAACTACTATTGTTCCGAATTTGTATCAAATAAAAAATATAAAATACCTAGTTCTATACCTTTTTTATCAATAACAAATAATAATATATATGAACAAAAATACACCGATCAGGAATATATGTGCATTTATCACTTTACTTGATAATAATTAGGACCAATGAATAATATATGAGACTTGACAATAAATGATTTTTTTTAAAATTTTATTTTTTTAGATTGCGAGTTAAACCCTGTATATGTATAAGTGATAATGAGATTGGATGAAAGATCACTTCATTCTACAGTCATATTCTAAAAAATGGATAACCAATAAGATTAGGGTAGGCATTTATTATAAGTTGATCGATTGAAGAAATTATCCAATATAGGTTGATTTGAGGTAAAATTTTATGTTAAGAGGTATATTATCTATTGGTAAAAGTTATTGAATAATTTCTAAAGAAATGAGGGGGACATATACAGGTTTTGCCCTAATAAATCCAAATGAGGCATTATAATTATGAGATATTATGATTATTTTTAGCTTAAAAATTCATAGGGAAAAAATTACATATTCATATAGTATGTAATCTCAAAATTTAGGGGGGGGGGGGGGGGGGGGGGGCACTTGCCCCTCCTTGCCTCCCCTTAGATACGTCCTTGACTAGAGATATGGCTGATTTCAAGACTAGAGATAATACAAAAGGTTTCAGGATTTTCTTTAAGTTTTGGGATAGTAACAGTAGAAAATCTGATTGAACTTTTGAAAAAGTGGGAAACTATTGATGGTGGTTTATAGATTTCCCAGATACCAGATTCGTAGCCTTTTAGAGGAATTAGTCAAGAACGACATCACAGATTCACAGAGAAGTTGGGAGAGGGGGTTATCTTGGTGAAGATCAGACGTGGCAACCATGCTATTAATGTTAATTGAGATAAATGATTGATAATGAAAGATGTTCGGAAAGTGAAGTAGCTATGACAACCCATAAGTGGAGGGGTTTTGATATTGAAGTCCCAATTAACGGTGTCATAGTCCTTACCAAATATCTTTCAAATCAATCATTAACTAATCTTGGAAAATCCTAAAAGCCCCAACTATGTCACTCATATGGTTAGGTTTGGGTCAGGCATTAAAATTACTAAATTCATATCTAGTGTATGACCAATATTCAAGCCGATGTATCCAATGGATACCTATGTTCCAACATAAATTCAATGCTAAACTAAACAAATGCACAATATGTTTTCACATAAAATCTCAAAATAAACTTTAATATATCGAATCACCATTAATCTAACATAGAGTTAATCTTAAATTAATCATTACATGAATTGTTAAATGACATCAGAGATGAATAATACATAAGGATTCTAAAGACAATATGATAGATCATTGAGAATGCATGGTTCGCAAGCTAAGCATAACATGCAACATCTATATGAGGAGACAAGACAGAGAGATATATATAACATTCTTAGTCTATTCAAAACTTGTAGAATTTACCACAAATATCAACAAACAAACAAACATGTTATGTCACGTTTATTGATCACAATATCACAATAAGCAAACTACTGGTGACATAATGGTTTAATGTGGAATTCTTTCCGGTTAAAAACCACAATCTCAGTCTCTCCGACTCATGCTTTGACCTTATCGGATCTTGATCTTTTAGTAAACATGGATTCTTTATGCGGGCAATCCAACATGTTATACGTTCTTTCACGTCGAGAACTCTAACCATAGATTTGAGTTGATTACGCGGTCAACTTTAACCGTACAAACAAAATACAAACTCCTATAACTTTAAATACAAAATATGTTAAGCAAAGTAATGCAAGGTATATGAAATGCGATCTTTCAAAGCTAGGAGCATTGTTGAAAGATGAAATTCCAGATCTCCAAGAGCTTGAGTGAAACAAAATGTGTAAAGTTGCTATAAATCACATCTCAAGTGTTTTAGATGAAGAGTTTAAGCATGTTTAATATAAAATATTAAGAGTATGCGTTAAGGTAGCTTACAGTCATATTATAAGCTAATGACAGATAAATAACTATTAGAATAGAAATAACTGAGTTAGATGAGGATCGTGAGGTGTAGTAAGCAGTAGAACGATTATATCACTTACAAAGTAGTCGACTTGACAAATATGTCAGTCTACAGAAAATCACAATATGAATTCAGTCAGGAGAACTAGTCAATTTTAAGTGGTCTTGGGAATGGGGGTAAACGTTTCAATGTGACTGTTGTTGACTATAAATAGTTGACTAGACAAAATTCTTAGTCAATTGAAAAGCATCATCCATAATCATGTTCCGGAAATGTGGATTTAGTCGATCGGAATAAATAATTAGTCGTGATCAATCCATTTGTATGGATGTTAGTTGGCTAAAGAAATTGTTTAACCTATTTTCTAATATGCATGCATGATGCAATGAGTTTGAGGTTCTTTTAACACTATCTATAAAAGAAACAAGTACATGACTCACTTAAACAGAAGTCTATATATTGTCTTAATCTTGAGCTCCTTTGAGTTTGAGTTCCAATACTTTGTGTAACGGCTAGAGTTTTCCAACCATAGTTTCCTTGTTTTTTCCCAATCAATAGCATGGATTTGATTATGAAGTTAATGGGTATTAGTGACCCATAATTACCTCATTGGGAGGCATAAAAATTCAAAGGACCCCCCACCACTCGTCACTTATTCTTAGCAATTTAGAGAGAGAAAGAGAGAGGGAGAGATAGAGATAGAGAGAGCTCACCCGAGGGATCGTTCTCGTCGCAGGGAGCGCCGTTCGTTGGAGGAGAAGGTCGGCTCGGGAGCAGGGAGAAGGGGTGTAACGATCCATTAGGTACAATCCGTTGGAATTGATGTATGTGTCGATCCTTTATGAATACTATATGTTGAATCGATATATGTCTTCCATCAATAAGTGTGATAAGTATTTACTTAGTTGCATAAAAATACAATCTTAAAATATATATGTTAGTTTCTGGGATAATATACATTCCGATCCGAGTTAGAATGAGATTCGTGTATGTACATAATGGTTTCATTGAATAATGCACACTAATGATGATTCAATTTTCGAAAAGTCCCATGAAATATATGTGTTGAACCTTCTGGTTAATGTATATGTTGGTTGATTTTATCCGGAATTGGGTCATCCCACAGGAATGGCTTAGCCGTTAGGGAATAACTCATGAAGATGTAAGGTCTGTCCACGAATGAAGGATTATGTTATTCTTGATATCAACGATATACTTGCCCACCGTCACTTTTAAGTTTTCTTAGTTAAATATATGTTCATACATGACTGAATATAACTCCATGTCACCATATTTTTATTAAGAAATTTAATGGTCTTATATGATCATATGTATATCTATGAATTTCGGTGCTCGTTTAACTCTAAAATCTATGGTAAATTAGGAACATGTTCAAATTTTTTATATTGATGTTCATAAAATTAGTGAAAACAACAAAATTAGAAAGTAATGGATTCATAACGTGCCTTTTCTATAGCCTACATTTACAGTGTATATATCTCTGAAAAAAACTATTCTTCTCTTACGATTACAAGCACGTGTGTTGTTTTTGAAGGTAAAATCCATATATCATTAGCTTTTATAAGGATAAGGTTGTTATAGACGAACCAACCATCCATGTCAATATATTTATTTGCCCCACTATTAGTTAATTACTACGGATGAATTGTACATGTAATGAATAACCACCTCCAAAAAAAAGATAATATCAAAGACAAAATACATATTATTTCCCTTTTAATATATTGACAGCATGATTAAGTACACGCTATACAATTATTATCACCAATAGTAATTCCATGTCTCTATGTATACAGCAATATGCAATGCAGGGTTGTGTACATTTATCTTATATCTAAACATTATTTATGATTGAAGGTTATTTTATATCTAAAATACTGCAACATATCTTGTTTTAGAACTTAAATATACGAGGTCTGAATTGGAATTATTCATATGAACTACTACTGTATGAAGGGGAAAAGGAGTAAAGGAAAGAGAAATTTTCTTTAACATGAGTAATGGCACAATAACGGTAAGCGGAGCTAAGTGCTATACCTATTGGTGAGAGCCACCTCTAGAGTCCAACTATCATAGGCCTAGAGGGGCCAACGTCTTCCGGATGCGTACGGTTCAAGGAACCGATTGAGGCGAAAGATAAGTCATCTACAATTGTAGCTACACTGTCATGTATGTCATGTTCATGGACTGCTCGTACCAGCGTTAAAGCCACCAAAGACAACAGAGCTAGCAAAGCCACCAAAGCTGTTTAAGAATTTGACAATTAAGACCACTTCAACCACTAAATAAATCAAGGGTATGTGTACAATTCCTGAAATTAATAAGGCATATGTGTGCAACTATGTCAAAGTAACAGCATTATGCAAGTGTTATGATTGTGTTGGGCATATGCGCAACTATAGAAAATTTAGAGGATATTTGTGAAAATATGAAAATATTTAGGCGTATATGCAAATATGGCAAACTTTAAAGTATATATGAAATTATGGCTTCAATGGATAGTTTCGGAAGCAGTACCTTTGGTATGCATGTTTATGTGAAATTACGAGTCGCATAATGATAGTATATGAGAACAAGTTAGTATTATATGCAACACAATAATTATGCAAATTGTATATATGTATTGGTAACTGATTGCATAGAAGAGATTATGTTTTATAGCATAGGAGACTAGTTTTCTGCGCTAGCTGGCTTGACCCCAATTCAACACATACTGAGCGTTAGGCAACATGTGTTATTATCTTTTTCAGGGGAATAAGATATTTGACTTACTTGCTAGTTCAAGACGTTTATTGCAGCATCGTGAAGTTGGACCGGTACGGATCATTGATGGATCATTTATGAAGGATGTCAATATGCTCACTGGAACTTCTGTTATGCTGCTTTAATTATTAGCTTCTTTATACTATGTTATCCATGTTGGAGCTGTAATAAGATAACTTTTAAGTCGACGAGACATTACTTTAAATTATTATTTTTCTTTGCTCATTGATTACCATGCAAGTGTTAGGTAACGGTTCGGTCGTGCGATCTATTATGGCATGCTTCCGCCGACCGTCACGACCGGTTCCGTTACAAATGGTATCAGGGCTAGAGCTCCTCTGGACATAAGATATCCACACTTTGTATAGACCTAGGATCATGATTTATATAGAGAATTAGTATCTCAACTTATTGATCTTGTTAATTTTTGAATCAGATGGCTCCTCGTCGTGTAATTGAAGCTAATGGAGATCGCGAATCGTCGATGACTCAAGAGGCCGTTATGGATATGCAGAAGCAGATGCTGGAGTTAATGACACTGATGACCCAGCAACAGAAGAGTCATGCGTCCAACTCTAGTGGACTGACTCTTAAGACCTTCATCCAGCATGATCCACCCACTTTCAAGGATCAACTTGAGCCGAAAAAAGCTGAACACTGGGTGAGTGAGATAGAAATGGCTTTTGAAGCAACTGACTGTCCTGATGAAAAGAAAATGATTTTTGGGACATTTCGTCTGCGAGATAGTGCTAAGAAAGTGGTGGACATCCTGCAAGGGAATTCACTTTTTGGAGACAACTCCGATCAGCTGGAGTGACTTTGTGGAGCATTTTTCTGAGTGTTACATCCCTGAGCATTCTAGGGATGCTAAACACTAGGAGTTCATAGATCTCCATCAGGGAAGTATGACGGTCCAAGAGTGTGCTGCAAGGTTTCATGAACTGGAAAAATACAGCAAGGGCATCCGTGCAAATGAAAAACAACGAGATAGGAAGTTTGTTGAAGGCTCGAATGGTGGTTTGAGCCTTAAAGTACTCACTACGGGGTCCCACGACCCTATCTAAGGCCGTTGCAGCAGGTGTAGAAATTGATGCAACATATCGAAGGATGCTACAAGTGAACAGTCGAAAGCATCCTCACAAGTCAATCTACAATGACAAGAGGTGTCACATTGTGATAAATGTCAAGAAAACGAGGACTGGCAATGCTTCAACCAATAAGAAATACGCATTGGATGTATGTCCGCATTATGATAGAAGACATCCAGGGAGTGCTACAAATTGACAGGAGCATGTTTGAGGTGTGGAGAACAGGGTCACTTCGTGAAGGATTGCAAGAAAGAAATCAAGGATCAGAGGAAACCAGTCGATCAAAAGAAGAAGGTATCGGGGAGGGTATTTGCCATTACACAGGAGGATGCATAGTATGCTTACACAATCGTGGGAGGTACCCTTCTCATTGCACGTCATTTATGCCATGTTCTTTTTTATTCTGGATCCACACATTCATTTATTTCAAGTAATTTTGCAAGAAAACTGAACTTTGAAGCTGTTGAGCTTCCATATACACTTATTGTTTCTTCACCAATGGGTGATATTAGTGCAATGGGTATGTACTTAAAGGACATATCGGTCATGATAGGATAAGACTCCCTCACTTCTAAATTGATCCTATTGCCCATCACAACCTATGATGTCATCTTAGGCATGAATTGGTTATGGGAGAACTATGCTGAAGTTTATTGTAGAGAGAAAAAGGTGGTCCTGAGAAGACCAAATCTTAAGGAGATAATCGTCCGTGGCACTAGTAAGAGCGGTCGATTGGTTATCTCATCTTTGCAAGCAAGCCAATAACCAGCCGAGGGTTGCACCGCATACCTAGCTAGTATATTTAGTACTGAATCGTCGCAAGCATGTCTTGAAGATTTAGATGTGGTCTGAGATTTTACCGATATATTTCCATATGATCTTCCTGGAATACCTTCTCATAGAGAGGTGGATTTCTCAATTGATGTTATTCTGGGAACGACACCGATATCCAAAGCTCTGTACAGAATGGCTCCTGCAGAACTTGAGGAGCTTAAAAAGCAGCTACAAGACAACTGGATAAGGGATTTTTACGTCCCAGTGTTTCCCCATGGGGAGCACCTATCCTCTTTGTGAAAAAGAAAGATGGATTTCTTAGACTCTGCATCGATTATCGAGGTCTGAACAAAGTGTCTGTGAAGAACAAATACTCGTTACCTCGCATCGATGATTTATTTGATCAGTTGTATGGAGCAACAATCTTCTCAAAAATCGATTTGCGTACGGGTTACCATCAATTCCATATAAAGGAGGAGGATATATCAAAGACCGTTTTCAGAACAAAGTACGACCATTATGAATTCTTGGTCATGTCTTTTGGTCTTACTAACGCACCTACCGCCTTTTATGGAACTAATGAATAGGGTATTCTGAGAATACCTTGACATGTTTGTCATCGTATTTGTGGATGACATTTTGATATACTTACTTGATCCGGAGCAGCACCGAGTGCACCTATGGATTGTGCTCGAAACCTTGCGAGAACACCAGCTTTACGCAAAATTTTCTAAGTGTGATTTTGGATGAATAAAGTTGCATTCCTTGATCATGTAATATCCAAGGAGGGCATTGAGGTAGATCCAGCTAAGTAGAAGTTGTGATGAATTGGAGTCAACCTAAGAATATTTCTGAGATCCGTAACTTCCTTGGCTTGGCCGGATACTATCGACGATTCATTCAAAATTTTTCAAGGATCTCACTACCATTAAAGAAGCTCACCCGAGAGGATGTAAAGTTTGTATGGTCTGAGGAGTATGAACGGGGTTTTAAGGAATTGAAGCAAAAATTGACTACGGCTCCAATCTTGTCCTTACCATCAGGTAGTGAAGGATTCATGGTGTATACAGATGCATCAGGAACGGGACTTGGGTGTGTCCTTATGCAAAGTGAGAAAGTAATTGCGTATGCCTTACGACAACTAAAATCACAAGAGAGAAACTACACTACTCATGATTTGGAGTTAGCAGCGGTAGTTTTTGATCTTAAAATATAGCGTCATTACCTTTACGATGAACAGTTTGAGGTGCTCAGTTATCATAAGAGCCTCAAATATGTTTTCTCTCAGAAGGAAATTAATTTGAGGCAGCGACGCTGGTTAGAATTTCGAAAAGATTATGACTTTTGCATCAATTATCATCCTAGAAAAGTAAACGTCGTTGCTGATGCATTAAGTAGAAAGTGGGAAGGCAAGCCAACTAGCTTGAAACTTCAGTAGAAGATGATGAAAGATTTTGAAGACTGCAAACATTTCTTAAGTGAAGAGAGGAAGATATCTTTTGCAGGCCTTAGAATCCAACCCGAGGTAATTGGAAGGGTCATGGCAACATAGAAAACAGATGTTGATCTTCCTAAAATGATAGAGGCATCTAAGAAAGAAGGTTATGATTTCACAATTGGAAGTGATGAAGTTATAAGGTATCGAAGCAGATTGTGGGTTCCAAATGATATTGAGTTGAGGCAGGAGATATTAGATGAAGCTCACAGATTGATGTACACTATTCATCCAGGAACAACAAAAATGTACAAGGATTTGCAACAGAATTTTTGGTGGTCAAAGATGAAGAATGACATTGCAGATTTTGTTTCTAAATGTCTAGTATGTCAGCAGGTCAAGATTGAACATCCGACGCCAGTAGGCCCTATTCAACCCTTAGAGATACCTGAATGGAAGTGAGAACACATAACGATGTACTTTGTTACAGGTCTACCCAAGACCAAGAAACATCGTTATGATGCCATATGGGTGATTTTTGATCGATTAAGCAAGTCAGCACACTTCTTACCTATCCGCTTGGATTAATCGACAGATAGCCTAGCTGAATTGTATGTGAATGAAATCGTCATGTTACATGGCGTTCCTACATCTATTGTGTCGGACCAGTATACTAGATTCACGTCTCGCTTGTGGAAAAGTTTTCAAGATGCTATGGGAACTCAATTGAAATTTAGTACTTCATTTCATCCGCAGACTGATGGTCAATCAGAAAGGACCATCCAGCCGCTAGAAGATATGTTGAGAGTTTGTGCTCTGGATTTTTTAGGTAGCTGGGACAGACATCTTCCATTAGTAGAGTTTGCTAATAATAACAATTATCATTTGAGCATCAAGATGGCTCCCTATGAAGTACTGTATGGAAGACCTTGCAGATCACCCTCATGTTGGAGTGATGTTGGTGAGAAGCATATTTTGGGACCGGAGCTAATCCAGATCAGCAAGCAAGGGGTTGAGCTAATCACAAAGAGATTGTTGGCACCTCAAAGTAGGCAGAAGTCATATGCAGATCGTCATAGAAGGGAGTTGAGTTTCATAGTTGGAGATCACGTGTTTCTAAAGATTTCCCCAACCAAGGGCGTATTGCGATTCAGCAAGAAAGGGAAACTTACTCCTAGATATATAGGAACTTTTGAAATTCTACAACGAATCGGAGAGGTGAAGTATCGTATTGTATTACCACCTCAGTACTCAAAGTTACATGATGTATTCCACGTGTCTATGCTAAGGAAGTACACTCCTGATCCTTCACACACGATCGAGAATGAGGTTCTCGATATTCAGCCTAATCTCACCTTCGAGGAGAAACCTGTCTGCATAGTTGATCGTAGAGACCATCAACTTCGTCGACGTATAGTTTCGATGGTCAAGGTCCTCTGGTAGAAACATCAGAAAGAGGAGGCCACCTGGGAGCTAGAGAGTTAAATGCGGAAGAAGCATCCATAACTTTTCGGTATGTCCCTTAACTAAGAAATTTCGAGGATGAAATTTTTTAAGGGTGGTAGATTGTAATGGCTAGAGTTTTCCAGCCATAGTTTCCTTGTATTTCCCCAATCAATTGCATGGATTTGATTATGAAGTTAATGGGTATTAGTGACCCATTAATTACCTCATTGGGAGACATAACAATTCAAAGGACCCCCCATTCGTCACTTGTTCTTGGCAATTTAGAGAGAGGAAGAGATAGAGAGAGCTCACCGGGGGATCGTTCTCATCGTAGGGAGCACCGACATCAATTCATTGGAGGAGAATGTCGACTCGGAGTAGGGAGAAGGGGCATAGCAATCCATTAGGTACAATCTGTCAGACTTGAGGTATGTGTCGATCACTTAGGAATACTATATGTTGATTTGATATAAGTCTTCCATCAATAAATGTAATAAGTATTTACTTAGTTGCACAAAAATATAATCTTAAAATATATATGTCAGTTTCTAGTATAATATACATTCCGATCGGAGTTAGAATGAGATTCACGTATATACTTAACGGATTCATTGAATAATACACACTAATGATGATTCAATTTCCGAAAAGACCCATGAAATATATATGATGAATCTTCTGGTTAATGTATATGTTGGTTGATTTTATCCGGAATTGGGTCATCCCACAGCAATGGCTTAGCCGTTCGGGAATAACTCATGAAGATATAAGGTTTGTCAATGAATGAAGGATTATGTTATTCTTGATATCAACGATATACTTACTCACTGACACTTTAAGTTTTCTTGATTAAATATACGTTCACACAAGCCTGAATATAACTCCATGTCACCATATTGTGATTAGGAAATTTAATGGTCTTATATGATCATCTGTATTTCTATGAATTCCGGTGCTTGTTTAACTCTAAAATCAATGGTGAATTAGGAATATGTTCAAATTTTATATATTGATGTTCATAAAGTTAGTGAAACAAAAAAATTAGAAAGTAATGGATACTTAACGTGCCTTTTCTATAGCATACATTTACGGTATATATATCTCTAAAAAAAAGCTATCTTCTCTTATGGTTACAATCGCGTGTGTTGTTTTTGAAGGTAAAATCCATATATCATTGGCTTTTATAAGGACAAGGTTGTTATAGAAGAACCTCCTGTCCATGTCAATATGTTTATTTGCCCCACTATTAGTTAATTACTATGAATGAATTGTACATGTAATGAATAATCACCTCCCAAAAAAAAGATAATATGAAAGAAAAAATACCATATTATTTCTCGTATAATATATTGACGACATGATTAAGTACACGCTATACAATTATCATCGTCAATAGTAATTCCATGTCTCAATCTATACAGTAATATGCAATGCAGCGCTGTGTACATTTATCTTATATCTAAATATTATACACAATTAAAGTCTTGATTATTTTATTCCTAAAAAACTGCAACATATCATGTTTTAGAACTTCAATATAAGAGGTCGGAATAGGAATTGTTCATATGAACTACTATTGTATGAAGGGGAAAATGAGTAAAGGAAATAGAAAATTTCCTTAACATGGGTAATGGCACAATAATGATAAGTGGAGCTAAGTGCTACACCTATTGGTGGGAGCCACCTCTAGAGTCCAACTATCATAGGCCTAGAGGGGCCAACGTCTTCCGGCGGCGTACGGTTCAAGGAACCGATTGAGGCGAAAAATAAGTCCTCTACAGTTGTAGCTACACTGTCATGTATGTCATGTTCATGGACCGCTCATGCCAGCGGTAAAGCCACCAAAGCTGTTTAAGAATTTAACAATTAAGACAACATTAACCACTAAACAAATCAAGGGTATGTGTATAGTTTCTGAAATTGCTAAGGCATATGTGCGCAACTATGGTAAAGTAAGGACATTATGCAAGTGTTATGATTGTGTTGGGCATATGCGTAACTATAGAAAATTTAAAGCGTGTTCGTGAAAATATGAAAATATTTAGGCGTATATGAAAATATGTCAAACTTTAAGAGTATATATATGAAATTATGGCTTCAATGGATGGTTTCGGAAGTAGTAACTTTCGTATTCATGTTTATGTGAAATTACGAGTCGCATAATGATAGTATATGAGAACAAATTAGTATTATATGCAACAAAATAATTATGCAAATTGTATATATGTGTTGGTAAGTGATTGCATAGAAGAGATTATGTTTTATAGCATAGGGAGACTTGTTTTCTGCGCTAGTCGGCTTGACCCCAATTTGGCACATACTGAGCGTTAGGCTCATAACATGTGTTATTGTTTTTTCAATGAACGTGACATTTGACTTACTTACTAGTTCAAGACGTTTATTGCGACATCATGAAGTTGGACCGGTACAAATCATTGATGGATCATTTATGAAGGATGTCATTATGCCCACTGGAACTTCTGTTATGCTGCTTTAATTATTAGCTTCCTTATACCACGTTAGCCATGTTGGAGCTATAATAAGATAACTTTTAAGTTGATTAGACTTTACTTTAAATTATTATTTTTCTCTGCTCATTGATTACCATACAAGTGTTAGGTAATGGTTTGGTCGTGCGATGTATTATTGCATTCTTCTGCCGGCCGTCACGACCGGTTCTGTTAGACTTTGCATGCTTTGACATTGCTTCTTCCTCGATCTTAATCTTCTTAGCTTGAGCTTCGTAATCTTGAGCTTCTTCTTGATACAATAACTTCCTTGTAATGGCCTAACTATAGGATAAATGGTCAGATTTTGTTATCCTCAAAACATACATGCTTATGCATGAAATTCATCTTCCCTTCTTTTGATGATGTTATCATCAAAATATACTCTACTTACATTAAAATATTTTAAAAATATTTTTTGAAAGCACTTTTCTTTCCCTTTATTCTCGCCTTTGGGCATAATAAAAAAGGTTGAAACTAAACCAAAATAAAAATTCTTTACAATTTTGGAAAATAATTTCCTTAAAAACATTCATTTAAAATCAAGCTCCTATAAGTTAGAACATTATCTTATATTTTGATTAAGGCTCCAGAGGGCTCAACGATGCATGCTATGTATGAGCAACTAAAAAAAAGCCAAGAAGCTAAGTTGCTTAAAGTTCTATGAGGTGGACTTTTCCAATCTTGATATCTTCTCCATGGTGGTGGCATCAATCCTTTATGTAGTATTGGCAAGTTCCAACTTGAATGTAGATGTTGATAAAATCTTCTATATTCCTCCCACCTTAATAATTGATATCTGTAAATTATTCTTTTGGTATCACTTGATCTTTAGGTCCTTGTTAGATTTCAAAGTACTTTTGATACCCAAATCCATTTACTTTCTTTTTAGAACTAAATATCGAATTAGCAACACGATTATGGCCTTTTCATTTTCTTTGTTCATTTCTAGGAAAAACAGTGATATACTTTTTCAATATCCAAAATATCAACTTTATCTTTGAACTATTAAAATCATTTTCAAGAAACTCATTTTCTTTATTTACGTCATTTAAGTCATTTATCAAAAAGGGACTTATCTTTTTCTAGATAAACTATTTCTCTTTCATACTTTACAACTTTCTTAAATAATTTTTTACGAGCATTATAAAGTTCATCATAAATGAAACATATTGGGCTTAATCTCTAGACCATTATCGAGGAGAAATAGCCCCCAAAACTTGTTGGGCTCGGGCCCGATTGGACTTTTTGACAACCACCCAAAATGCTTAAGCCCAACTTGTCAAGTAGTAATACCCCAATCTTATAACCCACTTTCACAATCAATATGTATCTGATATGAGATTATGTTGGGGTGTGATGAATCAGTGATTCTCATTCTTTATTATTTTATTTTAGCTTTATCTTTTAGCAAAACTACATGCAAGTATATGTAAATACAATAATTTATCATTGTACATGTCTGTGTTAATAGTGCATAATTAGCATTTATTGTCCAAAAAAAGAATATAAGAGAAAAGAAAAAGAATGATGTATTTAAAATAAATAGAGATTGACCCAAATCCCAAAGAGAAGGTTAAGTCTTAACCTGATCAACAAGAAATAAGTAGAGAGAGAAATGGTACATTGTATATTTGATAACACGGGTAATCCATGATGGCCAATCTGAAAAATATAAAAGTGTTGTCGCTGAGGCGACCACTCATAGAAGACCGGTGTTAATCAGCAATTAACCCACAATCCAAAGAATACAACAATCAAGCTCAAAAATAAATGTGAATTAATCTTTATTTTACTCTACCATAAAATGTATAGTGACAAATATGTAGAGGTCGAACCACAGAGAGCAACACAAAATGCAATAGCCTACGTGTCAATCACAGTCATCCTTGTGTGGGGTTTTTTTTAAAGATATATATATATTATATTATATATATATTTTTTATTATTATTAAAATATAATAATTAAGTATTATATATATATTTATATAATACAAATATATTACTTATATATATGCATAGAGGGTAAGCATATAGCTTATAATACATGTAATATATATATAGGTATATCTAAATATAATAAAATAAATATATGTTTTTTTTTCTTTTTTTTTTCTTTTTTTATATTATATTAAGATTAATGAGAATACATATTACTAATTATATATATATAATATATATATATATTTTTGGATATATAGATATATATATAAAAGGGGTATTATAATATTCACAAAAATACTCAAAAATAGTCAAAAATTCAGGAAAAGGATCTTTTTGGAATTTTCATGGCTTTTTACTGTTTTTATGATTTTTGGGTATTTTTGCAAACATTTTTAGTATTTTAAAATAGCTAAATAATAGCAAACAGTGGACTAGGTACTGGCCGTCACAAAAACAGAGATTAAAAATAGCACAGCCTCAAAAATTTTCCATCTTAATTTTCTAATAACAATAATAAAATATAGCATAAGTAGGGCCTGAGTTTATATTTTTCTGATTTTTCCTTGATTTTTTATATTTTTTGAAGTTTTTGGATATTTTTGAATTTTTAAGGTTTTCTTTTTGAGATTTTTAGGGATTTTTGGACTGACACTAATATAGGTCAAGATACACCATAGGTAATTTTTTTGGAATTTTTCGAGGCATTTTGATATTTTTTTTGGGATTTTATAAGTTAGACAGGGAATAAAAGACATGTTTTTGATTTTTAATAAATGCAAAAATGCAACAAAATGCAAAACAGAAAATATGGCGTTCAAGCATGACCAAACAGGAGCTTAAGTCTATTTTTGCAAGATTTTTCGATTTAATATGAAGCATGAAATAAATAGACAAAGCCTTCAAAAATTAAATGGCCTGGAAGGGGTATTTTTGCAAATAAAATAGTTGGCAGTGGCATACAAGCAAAAATTACAACAAAAATACACTTTAACTTTTATTTACAGGACCATTTAATAAATACAAGAACCCGGCAGGGTTTAGATGCAAATTTTCACGCGCCTCACGTGGTTGCTGCACGTGAGGCGCGGAGGGACTAAAGTGTAAATACGAAAACATCAGGGGGTCCAACTGCAATTTTTACAACTTATTTACAACTAAAACTTTTATTTTGGGGATCAAACTCTAAATACAAAAAGCGGGGGGTGAGATGTGAAATTTACCCCTTAATAAGGCTTTTCATCCTGCGGCGCTGGAGGCGCCACTTATACACGTGGCGACCATCGGACGGCGGACATCGGTTCGGCGATGAAGGGCCAGGATTAGAACCTCCTGGCTGATCTGACGGTGGATGTACATCTTCATCGAACGGTCGGCGTTCAATCTGGGTCGCCCCTCTCGATCCAACGGTGCGGAAGGCACCTGGAAGAACTGGGAAGAAGCTCGCCCCCGGCGAGCTTCGATCGGGTAGCTCGGGCTCCTCCGGGCACCTCCCGCGCATCTGAAGCTCTCTGATCGTAGCTGGGAGGCTTCCGCGTCGTCTGACGGTTCTTTGATGGCTCCTGGAGGTCCGAGTTGATGGAGCGAGGTCGGAGAAGAAGAGGACCCCCAGGAACCTCTCCCTGGGTCAAAGCAAGCCCAGAAGGGCTCGATTCCTCGATGTACCTGCACAGGAAGAACCGCGGGCGAGAGAGCTATCTCCTCGACCGGGGGTTATGAAGCTGCGATGCAAGATGGAGGTGGGCGGAGAGGCTCCGGCGAACGGCGGAGGTGGAGCCTCTATTCGCCAGGACCTAGGGTCCTGGGTTGAGCAAATGCGTGCGACTGATGGAGAAAGCGTTGGGTTTCGAAATGGGGTGAACAGGGCGGTCGGATACGGTCAGGTCTACAGTGGAGAAGTCGCCGGAGCGGAGCTCCGGCGAACTTCGATTTTTGATTTTTACGTTAGGGTGATTAACTAACCACTAATCTAACTACTGGAATGGAATGCTAACATTAAAAGCTAACTGAAAACGCATAAAAAGGGCAGCTCTTATACCTGGGGGCCTCCAGGGAGCAGGGCGGACGCCGGAGCTCCGCCGCGACAAAATCCTCCTCTCTCCGGCCGATTCGAGGCACCAGCTCACTCCCCCTGTCACGAGGAATGTCCTAGGACTAGAATTAAGGCTTGAGATTGGATAAAAAGTGGCCAAATTCGAGGAAGGAAGCGGAGCTTGTTATTTATAAACATTGGCAAGGGGCCTTATTACCTGGCGATTATTAACTGATCCAATGAACATCTCGTTGATCTATGATTTCGGCGGGCATCATGGAAGATTAGGGAACAAATCTTGTGAAGGAAGCGTTGTCGATTGATGGATGGTGTGCCCGGGAAAAAGGCATGAAATCGGGGGAGTAGACAGTTCAGAGACGCCAAGCGAGGGATGGGACAGTTGACCTGGGAGTCAACGTTGGCCGGCGCCTCATTGGGCCACGTAAGCCGCTACGAGACAAAATAGCAAATCTGAAGGAAGATTGATTTATTTGACGTCCTAAATGATTTTATTAATTTTTTCTTAAAAAATAAAAAATGTGTATTATTTCATCTAGTATTTATTCATGATTTTTATTGAATTTTTCGAGGTGTTTTATTATAGTTTTATTTTAATAATGTGTATATGTATGTATTTACATGTATTTTTGGGTATTTTATTTTTAATTTATTTATTTTCTTTTATTATTTTCTTGGCTTATTTTATAAATTTATAACTTATTTTTGTGAGTATAAATGTATTTTTATTTGATTTTTATGAGTTCATTCATATATTTAAATAAATAGGTATATATGTATGTAAGTATACTTATAGGTATTTTACCTGTATAGTATATACATTGTATTTATTCGATTAATTTTATGTGTTTTTATTATGGATTTGTATTTTTAATAAGATATATATAATATATACATTATTACAAAAATATAAGAGAATTGAATAATTAAAGAATGTTTTCCTCTTTTATTTATGTACATCCTTCTCATAGGTATATTGCCTATATATATTTCATAGACTTATTTTATTTTATTTTACAAACTCTTTTTTGGTTTTATTCTAAGGCTAATATGTATATGAATTATATACATTATTTACAAGATTCTAAAAATATTAATTTATAAAAATAATGAATGGTGAATATAATGAATGGTTTAATCAGGTATTTTGTACAAGAAGGGCCAAAAACCTATCTTCCACAGATGGACTCCAGAAATTATGAAACCAATTTTATAAAATAGTTTATGAAATGCTATATACAATTGAAGGTGAGTTTGGTTGATTTGGAGTTTTTATTTGAAAGATATGGGTCTGTGAAGTTGAGACTTTGGCTTTTTTTTATTTTGTGCATAAAATGTACACTGGGTATTGTTTTTACACAAACTCAATTTTGTATTTTTATTTACATTATTATCTACAACTTTTATGAACAAAGTTTCTTTATTTGATGAATAAATAATTATGCATAAAATAGGTGTCAAAAATGCATAAATGGATGAAATAAATAAATGAGGTATTTATTGTATATCGGCCCTTATCTCCCCCTACTTTATTCCTTGTCGACCAATTCCATGCTGGCCTTGGTCTCGGGGTTAGGGTCATAAAATATTTGTAATATTTTATTCCTTTTTCTTTTCTTCTCTTTATTCTATAATTTTGGCATTAACAACCTTATTTAATGTACAATAAATACAAGAAACAATGAATGCTATTATATACTTATTAATGCTATTTACATGCATTTGCTGGGGTTTTTGAGGCCAAAATGATAGAATAAAGGTGATGAAATGGAGATTCATCACCCCCCTATACTTGCCTTTTGCTAGTCCCTAGCAAACACTTATGCGATAAGTGCAAAAAGAATAAAGAAAAGAAAAAGGAAGATGAAAGAAATATAGAGTGAATAGGGATGCTTTCAGTGCAATGCATGTCCTTACAAAATCTGAATTTGGAGCTCCTGTCAGACCTTGGTGTGAAGGTGTGTGGAACCTAGTCAGGAACGAGCTCTAAAATACAACAGCCTTCGATAGTCACAGAACTCGGTTCAACCCACCTCAATAGCCGGGTCAGAACTAGTCTACATCATACGCAAACTCTTATAACTATGAAGCTGACTTGTACAGTGTACGTGATGGTGGCTCTCCCCGACTGAAATGATAAAGGAACTGACTTCTCCAGAATGACAACCCAATGATTCCCCAATCCAACAGCTCTTTCCTCGAGGAGCAGGGTATTCCCTTCTAAGTTCAAGTGGCAACCAGCTCAAGAGGAGGGGGTAAAGAGAAGAATGGACGGTAGCCAGTGTAGCTACCTATCCTGGGATGCAAGACCAGTGTAGTCAAGTCATCCAGCTGCAGGCTTACATGTTTGTCTTTGGATCTCAAGCTTGCTTATTGACTTTGTACATACTTTGCAGGCATTTTATTTTTGTACAGGCCTCTGACCATTTTTTTTTCAACATACTATTCACAGCAGCATTTACATAAGGAGTTTTTCCTCTTGAGCTAGTAGACTATCCCTCTTTTGAAGCTTTATCGCAACCCACAATCTCCTGTCTTTAGACCTCATTGCTATTGGATCCGGTTGGGGTGCACTTCCCTCCCTAGACGAGGACGAATGTTTCCACCCATGTGCGTCTCAGACTGGCAAATCCAACCCCCTCACCACTCCAACTGAGTTGAGCCAGGTGAAAGGTGCAGGTGTCCAAGTTAGATCACGGTCGGCAAGAGTCATACGTGTGTCTCGAAAAGTTCTAGTTAGTCCACTGAGGTGACTTGAACCCAGCCCTGATTTCTCAAAGAATTAAGTCTGTATAGACCTGAGGTACCTTAAACCTAGTTCCCATAAGGTTCCGGTGCAATTAGGTGCGGTAAGGTCTAACCGAGCTCCAATTTGAGACTTTCTTAGACTGATTCAATCATCAAGCTTCACTCAAAAAGAATATGAATGGTATGCTTATGCTATGCACAATTAATGATGCAATTTTTCACAAAAATTTGAAAGGATCAAAGAATGTTTTTACAAAAAGAATTTCTGCACAGGAAGTACGAACTGAAAATATTTAAAAAGTATGTACACTTATTTACACACGCGTGCTGCTTTATTTTCAAAATTTAGGAATTTTTAGCAACTTTACAGGTGTGAATGAAATAGTTTATTGAAGTATGTCCAGAAAGAATTGTATGTGTCTTGTTTCTGATTTACTAGTATCTGAAATGGTGTTCTTATTAGCTTTTTGAAAATAATTTTGCAAACTATAGTACACGATAATTTTTGGCAATCATTTTCACATATTTGAAAACTATTTTTGCGAAGATTTTTTTCACACTATATGTATATATACAATTTTCACAATAATTTTGACAAGCATTTTTCAAAACATTTGCACATAGGTTTTTGAAATCCTTTCTTTCACACAAAGAAAAGTTTTGCAATCAACACAGTTTCACACATTTGAAATCATTTCACATCAAATTTTTCAAAACTGGTCACACTATTTTCAAATCATACTGTATAGGTATCTGATTTATTAATCAGTAGATACAAAAGAAGAAAAATTGTATGTGACGTATAATATGGTTCCCGTTCTTATAAACTTTATTTGACTTATTCCTTATTTACAAATGAGAGATTTTTGTGCAGATTCCTCAGACTTACTCGAGAATCATTTTCACAAGGGTTTTTGAAAACTCTAGTCCAAAATAATTTTGCAACAAGTACACGCGTTTGAAAATCCTTTTACAAATGTTTTACACAATATAGATAGATTTTTCAAAACACTTTTGACAATCAACTTTTCACAATCATTTGCACACTAATTTTCACAAAGTTTTTGCTTTCACTCAAAGAAAATAGGTTTTACACACAAACTAATTTTTCAATCGTTGAATACTTGTTCACGCTATTTTCAAACAAATTTCACAAGATTTTTCAAAGGAAAACGTTTCGTACAAAACACTTTTCTGACTTACTAGTCTGTATAATTACAATGAGTCTGAGGAACTCACAATCATCTTTCATTATCATAAAGCTACTTCTTACATTTTATTTTGTGTTGTAGTGATATTTTATTTTTCAGTATGAGTTGTGGCTTTTAGTATATACACGGTATATACGACCCCCCCTATACTTAGCTTGAGCTATGTCCTCATAGATCGAAAGGAAAAGCAAAGACATAACTCGTACTGAGTATAGACAGATCTAAAGAATAAATATGAAAGAAATGAATGAATGAGAAGTTGACCGTCCCCCCTATACTTAGGATCAAAGAATCCTAAGTATAGCAGACTGTACAAAAAGCGGGGAGGGTCAAGGGTGGTAATATACTGATCGTACTCAGATTGTCTCCCCCTATACTTAGGGTAAGATACTCCTAAGTATAGAAGAGGAGATAATGGAGAAGATCGAACTGAAATCAAAAACTCTAGGTGCACATCCCCCTATACTTAGGACAAAGTACGTCCTAAGTACAGAAAACTGTCTACAAAGGCGGCACCTTTTAGATAGAAAAAGAAAAGAGAAAAGGAAAAGAAAGAAAAGAAGAAAAGAAGAAAATCAGAGAAATAGTGGTTGGAGTACATTGTCTGAATCTTTTGGTGCTGCAGGTGCTGTGGAGATGTCATCGTTGTGCACTAGTTGAATAGAGTCAACAATGGCCAAGAATGCATCAGGTTCCAAGTAAGGCTTCAGTAGTTGGCCATTGACGATGAAAGGCTGTGCGTCAGGGGACAATTCTGATATCGCGATGCTTCCGTTGTCACGCACTTCACATATTCGGAATGGCCCTGTCCACTTACTTTTTAATTTACCTGGGAAAATCCGCAACTTTGCATCAAACAACCACACTTTCTGCCCAACATCGAAGGTCTTTCGTCTGATGTGCCGGTCATGCCAGCGTTTCACCTTCTCCTTGTACATCAAGGTGTTATCGTAAGCGCAGTCTCGGAATTCCAAGAGCCTGTTCAGATCGTCCTTTCTCTTCTGACCACCTTTTCGTGAGTCCAAGTTACAATTACTAATTGCCCAAAGGGATTTGTGAATTAATTCCACGGGCAGATGGCATGGTTTTCCATATACAAGACGGTAGGGCGACATGCCCAAGGGAGACTTGTAGGCCGTACGGTAAGCCCAAAGAGCTGAGTCCAAGAGTTGAGACCAGTCTTTTCTGTTTGGCCTAACAAGTTTCTGCAATATGGTCTTGATTTCTCTATTGGATAACTCCGCCATGCCATTGGTCTGCGGATGATAAGGAGACGCGACACGGTGATCGATGCCGTACTCCTTCGTTAACTCTTGACCTCTTTGTTGATGAAATGGCTACCCCCGTCTGAGATGAGAATCTTTGGTATCCCAAACCGTGAAATGATGTTCTTCTTCAGAAACTGGCAAACTGTTTTGCTGTCGGCGGCTCGGGCGGGGATAGCTTCAACCCAACGACTCACGTAATCTACGGCAAGAAGGATGTGCTCAAAACCTTGACTGTTAGGGAAAGGTCCCATGAAGTCAATGCCACATGCATCGAAAACATATGCTATCTGAATGATTTTCAGAGGCATTGAGTCTTTGGCAGTGAGTGTCCCTTTCAGTCGCTGACAGTCAATACATCTTTTAACAAATTCTGCTGCATCCTTGAATAAAGTGGGCCACCAGAGGCCACACTGTAATACTTTTGCTGCCGTACGATCTCCAGAGTGGTGCCCACCAGATTCGAGCGAATGACAATGCTCGAGGACACTAGATTGCTCCGTCTGAGGAATGCACCTGCGCCAAATACAATCTGCTCCTTCTCTGAATAGAAGGGGATCTTCCCACTGGTAAAAGCGGATGGTCGACATGAATTTGTTCTTCTGATTCTTCGTCCAATCCGAAGGTATTACCCCCGAGGCGAGGTAATTGACGATGTCAGCATACCAAGGGAGAGCATCCACAGCTAAGATAGCTTCGTCAGGGAAGGTTTCTGTGATAGGTGCATTGCTCAGAGGAGAGTCATGCTGCTCTATTCTGGAGAGGTGATCTGCTACCACATTCTGAACTCCAGGTTTGTCTTTGATTTCCAGATCGAATTCCTGGAGTAGAAGGATCCAACGAATCAGTCTGGGCTTGGCATCCTTCTTCTGCTGTAGGTACCGAATAGCAGAGTGGTCCGTGAAGATAGTGACCTTCGACCCCAACAAATAGGATCTGAACTTCTCTAAGGCGAAAACCACAGCCAGCAGTTATTTCTCTGTCACTGTATAATTTCTTTGAGCTTCATCTAACGTTCTGCTGGCATAGTGAATGGCATAGGGCGCCTTGTCTTT
Source organism: Ottelia alismoides (assembly GCA_037367405.1). Taxonomy (NCBI): domain Eukaryota; kingdom Viridiplantae; phylum Streptophyta; class Magnoliopsida; order Alismatales; family Hydrocharitaceae; genus Ottelia; species Ottelia alismoides. The sequence continues at coordinate 143,403 of JAZKJV010008757.1, forward strand.
CCTCTGCCCTAGAACAGCTCCGACTGCAAAATCTGACGCATCGGTCATTATTTCAAATGGAAGAGTCCAGTCGGGAGGCTGTAAGATTGGAGCCTGAGTGATAAGCTCCTTCAATTGATTGAAAGCAAGGAGAACCGGCTGATCAACAATGAACTCCGTCTCCTTGCACAAGAGTTCTGTTAGAGGTCGGGCAATGCGGCTGAAATCCTTGATAAATCGTCTGTAAAATCCCACATGCCCCAGGAATGACCTCACATTCTTTACTGACTGAGGTGGTTGAAGGTTTGAAATGACATCCACCTTGGCTGGGTCGACTTCCATGCCACGTTTGGAAACGACATGGCCCAGCACAATACCCTCTGTGACCATAAAGTGGCTCTTTTCCCATGAGAGCACTAAATTGACTTCCCGGCATTTCTGAAGCACTCTGTCCAGGTGCTCGAGGCAAGAATCGAAACTATCACCATAGACAGAGAAATCATCCATGAACACCTCGAGAAAACTGCCTACCATTTCGGCGAATACAGCTAGCATGCATCTTTGGAAGGTTGCGGGTGCATTGCATAATCCAAAGGGCATCCTCTTGAAGGCGTAGGTACCGAACGGGCAAGTGAAGGTAGTCTTCTCTTGATCCTCAGGGGCGATCGCCACTTGGTTGTACCCGGAGTACCCATCCAGGAAGCAGAAGAACTCCTTGCCTGCTAATCTCTCCAATACTTGATCAATAAATGGCAAGGGAAGTGGTCCTTCTTGGTTGCTGTATTAAGACGGCGGTAGTCAACACACACCCGCCAGGATGTCGGTACCCTAAAATTTCCTCTCCTTTTTCATTTGTGACCACGGTAAGCCCGGATTTCTTGGGAACTACATGCAAGGGGCTTACCCATTTTGAATCGGAGATGGGATAGAGTGAAGCCTGCTTCACACCATTTTGTGTTTTCTTTCATGACCACATCCCGAAGGTTAGGGTTCAGCCTTCTCTGAAATTCGCGGGACGGCTTGGCATCGTCTCTCTAGATAGATATGGTGTGAGCACAGAGCTGGATTTATCCCTCGGAGGTCTGATACGCTCCAACCAAGTGCCTTGCGGTTCTTTTCTAGAATCTCGAGAAGTCGAGATTCTTGATCCAGATTCAGCCTGCTGCTGATGATGACTGGATACATGTGTTCTTCACCTGTAAGGAAAGCATACTTCAGGCCTGCAAGAAGTGGCTTGAGTTCTGGTTTCAGTCTGTCCACTTTACCGGTCACTTCTGATACCATGCTGGTGGTGGGATGTACTTTGAGACTGTTACCCTCCTCAACATCCTGTTGAGATCCCAGTGATGTACCGAACGGTTCTGTGGTGAGCTGATCATGTTCGGTCTGGAGTGAATGCTCAAGAAGATGCGCCTGCATCTGAGAATCTGTCTCCCACAAATCATCGAAGCTTATGATGACTGTGCTTTCCAAGTCCTCCTCAAGAGTGAGGATTTTCTCGGGTCCATGGATCGTCCAGCGACAACTCTGAGTCTCTGATTTCTGCAATCAAATCACAGTCTGCTTCTGGTTCTGCTTGACTCTCATCAGTTGTGGCATTTCTGCTCCTTGTTCATGTTGATCGTGATTTGCTGGGTGTTCGAGCTGAAGATGATCTTTCCAGACCCGTAATCAACCACGGCACCTGAAGTACGGAGAAATGGTCTGCCAAGGATGATAGGAGTATGGAGCAGTGGTGCAGGGAGAGTCCATATCAAGGACTACAAAGTCAGCTGGGAATTTCATCTCCTGCACGGTAACTATCACGTCTTCCAACAAACCTCGGGGCCGCTTAACGGATCGGTCAGCGAACTGAAGGATCATTCGTGTCTACTTGAGCGGTCCCCAGCCCGAATTCTTGCATTATGGACGAGGGCAGAAGGTTGATGGAAGAACCACTGTCAAGAAGAGTACGCTCGAAGACCTGATCGAAAATCACACAACTGATCAGAGGTGCTCCTGTATCTTGCTTTTTCTGGGGGAGGTTGGTGATAGCTGCAACTGTGGCCATGGATAGGACGTGCTTTTCTACCTCTCGGCATCTGTTATCTTGCGCTGGGCGACGCCTGTTAGTACATGCCTCTTTCAATCCTTTCTTCACAGCTGGCATGTATTCCACGGCCTTCAGCAATGGAATCTCAACAGTCAATTTATCCAAAATGTCCACGACACCTGGATCAGACAATGCAGTTTTTCTTTTTGCAATTTTTTTGGATTTTTGTATTGCATGCGGAAAAGGAATATTCACATTACTGGCAGGAGAATTAGAGTTCTTATTTACATCAAAATCATCGCCCATAGAATGTTGTACATCCGGACTACAAAAAGGAGTACAAGCTGGATCTAAATATGCTGGTGCTGCTGGGCGATCAAAAAGGGTAGCATTGGCTCCATCGGCTGGCACGAGATCGGCTGCTGCTGGCGGGCTCCTCCAAAGCTGGCGCGGCTTCACTTCTGCTACATGCTTCTTTTTGTTGTTTTTGTTTTTGCTGATTTTTTGTGTTTTTTGGCTGAGGCTGATGACATGGCACGACGGCTGGACTGGCTTCTCCTTCCTCTTTCCTCCTCACCCGCCCCTGGAGCTGGTACAGCTGATGCGGAAGATGACGATCCACCTGTTTCTTTATTCACCCCATATCTGGTAGCAGGCGGAGGCAAGGCCCTACCGCTCCTGAGAGTAACAGCATTAGAATAAACAGTAATATCATTATCACACGGGACTGGACATCACATTCTACCTGCTCCTTCTTCTTGAAATTGTTGGGGTTGGCTTCGACCTGCGCCGGAATGGTAGTGCGAGTGGCGGTCAGGTCATCGAGCCGCTTGGTCATCTCTGCCAGCCCTTGACAAGCTGGCTAGACACTCCATGGTGGAATAGCTGAGGGCACATCAGAAGATGCAGCGTGCAAACCACGCTGCTGTTGGTTAGATGGGTGGGGAGGCTGCTGGTGGTGTTGCTGTGGTGGAGCAGGAAGTTGAAGTTCCTGGTAGGACGGAGGTGGATACTGCTGGTATGGTTGAGGCTGAGCAGCCCGCGTATTGGTGATACGGCTGTGGATGGCGATACTGCGGCTGCTGCTGATACGGAAAGTTCTGCCTCCATTGGTGTGCGAACTGAGGAGGCTGCTGGTGTTGTTGGTGAGGTTGAGAGGTTTGGCCAAAACGACCACCCTGAGGTTGGTGGTACTGCCGGTTGGCAAATTGCTGACCCTGGAGTTGTCCCTGAGGATGGGTCGGCTGTGCATCATTCGTCCATACACCCGTTAACTTCTTGGATCAGGGGTGGTGGTGGGAAAACTGGATCAGGCATGGAAAGGAACTCTGGCTGATAAACGACCATCTGCTGCTGCGGCGGGCCTGGTCGGGCGCCTGGCACGTAGTACACGTGCTGGACTGCCGGGGCTGCTGGCTCGGCTGAGGCTGATGCTGCGGTTGCGGCTCATCCTTCCTCTCAGCGGGAGCGTCTGATGGTGTAGCCGACTGGACAGAGTTGATCGTACTGACCAACAGCTCGAGGTTCTTGTCTGATCTGATCGAGCTTATCCAGATTCTGGGTCCTCTTCTCAATCACAGCGAGTTTTTCAAGGTCATGTGATCGCTTCTCGATTATGTCGACCTTAGAGAGATGGCCCCCAATGATGCTGAGGTTGGAGCTCTCATCTCTCTCTGCTTCTTTGGATGCAGCCATGTGAACTTGTTTCTGGAGGATCTGGGGCTGCTTTTTGGTACGCCTTGGATGAAGAGAGGGCAGCCTCTCCTTCGGCCATTTCTTCGAAAATCTGCCATACAACATCTTCATCCTTGTTGAAATGGGAGCCCCCACATGCTGCGTCCACGAGCCTTTGACTTTCAATATTGAGTCCCCCAAAGAAATGCTGGACCAGGCCTGGTCTTAGGGATCTCGTGGTGGGGGCACTTCTCCTGCAGATCAGTGAATCTCTCCCAAGCCTCATGTACGGACTCATGTGCCCCTTGGGAGAAATTGCTAATACGGGCTCGCATCTGGTTGAGCCGACCGAGAGGGTAGTACTTGTGCAGGAAGGCAGATTTCAACTCCTCCCAGGTCGTCACATCCTTTCCCATGTGATTAACCCAATAAAGGGCCTTATCCTGTAGACTGAAGGGGAAAGCCGTCATCTTGACAATGTCCAAGGGGACATTCGGATAATGGGTGGTGCGGCAAATGCGGGAGAATTGCTGCAGGTGAATGTACGGCTCTTCATTGGTGTTGCCATGGAATGCAGGGAGAAGGGCTATGAATTGGGGCTTCAGCTCAAAGTGAGCGTTGTACCGGTGGAATGAGAATCCACTCGGTCATCTGGCTGTCTCCCGGATTGGATGTTTCTTTGAGTGTCGGTTTCGGCAGTGGTGGGAATTCAGGATCATCATTGGGGTCATCACCACCTTCTCCTCCCTCCACCTCCTCCTCCCCTGGCCTCCTCTGCCTCGGTCTCCTCCTCCGTCGTTACGGTTTATCATATTCATTCAACATGTCCTGGAAAGCGGTCTGCGTAAGGGCCTGCCTCAGTCAGCTGCTGCTAGATAGCCTGGATAGATGTCAGCAACTGTGCATTGACTTGGTTCTGATCTGGCACCTGTATCTCTGGTGTGGGTGGCTGCTGACCCTTGCCCTTTCCTCCTGGCGCCATGTCAGGGTCTGACTCAGATGAAATGAACTCCGGAGTAGTCTCCAGGGCTCGCCACTGTCTTCTATCTGCATAATGAGATGGTCCGAATCAGATCACTTGCAATTAATGCTCAGCTGCCGTGATGAAGCTGGAATTCAGGTCAACCCCAGCATGTTGTGAATGGAAAAACTGATGTAGACTGTAATCGACTCCCATTCACAACGACGATAGTGGGACAAAAGTGATCCCGGTTTATTGGGTGGCCAAGAGAAAGGTAGAAAACGAGGAGCCTGGAGATCGATCCGCAAAGTCCGGATCGGGTTCTCGGGAATCGCCTCGAAATTATTGGCGAGGTTGAGTCCATGGAATCGATGTAGGTGTCGGCATGGTCCCGACGAGACCATCCATGGATCAACTTCGCGGAGCGCAAGAGAATGTCGGATTTTGGAAGAATGATATGATGGTCAACGAGGAACAAAAGGAGTGTAAAACAGTAGAAAGGCTCGGTTGAGCGGGGTGGTCAAAGAAAGACATAATCAAAAACTTGCGCAAAAGCGCGGGACTTTGATCTTTGAACCTTAATCTAGATCCATACAAACTCAAGACAAAATCGGGTTCACCAACTCACGCCATGTGAAGCCCTGAAAGCTCGGCTATTTATTATCTTTTCATTTTTAGAGTTGTGATTTTCAGGCATATCTTATAACAAGTCCTTAGTACGCTACCCTATAGGAGAGAGAGTACTGCCGGAAGAGTATCTCGTACTTGTCCTCCTCCTGTGTAACCTGTAGTCTGTACTTTTTGGAGTCCTTGTAACCCTTCCTGGATCCCTACTCAGCCAAAGAAAAGAGAGAGGAAGCCGATAGGCGAAACCAATACTTCGGTTCTCGCTCGCAACGGAATCACCCGTGAGCGTGCAAGAACCTACTCGGACGCAGGACGATGAGACAGACACCCCCGTGAAGGCGTGGCCTATGCTCAATACTTCGGACAGGGTCGATGCTCTCACAACAGAGAGTCATCATTGGTGACCAAGTCCTACTCGCCTACGTACGATAGAAGCGCCATTACTTCGGAAATCTAGGCAATACACAAGGCAGTTGCAGACTGGGTTTTGGGCTTTTCTATCCTTAGGGGTCGCACTCGCTCAAGGGAGTAGGGTTTTGGTCCCCCTCCAAGTACCTGAAAACAATGAGGCTTTATGAACCCAGTACAATGATAGTCCATTACAGATTTTAATTAAGGTCAAAGTTTATTTAGCAGTCCCCTGGTTTTAAATTTTTTTTTTGGTTTTCACTTTTTTTGGATCTGTTCTCATACCAGCGCCTAATCGTTTTGTAGATTTTCATTTAAGTCCTAGGTGCTCAAAATCAGAGGGAGATAGCGGAAAAGCCGTGCAAGTGGTTCCATGATGGAAATCTCACCATTGAACCGAATGATGCATGCTGAGTTAGAAGACTTACAGTGCATCCCAGCTCTCTCCATGTGGTATGCAAAACAGAATTTTTAAACCTATCTACATGTCGGTATGCAAGGCACAAAAATCGTCCTAAACATAAGCTGCTATTAGCGTGAAGAACCATAAGTTGCTTATTTGTCTCTAACCCAAGAGAGTCCGGTCTTGGCTCACCCCTCCTCTGCTCAACAAATTGAGGGTAGGAGAAAGCGCTTTACAGGGTTCGCTACGGCACAGAGGGCTAAGAGACAAATTTACAACTTGTTTGAGTTTGACTAGATCCAATCGAAGTAGACTATAGGAACATGCATTCTTATTAATGTTTGGACCTAGCTACCGAGTCAAGCAACCTATATCTAGGGGTTCCAAGCACACAAAACAAAGTAAAAGAAAGGCGGAAAGCTCAAAACTGCGGGAAACAAAATAAAAGAAGGCGATGAAAACTCGAAAAAAACCGCGATGAGGCCCCCAGGTGAACAATCACCTGGGCACTGGACCTCATTGTGAAGAGTAGAGTCCTGTTTATATACATGCCAAAATAGTCTCTCTCTCACCATGAATTACAAAAATAATTTTCCTAAACATCTAGCCTATGTAATGCCCCTCTCTTTGCTTCTTTGGTGCACTCTCCAGGTGGTCATGAGAAGAGAAGACCACCCTCCTCCAAGCTCGACTGCCTTGGCCTCCTAGGAAGCCATCCTAGCGTGGCGGTCCCTCGCATCAAAGTTACAAAAAAGATTGCATTAGCATACTCAGTTAATCAAATAGAGCAGATAAATTAATCACAATAAATAAAGGAATGAAGCATGGTGATTAATGGCAATAAAACAATAGCTGCTCACACAAAAATGAATCATGAATCTAAATTTTTATACAAGAATGACAAAAATCAATTTGGCCATGCTCATTGCTCCCCGGCAACGGCGCCATCTGATAACACGGGTAATCCATGATGGCCAATCTGAAAAATATAAAAGTGGTGTCGCTGAGGCGACCACTCATAGAAGACCGGTGTTAATCAGCAATTAACCCACAATCCAAAGAATACAACAATCAAGCTCAAAAATAAATGTGAATTAATCTTTATTTTACTCTACCATAAAATGTATAGTGACAAATATGTAGAGGTCGAACCACAGAGAGCAACACAAAATGCAATAGCCTACGTGTCAATCACAGTCATCCTTGTGTGGGTTTTTTTTTTAAAGATATATATATTATATATTTTTTTTATTATTATTAAAATATAATAATTAAGTATTATATATATATATATATATTTATATAATACAAATATATTACTTATATATATGCATAGAGGGTAAGCATATAGCTTATAATACATGTAATATATATATAGGGATATCTAAATATAATAAAATAAATATATGTTTTTTTTTCTTTTTTTTCTTTTTTTTATATTATATTAAGATTAATGAGAATACATATTACTAATTATATAATATATATATATATTTTTGGATATATAGATATATATATATAAGGGGTATTATAATATTCACAAAAATACTCAAAAATAGTCAAAAATTCAGGAAAAGGATCTTTTTGGAATTTTCATGGCTTTTTACTGTTTTTATGATTTTTGGGTATTTTAGCAAACATTTTTAGCATTTTAAAATAGCTAAATAATAGCAAACAGTGGACTAGTTGAATTTTTAAGGTTTTCTTTTTGAGATTTTTAGGGATTTTTGGACTGACATTAATATAGGTCAAGATACACCATAGGTAATTTTTTTGGAATTTTTCGAGGCATTTTCATATTTTTTTGGGATTTTATAAGTTAGACAGGGAATAAAAGACATGTTTTTGATTTTTAATAAATGTAAAAATGCAACAAAATGCAAAACTGAAAATATGGCGTTCAAGCATGACCAAACTGGAGCTTAAGTCTATTTTTGCAAGATTTTTCGATTTAATATGAAGCATGAAATAAATAGACAAAGCCTTCAAAAATTAAATGGCCTGGCAGGGGTATTTTTGCAAATAAAATAGTTGGCAGGGGCATACAAGCAAAAATTACAACAAAAATACACTTTAACTTTAATTTGCAGGACCATTTAATAAATACAAGAACCCGACAGGGTTTAGATGCAAATTTTCACGCGCCTCACGTGGTTGTTGCACGTGAGGCGCGGAGGGACTAAAGTGTAAATACGAAAACATCAGGGGGTCCAACTGCAATTTTTACAACTTATTTACAACTAAAACTTTTATTTTGGGGATCAAACTCTAAATACAAAAAGCAGGGGGTGAGATGTGAAATTTACCCCTAAATAAGGCTTTTCATCCTGCGGCGGTGGAGGCACCACTTATACACGTGGCGACCATCGGACGACGGACATCGGTTCGGCGATGAAGGGCCAGGATTAGAACCTCCTGGCTGATCTGACGGTGGATGTACATCTTCATCGAACGGTCGGCGTTCAATCTGGGCCGCCCCTCTCGATCCAACGGTGCGGAAGGCACCTGGAAGAACTGGGAAGAAGCTCGCCCCCGGCGAGCTTCGATCGGGTAGCTCGGGCTCCTCCGGGCACCTCCCGCGCATCTGAAGCTCTCTGATCGTAGCTGGGAGGCTTCCGCGTCGTCTGACGGTTCTTTGATGGCTCCTGGAGGTCCGAGTTGATGGAGCGAGGTCGGAGAAGAAGAGGACCCCCAGGAACCTCTCCCTGGGTCAAAGAAAGCCTAGAAGGGCTCGATTCCTCGATGTACCTGCACAGGAAGAACCGCGGGCGAGAGAGCTATCTCCTCGACCCGGGGTTATGAAGCTGCGATGCAAGATGGAGGTGGGCGGAGAGGCTCCGGCGAACGGCGGAGGTGGAGCCTCTATTCGCCAGGACCTAGGGTCCTGGGTTGAGCAAATGCGTGCGACAGATGGAGAAAGCGTTGGGTTTCGAAATGGGATGAACAGGGCGGTCGGATACGGTCAGGTCTACAGTGGAGAAGTCGCCGGAGCGGAGCTCCGGCGAACTTCGATTTTTGATTTTTACGCTAGGGTGATTAACTAACCACTAATCTAACTACTGGAATGGAATGCTAACATTAAAAGCTAACTAAAAACGCATAAAAAGGGCAGCTCTTATACCTGGGGGCCTCCAGGGAGCAGGGCGGACGCCGGAGCTCCGCCGCGACAAAATCCTCCTCTCTCCGGCCGATTCGAGGCACCATCTCACTCCCCCTGTCACGAGGAATGTCCTAGGACTAGAATTAAGGCTTGAGATTGGATAAAAAGTGGCCAAATTCGAGGAAGGAAGCGGAGCTTGTTATTTATAAACATTGGCAAGGGGCCTTATTACCCGGCGATTATTAACTGATCCAATGAACATCTCGTTGATCTATGATTTCGGCGGGCATCATGGAAGATTAGGGAACAAATCTTGTGAAGGAAGCGTTGTCGATTGATGGATGGTGTGCCCGGGAAAAAGGCATGAAATCGGGGGAGTAGACAGTTCAGAGACGCCAGGCGAGGGATGGGACAGTTGACCTGGGAGTCAACGTTGGCTGGCACCTCATTGGGCCACGTAAGCCGCTACGAGACAAAATAGCAAATCTGAAGGAAGATTGATTTATTTGACGTCCTAAATGATTTTATTAATTTTTTCTTAAAAAATAAAAAATGTGTATTATTTCATCTAGTATTTATTCATGATTTTTATTGAATTTTTCGAGGTGTTTTATTATAGTTTTATTTTAATAATGTGTATATGTATGTATTTACATGTATTTTTGGGTATTTTATTTTTAATTTATTTATTTTCTTTTATTATTTTCTTGGCTTATTTTATAAATTTATAACTTATTTTTGTGAGTATAAATGTATTTTTATTTGATTTTTATGAGTTCATTCATATATTTAAATAAATAGGTATATATATGTATGTAAGTATACTTATAGGTATTTTACCTGTATAGTGTATACATTGTATTTATTCGATTAATTTTATGTGTTTTTATTATGGATTTGTATTTTTAATAAGATATATATAATATATACATTATTACAAAAATATAAGAGAATTGAATAATTAAAGAATGTTTTCCTCTTTTATTTATGTACATCCTTCTCATAGGTATATTGCCTATATATATTTCATAGACTTATTTTATTTATTTTACAAACTCTTTTTTGGTTTTATTCTAAGGCTAATATGTATATGAATTATATACATTATTTACAAGATTCTAAAAATATTAATTTATAAAAATAATGAATGGTGAATATAATGAATGGTTTAATCATGTATTTTGTACAAGAAGGGCCAAAAACCTATCTTCCACAGATGGACTCCAGAAATTATGAAGAACCAATTTTATAAAATAGTTTATGAAATGCTATATACAATTGAAGGTGAGTTTGGTTGATTTGGAGTTTTTATTTGCAAGATATGGGTCTGTGAAGTTGAGACTTTGGCTTTTTTTATTTTGTGCATAAAATGTACACTGGGTATTGTTTTTAAACAAACTCAATTTTGTATTTTTATTTACATTATTATCTACAACTTTTATGAACAAAGTTTCTTTATTTGATGAATAAATAATTATGCATAAAATAGGTGTAAAAAATGCATAAATGGATGAAATAAATAAATGAGGTATTTATTGTAGATTGGCCCTTATCTCCCCCTACTTTATTCCTTGTCGACCAATTCCATGCTGGCCTTGGTCTCGGGGTTAGGGTCATTAAATATTTGTAATATTTTATTCCTTTTTCTTTTCTTCTCTTTATTCTATAATTTTGGCATTAACAACCTTATTTAATGTACAATAAATACAAGAAACAATGAATGCTATTATATACAAATTAATGCTATTTACATGCATTTGCTGGGGTTTTTGAGGCCAAAATGATAGAATAAAGGTGATGAAATGGAGATTCATCAATATTGCACATAACACCTATACATGTAACAATAAATATTCATTTTACATTTTGTGGATACCATATTATTTTTGAACACTTGTATATAGCCCTAATAATGAAATAAAAAATAAAAATCAGAAACATAAAATAAAAATAAAAAGTAAAATCCAAAGTTCATTATACAAAGGCCACATGTATATATAATACATAAAATATTTATTTATTTAATATCCTTAATTAGTTTTTAAAAATCAAACAAAAATTATTTTATACCCCTCAAATTATGTTGTAAATAAATAAAATATAAAATAAAACTTATTTTTGTAAACATAATAAAATAAAAATACATGTACATAATACATAAGCATATATACATGTATATAACACACTATACTGTATATACCCTATCTATATTTTTTTATAAAAATAATTAAAAATCACAGAAAAATAGTTTCAAAATAATAAACATTTTTCATTTATTCATTTTTTATTTTAAATCATTTGTTATTTTATATTCATTATTCTTTCAATTTGTAGCCTAGAATTTTCTAATTCGTCCACATCAGAGTCAACCTTCTCCCCCAGTTGACCCGAACCGAACAGGTCCTTCGCGGGAACTGAGTTCTCTGAATTATCCAAACCAGGTTCGGCCACCAAATGCCTTGATTTTTGATCCGAAGATTCTCCTAGATCCATGATCGTCGCGGATCCCTAGGGCTGGGTTGGGTTGGGATATCCTCTTGTGAATAGTAGCTGTTTGGAGGGTTAGGATGGTTGGAATGATAATTGTGATGTGATGTGACATTGATTATGTGTTATATTAAATTTTTTAATGATTATAATATGTTTTTTATATTAATAAGTGTATTTGAGCAAGGTTAAAAAGCAATATACCAAAGAAAATTGTAGGGTCAATACAAGTATTCCCAACCCATGAATGCAGGGTTGGAGCTAGGGATATGCCAGGATACCTCGGGGTACCCCTGGCAACCAAACTGGCCCTAGGTGCAGCCAGATCTACCTAGGGTTTCGCAGTGGCCTCTGATCTTTCTAGACCCTCGGCATCTCTACAAGTATCCTCTTCCGCCTCCAAAGCTTGTCAGCTCATCCCACGCGCCACCATTTCTCCACGAACACCTCTAGCAGGGTGACAACCTCCTGCAGGTCCCTTTTGGAGCTCATTTGGATGCTTGGTTGATCGACGCTCACTATGTGGCTGGACTTCTTCACCGTGTCGAGGCTCTTCTGCCTTCTGCTCCAGAATCGAGGTAAGGACCCTGCCTCAGCCTCACTTCGCTGATCATCAGAGACCACCCAGGTACCCTCGCTTACACTCCATCTAGCCTATCCATTTCGATTTGATTCATTTTCATCGCCGCATGCTCATCTGCTCCGACCACCGGGGTCTGGAGCTCCATCACGCACCTTCACCCGCACAGATCAACTCTCCGACTCATCCTCCATCTCCTTACGCATCCTGATCACCCTGACTCTTTTCTCACCGGAGCAAGATTAGGAATGACCTCTCCCCCATCCCCCTTCCACTTCTTTTCATTTTGAACCAAAATAAACTTTGACCGAAGCTTGGTCTTCGAGCCGTGAGTACACCTACAGGTTCAATATGCACGGAGAAGACCATTCATATCCCCAACTTCTCAAGCGGAGCAGTTGCTGGTAGAGCGCCACCTTCCCGGTCATCCCATCGTCTACTACCACATGAGCGCTGCCCATTCAACGCGGAGCACTTCCACGATGGTGATGCACCCTTCAGTCTCTTAATCAGAGCAATGGATTTCCCTCCATGCTCGGTTGAAGTTCGCCTGAGCGCAGTTCATCCAACACCCTTTATTACCATTAGATCACCCATCTCCTGCCAGATTCGATTTGAGCTATTATCCCATACCCAACCAATAACAGTCGGATCTAGTCCATAGTACATCTGAGTCAAACGTCACCGCCAACTTTGTCAGCTGTCTGATCCGTACTGGCATAGTAGATGAGAGCAAACTTCCCTGACAGTATCGGAGCTGTCAAATCCTTTTCTAGGGGATTATCAGAGCTGTCAGAGCCGTCCATGCGCCAATCACATGCCTATAAGGGTATACTTCATCTTTTACCACGTCGTTTATTTTATTTCACTTCAGTTCAGAGAATAAAAAAAGAATATTTACAGTTTGGACCCTTTAGTTTTTGTATTTGCACTTTAGTCTAGTCGAGTCTGACTCACGTGCGTCTGCGCACTTATTTTATGTTATTTGCATATCGTACCTCGAACTTTTTGCTCGTTATTGAATGAAGTTTATGTTTGGATATTTGCACTTATACCCCTGTGAGTTGTGGATCACGTGTTGCACGTGAGTTTTTTGGACAAATTGTATAGTTCGCCTTGGAGTTTTATTGCTTGTTATGCTTAGGCCCCAAAACTTAAAAAAATTGCAATTAGGTCTCGATTGCATTGCTTTTGACTCTTGTATTTTATTTAATGCAATAATTATTAAACCGACTCCAAAAATCATCTAAAAATTACCTGTAGTATTTGATTGTATATATTATTTTTAGTAATTTTTGCTTGTTAATTTGCGTGCATTTTATATTGATAAAAATTCAAAACTCCTAAAAAGTATCCTGTTTGCTTTTAAAAAATTATAAAAATACGAAACATTATTGAAAATTCTATAAAAATTAGAGTAGTTGTCTTTTGTTACCTTTTACTTCCAGTTATAAATTTATTTAAAAATACCTTACAAAAAGCCTAAAAATTGGAAACACGTAAAAACTTATAAAAATTATATAAAATTGTAGAAAAATCCAAAAATATTGATTTTATTCTATTTTTGTAGATATTTCCTTATATTTTATCATAGAAATCGCTTCTAGGAGTTTTGGGAATGTAAGTATTTTTAACTCATGAATTACTCTTAGGTTGTGCATTGTTTACCAATTTGGCCACTATGTGATATTTTGAAAAATCTTAAAAACATTTGAAAATTCCACAAAATTACCAAAATAATATAAACCATACAAAAACAAAAATATTACTATTGCAATTTTATGGGCATTTTTTACATATTAGAAAAATACAAAAATAATATGTAAGTGCGTTGGTCCCTTGTGCTTATTTCATTTTTTTGAAAAATTATAAATTTGCAAAAATTAAAGATCACTAAAATTATTTTGTTTCCTAAAATCACACTACTTAGTTTTTTAATTGTGCTCCTTGTGTTCGACCTTGGTCGCTATACTACGTAAATAGAAGGTAGTTAAGTCTCCTACATTTGAGTGTTTTATCTTTTAGTGGTTTGAATTTTCTCATTGATCTGTTTGGTTGATTTGTTTCACAATGACATTATTATTTCATACTTAACCCGAGTCGATCTGCGTGTCATCAGAATGGTGCCGTTGTCGGGGAGCATGGCTTACTAGTTTGATTTCAAATTTTATTTATTTTTGTTTCTATATATTATAACTATTTTCTGACATTGTTCTGCTTGGTCAGTCTCCAGAAATACCGAGAGGTGAGGGAGGTCACTAGGATGAACCACAGGATATAGCCAGACCACCACACACCATGAGGCAGTTATACAATCTTGGTACAACTCTTACCCACAGATGGATCCAGCTGCCCGAATCCTGGGTGACTTTGAGCTCCACCCCCAGACCATTCAGTTACTACCGGAATTCCATGGGCTAGCCACTGAGGAGTCCGCCTCCATCTGTAGGAGTTCGAGATGATCTGCAGCACTGTTCACAACAAACTAGTGGATGGAGATACCACCAATTGATTTCCTTCCTCTTTTCCTTGGTAGACAGAGCAACCTATTGGCTAAAGCATCTGGGGAAGATCGTCTCCACATGGGAGCAGCTCCGGACCGACTACTTGAACAAGTACTATCCATTCGGCCGGACCAACACAACAAGAGCTATGATTAACAATTTTACTATGATCCCAAATGAACAGTTCCATGAAGCCTGGTGTTGACTACGGTTTTCTCGAGTATTAGAAATTAATGATATGAATGTCGTTGCTATCCCCAAAAATGCCACGACAAACAAATTTTTTCTTTTTGCTACTTATTTACCTGTATAGCGGACATGATCGAACTCATGGAGGCTACAATTCCCAAGGGTTATTCAATTAATCGATAAAAAATCAATTAAACAAAAAAGGAAATCTCGAAGGCAAACTATCCTTGGTTTTTGTAAAAATTTCCTCTTTTTATTTTTTTATGTCTATATTTTTTATTTTCTAATTTTCAAATTTTTAGCGGTTTTGATTTTGCATTTTTTTATTATTTTTTTAATTCAAGAACAATATGCACAAAATAAGAAATATGCACACTAACTCTTTTCGTAATTTTCAATTATAAAAAATGCTCAAAAAAATTCAGAGAAAATATTTTTGGGTTTAAAAGTTTTGAAATGTTTTTGGGAATTTTTGTGGAATTTTCAGATGTTTTTGTATTTTTTAAAAATCAAACAGTGAGAAAATATGATAATGTGCACAACCTATAGTAATTTACAACTTAAAAATATTTTAAGGCCCAAAACTCTCGAAATTGTTTTTATGACAAACTAAATGCAAATATCTACAAATTGGAAGTGAAATCACAATTTTTAGATTTTTGAAGAATTTTTTCTGATTTTTATAAGATTTTTTGTGATTTGCAATTTTTTTGGGTTTTATAAATAATTAATGCACAAAATTTGTAAACAAATTAAAATACAATGAAATAAAACTATCCTTATTTTTTTGGAATTTTTGGAGTTATTTTCAAATTTTTATGAATATTTGAATTTCAGGAAGTTAAAAATGAGTTTTTTAATAATATTAAATAAAGAAAAAATGAAAGTGAAATTTTTACATAATGAAGATGCACACTACAGGAGTCAAAGTTATTTTTTTAGAATTTTTGGACTAATAAAATTATTTATTTCTATAGAAAAATCATGCAAATTGAAGAGTCTGAATAACAGGGACTAAAATGTAAATAAGTAATCTTTGGGTATTAGATAAATAATAGAAATGAAATAGAGGATGAAAAGTGGAAATTACCCAGGTGAAACGCGCTATGCACGTGAGTTGCTGGACACAGGGGTTTTGACGCAATTTGTGAAATCTCTGGGGGCTCAGATGTAATTTGCCCAAATTTATGCTTGATTCTGACAGAGGACTTTCTGTAAATTTAAGAACTTCCAGGGGCTGATATGTAGTTTCTCTAATTTTTTAATTGGGGCCCTAGGGTTCATTTGTGATTTTTCTTCGTTCTCAAGCAAAGTAGAGGGGCACCGCTGCCCTTTTCCTTCCCCTCTCCCAAGGCACGCAGCGGCTGATGGCTGATGCGGACGACATCAAGGCGGTGGAGCAAGGTGTGGGCGGTGGTGGTACAGTAGTTGGTGAAGGCCGTGGGTGGCCGCGGTGGTCAGGCGAAGGTCCTGGAGGAGGGTCACGGTGCTGGGGGCTGGAGGTGCGCACGGAGGTGATGAAGAAGGAGAAGGTGTCGGTTGAGAGGTGGCAGTGTTGTGGTAGAGGATGGACGAGGGGAACAACGTGCACCGTCGTTGGCGGTTGACGTCGATGAATGGGGGCAGGTGGCGCCTGGAGGGGCCTACGTGACGCCGTCGTGGGCGGTGGCGAGGGGGCCTCGCCGGTGGGTGGCCTGGAAGGGCGGCGGAGGCGCCTTGCGATGTTGGAGGATGGCACCTGCCGCCGTCATTTGGAATATTTTTTTATTTTTTTATTTTCAAATGTAAAGACAGAAATAAGAAATAAAAATATTTTTTAATTTTTTATAAATCCAAAACAGAGAAATTAAAACAGAAGAAAAAAATGTTTTTTTTAATTTTTTTACTTTTTATTTATTTTTTGATGATCCTGCAAAACAAATGTTAGAGGAAAATATATTTTTTTATTTTTTTATTTTTTATTTATAAACAAATCGAAAGGTGAAAGAGGATCCGACAAAACGTAAGGAATCGAATCTGGTTCTCTGACTTTCGTGCGTGGTTGAAGTTGATAGATCGTGGAAGATAGAAAATGAATGCGAAGAGATCAAGAAAATGAGATGATCGTGAAATCGAGTTTGATGGCGAATCAAGTCGTGACAGATTTTTAAGATATAGAAAAATAAAATAACAATGAAGAACAAACACGAGAAAATAAAACTACGATTAACCTATGATAAAAATAGGAGTGAAAAACGACCGTAATCGCCTCGACAAGGCCGACGCGCTATCACCGGACGGATGAAAGGCTAGGCACCTTTCTCGACAAAAATTTCTCTCATAGATCGGGCTCCACTCCTAAAGAGTGATCAAGTTTGAATGATGGAGAAGGAGCCACATAAATAGAAAAGATGAGAATGAAATTTGAATTTTTAAATTTTTGGTTGAAGAGATAAGAGAGATGAAAATTGAAATGAGATAAAGATAAAGAAAGAGAAAACTATTTATAGAATTAACTATTTTTTGAATTATTGTCACTTTATTTATTGGAAAATTAAAATTTAATTTTTTTATGGAAGTTAGTTAAGAAAATTAAATATATACATTTGCTATATACATATATAACAATATATACGTGGGTAATTGAGCAAATTAGCTTTTTTGTTTTACAATTTTAATTATTTTTATTTTTATTTTAAATAATTAGTAAAACTATTTACAAGTATATACAAATACAATATGTACAAAATACATGGGAAAATTACACAAACCAGCCCAGAAAACCGACTTTTCAACCGTAACTCCAAAATTATGAAAATACAACCATTTTAAAGATAATTTTATTTAGAATCCAATGGAAGTGAGATTGATTCAATTTGAGTTCATATGGACCGGAATTGGTCTTTCAATAAGTGCTTAGTGACTTTTTCCAAGTGTGGTTGCTTTTATTCTGTACATGATTTAATTATGCAATTATTTTTATTAATTGAAAGACATTTACATTTACAACTTTGATTTTGAAAGTTATTTGATTTGAGGTCAATTAAGGTATAAATAAAATAGTGAAGTATACACAGCACACATATTTTTTTGGAATTTTTAATTGAGGACCCTATCTCCCCCTACTTTATTCCAGGTCGATCAGGTCAAGTCTTGACCTTCTCTCAGGGTTCGGGTCAGCCTATATAAAGTCTTCCTTTTTTATTTTCTTTTCTTTATTTTTCCTTTATTTATTTATTTTAGGTTAAAATAATATAGAAATATACAATATTTACACACAGATGCAAGTTAGTAAGAATATGGAGTTAGTGTTATGTACATGTATTTTATAAGGGATTTTAAGCTATAATAAATGAATAAAGATGACGAATCGCATATTCATCACCTGGGATCATTTCAGAGAGCTCATCGGCATGTGTCCCCACCATGAGATCAGCAAGCCCAACCTCGTCCGGAGTTTTTTTTGTGGCCTGACACCTGAGCTGCAGGGGCTTCTGAACGCCTCGTGTGGAGGTTCCTGCTTCGCCAAGGATGAAGACCATGTTTGGTCCATCTATGAGGAGATGGTAGAAAATTACACAGTGATGTCCCAGACCTATGTCTACACTCAGGGGAAGCCTCTCCCACATGTAATTTCTTACCAGAGGATTGCACACGTCGATGCCGATTTTTCCACATCTTCTTTGGCAGCAACACAAGTAGAGTCTTCGGCCGTCGATATGGGCATCATTAGCCAGAAGTTGGACTGGATTGAGATCATTGAGAAGAAGCAGTGCCAGGGCCTGGATAAGCTCAACAAGATTGATGAGCTGGCCCAAACTTTGAGTGACCTGAAGACCCAGATCATGTGTCTCCAAGAGGTACAGACGGCTCCTCAGCCCTGTCTCAGGTCACAGACTGATCCAGGGAGCAGCTCTTCTCAGCCCTCTGCCTCGTATCATCAGGTTCAACACATTCAGGTAGAGCCAGTCCTGTCGCTCCAACAGTACCAGCAACCACCACCAACTTCAAACACTCAGATGGTAGTGTACCAGTCTGATAAGTCCTTGGAAGCCCTTCCCCCGCCACTCCACGAGGAATAGGAGCTGTTGATGGAAGTTAACAGGATCTGGTACTCCCAATACGAACCACAGCCCAAGATCCATCGTGACCACCCTGGTTTTCGATGGTCTACTGAAGGCACTTCATCCTAGCAACAGCCTCCGGCACATGCAAGGTAGAGTAGTCAATCCCAGCAACCCCAATACTCCCACCAAATGCAGCAGCATGGTCCTCATCTCCAGTACCAGGGACAACAATGGAGGCAACCACATCAGCCTCAACAGTACTCCCAGCTTCCTCCTCACTACCAGCAACAGATTGATGAATCTCCATTTCATCACCTTTATTCTATCATTTTGGCCTTAAAACCCTAGCTAATGCATATAAATGTCATTAATTTGTACAAAATAATATCCATTATTTATTACATTTACTGTGTAAATAATACTATTTTTAATGCTAAAATTATATAATAAAGAGAAGAAAAGAAAAAGGAAGAAAATATTGAAAATATTTTCTAGTCCTAAACCCCGAGACCAAGTCAAGAATTGACTTGGTAGATAAGGAATAAAGTAGGGGGAGATAAGGGCCAAAAATAGAATAAAAATTTCTATTTATTCATTCTTTAGTTATGCAATTTTGACTCCTATTTTATTCTTCATTATTTATATATAAAATAAAGAAACTTTGAACATAAAAGTTGTAGACAATAATGTAAATAAAAATACAAAATTGAGTTTGTACAAAAATAATACATTGTGTACATTTTATACACAAAATAAAAAGCCAGAACCAAACTTTACAGACCCATATCTTTCAAATAAAAACTCAAAACATATCAAAATCACTCTAATTGTATATAATTTTTCACGAGCTATTTAATGTGACAGTTTTATATTTTTTGGAGTTACTGTGTGAAAGTTAGGTTTTTGATCCCTGTTGTACATTCTACCGATTAAAATAATCATTTTATTCATTCTTTATTATTTTTACAAATTCATATTTTAATAATTTTGTAAATATTATTTATAACACATGTACATATTAAAATTAAAATAAAACCCAAAAGAAAATGAAAAATAAAATAAATCTATGTGAAAGCATAGACAAAACATTTATGTTTCTATATGTAGAAAAATAAAAGGGAAATATATTCTTTCATTCTTTCATTCTTTATATTTTTTTAATATTGTAAATATTATACATATTAAAAATACAGAACCAAAATAAAAATCATCAAAACACCATAAAATAAAAAGATGTATATGAAACCTAGGTAAAATACTTGTAAATATACATATAGAATATACATATCTATTTATTTAAGTGTACACATAACATCATAAAAATAAAATAAAAATATATTTATACTCACAAAAATAAGTTATAAATAAAATAGAGAATAAAATAATAAAATAAAATATATAAAATAAAAATAAAAATGTACAAAATATAGGTAATTATACCTATAAATAAGCCATTAAAAATAAACTTGTACTAACATACATCAAATAAATAAATAAACATAATAATAAAATACTACATAAAATAATAAACATTTTTTTATTTTATACTCAAAAATTAATAAAATCTTTTAGTTAAATTAATTATTTTTGAATAAAATCCGCCTATTTGTCATGTAGTGAGGTGAGATGGACCAATGGCAGCGCTCCAAAAGTTGACCGCCGGTCAACAGTCTCCTCTCCTCCTGATTTGATGTAGCCCGTCATTTCCCCTAATTTGCGCCTTTTTTCCTGACCACTACATCGCTCAATCACGATCGCTTCCTTCATAAAAATTCATCATTGATCATTGTACATACACGCTATGCATTTTAATCACGTGTACATACACCTAAATCACCGTTTTTCACCTGTTAATAAGGGTGCTTAGCAAAATCTATAAATAATACCCTCCACCTCCTTCTTCAAATTTGGTCACCATTATAGCCCTAGGAGCCCTCACCTTGGATCTCAATCATCTGCTCGTGACAGGAGGAGGTGGTGCGTGCTTCGGTGAAGCTCCAGGAGGTCGGGGTACAACCACGGCTGCCGTCGCCGACGATCCTGCTCCCTAGGCGTCGCCCAGGTATAAGAGTTGTCCCTTTTATGTTCCTTTTTCTTATCTTAGTTGTAGATTTAATTTCCTGTCCTTAGTTTAGGATTTAGTTAAGTAACTCATCCATGATCGCTCACACTTAGTTCGTCGGAGTTGAGCTCCGGAGAGCTCCTCCGGGCGTACTCGTACCATCCCTGCCATTCTTTTCGCCTCCACATCAATCTTCGTCACCTTCCGATTGCTCCACGTGCATCCAATCCCCCAGAACCGCCAATGTTCTGCGAATTCGAGGTTCACCTCCACCGCATCGTCGGAGTCCTCTCCGCCCACCTTTTTCCTTGCGTATCCAGCTTCACATCTGATCGAGGAGGAGCCCCTCGAGACATGTTTCATTCATGTGCAGGTTAGGCGCGCAAAGGAGCGCCAGGTGGTGGATCTGCAATTAGCCGGAGTTCCCTGGACCCCCATTTCTTCCTCGACCTCGCGGAGGGCCTTCGGTCGACTTCGTGCCATTCTGATGCTGCCAGGAGATCAAGGTACCTGCCAGGAAGCTTTTGGGACCCTTGGGAGCAGTAAAGATCGACGGGGGAGGGAGATATTGTCGGTAGAAGTTCGCCCAGGCAAACCTTCTTCCCTGTTCTTCCTCAGCCCTCCCTTGCCGTCGGATGAAGAAGGTGGCCCAAGATCTCACCGGAGCCGTTGCATCATGCCATGTATCAGCCGTCCGATCACGATCAACGATCTAATCTCGTGTGTCCATCGATGAAGCGTCATCGATCGCTGGATTAGCGACACATGGCAAGTGAAAAGACCAACACCGTTGGATGGCACACATATATGGGGTAAATTGCATACTCTGCCCCACTATTTTTGTATTTATCATTTAGTATTGTAAATAAAAGTTAAAGTGTTAAATAATTTGAATATTTTGCAGCTAGGCCCTTGTACTTATTTTATTTGCATTTGGGTCTAGCCCACGTGACCTCACGCCCCGTCCCATGTGAGGTGGAGAAATTGAATGTATACCCTTGCGGGTTTGTGTATTTATAAAAGTCCAATAAATTGAAATTAACGTTATATATTTTTTTATGAAAATTGCTTGGAGGTCCTTGAACTTTTTGTATTTATATTTTGGTCCAACCTAGTGTGCGTCACGTGTAGTCCCACGTGACGGGTATTTTGCATGTATGCCATAATGTTTTTGTATTTGTTGAATAGTACAATAAATTTTTAATTACGTTTTAAATTTTTGGACAATTTGCACAGAGCCCCTTGGACTTTATTTTATTTGCAAAAATACCCCTGCTAGGACATATTTTTGTAGCTTTTATCTATTTATTGAAATATCTAATGATCTCCTAAAATGATGAAAAATAGGGATAGATGCTTTATGTCTTATAGATTCATGTCCATATTTTTAATTGGCATTTTTTGCATTTTATCCATTTATTAAAAATGAAAAGGAGCGTAAATATTCCCTGTATAAATTATATAATACCAAAAAATATAAAAACCTTTTTAAAAATTCCAAAAAAATACATGGTATATTTTAATACTTATTGAGTCTAGAAAATAAAAAACCCCTAAAAATAACAAAAAGAAAATGAAAAAAATCAGAAAGCTCCAAAATCCAACAAAAAATATAAAAATTGTATAAAAATACCAAAATATGTTTATCTGTTTTATAATTATCTTTATATTGTTATGTTTATCTGTTAAAATTTATTTAGGTAATTCTATGACTTATTTATTATTTTTAAAACCCAAGATAATTTTGGTTTATTTATTAATCCCGTATTTGAGATATTTTTGACTTAAAAAATACATAAAAACTAGCAAAAATTCCAGAAAAATAACAAAAAAATTAGAAAAATATAAAAATCACAAAAATATATTATTTACTATATTTTGGCTATTTATATATATTTTTATCTATGTAGTATCTATATGTACTTTACATTGTATTTATACATATACATATATATATATATCTGTTTTATATTTAAAAAATATAAAAAGATAAAAATATAAAAAGAAAATACAAAATCAGAAAAATAAATTGAAATAAAAAATTATAAAACCAAAAACAAAATAAAAAATATTAAAATAGAAAACCCGTAAAAAGAATTATATAAATCATTGACTTGGTTGTACATAGATAACCGTAGGCTACCATTTTGCTCTCTGTGGTTCGACCTCTACATGCTTGCCTACTATGCATTTTATGGTAGAGATAATAATTTTTAACTCGCATGTTTGGTATTCATTGATTTAATATGGTTGTGGATTAATTACTGACTAAAGTAGGGTTGTCTTGAGCGGTCATCTCAGCGATGCTAATTGAGTTTGATTAGCAGACCCTCGGGAGAACCCTCTTTATGACAGACTCAACCTCATTTGCAATGAGGCAACCCGTCCAGTTCTCACACACTAATTTATGAGAACCCAACCCTTGATGACCTCACGCACTTTCTCTTTGATTAGCCGGCCTCCTTCTGATAAGAAATGGGCGAGTTCCAGCAAGAGATGAGGGAGATCATAAAGGGCAAGGCCGCCACACTCGCTCAGATTAAACCTAAGCTGAACAATCAAAAGAGCAAGTTTGAGCACGTTCAGTTTACAGAGACCACCAGTACTAGTGATATTTTGGATGGCACTTCTTCTATATTAGATGATGATTTTGTGACATTTAGGAGCGGAAGGAAGCCAACCAATGGTGACTCGTCTAGACAACTTCCCGATGCAGATTCTGAGGTGCTAGATGAGGACGGGAGCGGTACTGATGCTGCTCAACATGAGGAAGATGAAGGTGATGCCGAAGCCTCCAAGTATGTTGATCCAGATGATGGTGCTGAGGCCGTCGCATTCCCAGTTACAGATGGTGGTACTGATGCCACCAAGTTACGAGTTGTCAGACCAGAGCACAGTACTAATACCACAAGTTCAGATGTTATCGATAGTACTGATGCCACCAAGAGTCCTTCTGTTGTGTTGACTCATCTTGTACCTAAGGAGTCTTTTGGAAAAATACAAAAAATGGAAAAACATCAAAATTCAAAAATATCAATAAAGGGAAGATTTCTATATCTCCTGAGAATCCATCTGTTGTGCTTGATGATTTATGCATGGTCTATCCTTATGAATGCACAGGAACTTTCTCTTGACCCTCATTTTTCTAGAGAGGGTCCTTATATCCCCTTCCCTCAAGTACTCCTCTTAGGAAAGGGGCCAAAAACAGAAAATACAAAAAAAGAGGCACCGGTTAGAGTTCAGTGAGCATATGATAGAAAGATTTCAGTTCCAGCTGACTCTTCAGGAGGTACTTGAGCACATCCCTCTATTCTAGAAGAAATTGTGAGAGAAGACCACCATTCATAGGAAGAAGTGGAACCACAATGCAAAAATCCATGTGCTCACTGATGAATTTGCGATTCATCAATTCAATATATTAATCTTAGCGAAATACCTGAGTAAAATCTCAAATAAATGTTCATAAAATCAATAGATTAACAAAATAACGTAAATAACATACACTAATTATTATATATTCTATTGTACAAATTAAATTAATAATAAAAGCTGTAAAATAAAGGAATTTTTCATCTGTAAATAGCCCAAAACTTGATGTATTTTTAATAAATTCATTTTAACTCCTTTTTGGCTAATTCTTTCTCTGCCTTGTTTATAAAAATGTATATAAAAATATAAAAATACATAATAAATTTCACTTCAATTAAATATCCCTAGACCCCAAAGATAAAAAGCATTAAATTCTAACTTCCTGGCCAAATTCCCGCTCCGTATGATCTCCAAATTCACCAAAATCACTTTTAAAGTTCAAGTTAAAAAATTATCTATCCATTAAAATCAGAGATCGTTTGCAAAATTTGGGTTTTGGGACCTAAGTGTACATTGTATATATTATACATATTTTTGTTTTCTTATTTTTTTTTATTTTACTTTTCTTAATTACTAAAAATCCAAAAAATCATTTTTGTGTTTTATTTCTAGTATTTTATTTATTTTATTTTTAGTTTGTAAATTTATTTTATTAAAAATACCAAAAAAAGTTAAAATTAGAAAGGTAACAAATGTACATATTATGGGCTTACTTTTGTAAATTCTCCACTCTTTTTTTTGTTTTTTATTTTATTTTATTTTAGTAGCCAACTTTTTTTCTTTTATTTTCTTTTATTTTTCCCCTTTCTCTACACTAACTTCCCTCTTCTTTTCATTCTACCACCAACTCCCATTCCACCCCATATTCTTCATCTAACCTCCATTCAACTCCACCAATAGTCTAACCTCCCATTCAACTCCACCACCTTTCTAACCTCCCTTTCTATTCTTCTTTATATTCATCTCCGCATCCACATGCTTTCGCACCCGCCATTCTTATAGAAAAAAGAGAGAGCTTGGAACATGGTGTTGGTGACAGCGGTTTATCATTTTTCTCAAGCGACGGCGTCCTTTAGGGGATGCGACGCCCACCGTCTCCGCATCACGAGCTTCCCATCGAGCTCGCATACCTTCTCCGATTTTTATTTTGCCAATCAGATCGAGGCGACGAGGAGTCCAGCATAGTTGCTCCGCAAATCCGACGAACCTTAGGTAAGTATTTCCCCTCATATCCCTTGTTATTTTGTTTATCTCACATTTTATTTCCTTGTTATTTTCACCACACCATCATTTTATATCACATCATACCATCGCCATCACCACCACCTTCATTTTCTTCATCATTTCCTCTACTATTTTCTTCTTTTTATTCTATATATATTTGTTCCCTATTTAAGAAAATTTTAAAAACAATTAAAAATTAATTGAAAAACATCATAGAAAAAAATTAAAAAAATAAAAAAATAAACAGGAGGAGCAGCATTGTCCCTGCTGCTCGCTGCTCCCCATCGGCCTCCCCTCCCTCAACTGCTAGCGGTCGCCGCCCTCCATCGCGCGGAGCTTCCACCATCCCATGGCCGAGCACCGGCCATCGCCGCCCCCGCGGCTCTCCTCTGCCCAGTACGCGATCGTGCCACCTCCAGTCCACCTACGCCATCGCCGGTGTTAGCATCTTCTCCAGCGTCAGCGGCCCCACGCCGCACCTTTGCCCGCTGCGGTGCCGTTCTCCTCCGCACCACCTTTGGCCCCCTACACGGTCGCCTTCTGCCGCCTCTCCTCTGCGCCTCCATCGCGCGGCCACGGGCGCGCTCCTCCGCCTAGCCACGACCGTTGTTACCGTTTGCCCAGCCATCCTCTGCCTAGGCACGAGCTGCGCCACCGCTACCGCATGCCATACACACCCCCTTCTCAGCAACGTTCCCTAGCCGCTGCAACTCATTTCACTTTTTTTATTTTGTAAAAATTTCGTTTCGGGTTTAGTAGTTTTCTATTATTACAAATTATTCCTTATTCATATTCTGTTGTTTAATTCACCTCTGTACTTTGCATGGATACCCCTGTGTTTGCACATTAATTTGGATATTCATTTTGCATCAGTTTATTCAATGAAAAATAACATATTATTGAGCAACTAATTCTCTATCTTCTGGATATTTATTTGTATTTTTTGTGGGTTCTAATAAATTAATTAAAATTATTCAAGTGCAATTTTTTTCGTATTTTTCCCATTTTAAGCTCTTAAATTTATATCTGACTCATGGTTGCTCCAAAAATTCCACAAAAATCAGAATTGATACTTGAAATGTGATTGAATTACTATCCAAATTTCATTTTAATTGGAGTTATCCTGTGTCTTAATTAAATTTTTTAGTGATTTTGATAAATGATTTTTAATTAGATCTATAGACGTTATTTTTACTAAATTTCAACTCTCACGTATTGCACATATAAATCCTTTTTGAGATAATTCACACTTTGGCTAATTTGATAATGTGGATTTATTAGAAATTAATTACTCACTGTCTCTCTATTTTCACTAAAAAATCCATAAAAATTTCATTTTTGTCAAAAATCCAAAAAACATTACTATAGCATCCTTGCATCATGTTTTATTTACAGTAAAATTTTCATAATTTTTTCATACTATTTGTATGAAAAATTGTGAAAAAACCTATAAAAGTTTGCATTTTTCGTTGTTGCATTTTAATTCCTAAAATTCCAAAAAATGTGTTTTGTACTCATCTCTGGATTAGGGTTCTAGGAAAATATAATTTGGCTAAATCTGATTAATTTCATATTAAAATTAATTTAGCTAAGTTGTGTGCTTTCTTATTAACTTGATTCACCCGCATATTGCATTTCACATTCATTTTGCATTAAAAAATATAAAAAAATCTGCATTGGAAATCTAGACCTAATTTTTTGAATTAACCCAAAGTTGTTCCTTTGCCTCCCAATGTTCCAGCTGCCGCCCAACATGGCTCCAGTTGCTACCACACCTCTGCCACCTCAACGCATGGCCTGCCGCCCCTGCGACTATCGTCCACCGCCTCTCCTCCGCGCCTCCATTGCGCGGCCACGCACATGCCCTCCACGGCCGTTACTGCCGTTCGCCCAGCCATCCTCTGCCTAGGTGCGAGCTATGCCACCGCCACTGCGTGCCATACGTGCCCCCTTCTCAGCACCGTCCCTACCACTACAATGAAGGAGGTCCTCCTCATTTCACTTTTTTTTATTTTTTAAAAATTGCATTTTGGTTTTAGTAGTTTTTTGTTATTACAAATGAAGTCCCTTTTCATATTCTGTTGTTTAGTTCACCTCTGTACTTTCCACAGATACCCCTGTGTTTGTACATTAATTTGGATATCCATTTCGCATCAATTTATTCAATTAAAAAATCATATTATTGAGCAAATAATTCTCTATCTTCTAGATATTTATTTGTATTTTTTGTGGGTTCTAATTAATTAATTAAAATTATTTAAGTGTAATTTTTGCATATTTTACCCACTTTAAGCTCTTAAATTAATATCTGAGTCATGGTTGCTCTGAAGATTCCACAAAAATTAGAATTGATGCCTTGAAATGTGATTGAATTACTATCCAAATTTCATTTTAATTGGAGTTATCCTGTGATTTAAATAAATTTTAGAGTTATTTTGGTAAATGATTTTTAATTAAATCTACAGAAGTTATTTTTGCAAAATTTCAACTCTCCTGTATTGCACATATAAATATATTTTTGAGATAATTTACACTCCGGCTAATTTGATAATGTGGATTTATTAGAAATTAATTACTCGCTATCTCTATATTTTCACTAAAAAATCCATAAAAAATCATTTTTTGTCAAAACAATCAAAAAAATACTGTAGCATCCTTGCATCATGTTTTATTTCTACTAATTTTTCTTAATTTTTGCACACTGTTTATGTGAAAAATTGCAAAAAAACCCTATAAAAAGTGTGCATTTTCATTGTTGCATTTTAATTTCTAAAATTCCAAAAAATGTGTTTTGTACTCATCTCCGGATTAGTGTTCTAGGAAAAATATAATTAGGCTAAATCTGATTAGTTTCATATTAAAATTAATTTGATTAAGTTGTGTGCTTTCTTAGTTTCTTAATTCACCCGCATATTACATTTCACATTCATTTTGCATTAAAAAATACAAAAAATCATGTTTGAAACCTAGACCTCATTTTCCGAATTACCCGAAGTTGCTCCTTTGCCTCCCTGTGTTCGACCCCAGACATGCCTGGGTTATAAACTAAAGCAGAGACACTCCTCGTGGAGATCTTTTCTCGGTTCTGAATGATTCGCTAAGTACCCCTATTACAACGAACACAAATTAAACCACATGCCTAGCAACTCGATCAGATGGTGCCATTGCCATGGATGCAAATGGCTTAGGGACTAATTTAGAAAAATTATATTTTGGTTTTCTCTCACTTGGGTAGTCTGATCCCGGAGCCACCTTATAATTAATCCGTTTTTTTAGTTCTTTTCTCTCAGTTATTTCTCTGCTCATTTTTGAATATATTTTGTGGTTTATCTCTCTACTATAAAATTTATTTTTCCTTATGAGGGCCTGGTGGACTTGGAGTGCATCGGAGGTTGATGGACGTGACACACCCCGACTGCTAAAGAGCAAGGAATTTTTAATTTATTTTCAAGAGCATTTTTTTGTAATCATTGTGTTGTAATAATTTAGATAGTTCTCTCTTTACAATGGCTTTTGTTTGAGAGCTCGCACTTGTATCTGGACTGGACATTTGACCCATTTTTGGTCGTGTGGTTGATTGGCATAGAATAGGACATGCACTCGCGGCTCTTAGAGCATTTTTCTTAGAATATCTTTATTGCTTGTGCTCGTAATATTTAGAACCACACATCACTTTTAACGAGACGTACTTAGACCATAGAGCTATTAGTCCAAACTAACTCGTTCATCACTCGCTAATAGAATTGCATGTCTAGCAATGGTTTTCTCATTTGCATTCATATAGTATAAAAAATTTCAATTCTACGTTGCATCTCGCATGTAGAGCGCGAATATCACTGTAAGTCTCCTGAACTGAGCATGCATCAATGATTTCACTATTTGCATTGATTTTCTTGACTCGCTCCCCCTTGGTTTTTGAAACTTAGGAAAAAGGGAAATCGGGACGGATCATTAGGCGTGCCTTGTTTGGTGGATTAATAAAGTGATAACCAAACTTAAAATCGGGTCTTCTAATCAGAGTTGACCAAAAAAATTAACTAAAATTAACACTTGTTTTCGGGAGAGCAAAACCCTCATTTTATGCTTGTGCTATTGTGATCGGGTAGACGTGAGGACGCATCCCTAGGACAGTGCCCAAAACCTACTTTTAAGCCTTGCATAATTGGACATTTATATTGATTTATCACCTAATAAAAATTAAAAAGAAAAAAAACGGTCGAACTCTTGCGACCATCACAATGTTGAGTAGGTGAACTCAGGGTTTGCTCTTGTGTTTGTTTGTTTTGTGTGTTATTCGTTGCACTTGCACGCTTTCTTCCTTGATCCGATTCATTCTCCCATCTCCCTTCCACGATGTCAGAATATTGGTCATCATATCCAAGTCACCATTCTTCAACCATATTCCGATCATCTCCGCCCTCTTATTCCTGCACATAACCACACCTCGACCGCAAAGTCAGAACTCCAACTTTCTTCCCCACTTCTTCGTCCTTCTCACCTACCCCACATTCTTACATCCCTGACCCACATCCACCCTGATTTGACTCACCATATTCTCGTCTGCTTGCTGGAATCAAGGAACAAATCGAAGAGGAAGCGACTGCTGAGATAAATGATTGGCAGAATCAGTTGCCCACACAAACATCGTTTTTACCTCGAGTTGGGACCGAACAACAATTGACCTATACACATCCCGACTTGACCTTAGGGTACAACGTGGTCGACCAAACAAACCGAATGGAGAGGCCTGCACTACATGATATTCCTGACTCGATTGACCTGAGTGATCAAGTCAACATTGACCAGCCTTCGTATCAACCATTTGGAGAGCCAACATATATGGGGGATTAGATTCTTGCGGCCGATTTACATACCCCATGTCTACTGACTTCACCTTATAAGGCTCCGACCAACATCTGCTATACAGACGTGCCATACTAAACCCAGCATTACATGCCTGAGTCAAGGTGTGTTGAGTATAAGAGCCCGAGTTCTCAGTAGTATCCTCCAATTGCGTAGACTTCTCTCATGATATGTCATGAGAACTTATTAGAGGATGACATTTGTTGACCGATTAAGAGTTCATCTAGGAATGTGGATCATGGATTTCATGGATAGAATCTTGAAAACCTGGAAGATACTGAATTGACCACACGTCATGTCAGTTGGAGTACCTTCTACCTCCCTCTTATACTAACCACTTTTCCTCCAAACTTGAGCCTGTACATTCTCCTATTCCTCCTTCACATATCAAAAGGACCAAAAAATGAAAAAAAAGCCAGAAAATACCATACAAATTGAAAAAGGAAAAGATCTAAAAAAATTGGATCATGCAGTTAGGAAAGCACTTGATAGAGAGTTGATTTTTGAGCTTCCCTTAATAATGTCCATTGAACACTTTCCCGATCTTAAAAGATTTGTGAGAAGTAAATTGATGCCTAAAAGGTCGGGCAATAAGAGGACAAGGACTGAGAAACATGTAGTGTCTTTGGCCACCTCTTTGGTGATAGGGAGAAAAACCAAGAGCCGCAGAGTGAAGCGATTGCCTAGATTTGATTGTGAAGTCAAAAACACGACCATTACCCATGCAAGAATCGATGATGACTCACCAATTAATATCCTCCTGACCTCCGTGTTTGCCAAGCTCAAACTCGGATCTGCCAAGAAGCGGCTGATCGGTCCATTAAGTGATTGATAGGAACAATTTCAGTTATCATTACTTTCCAAGGTGCTCTACTGCAGGTAGACTTTATGATCATTGACATTGAGCACCGAGGAGAGTTCACCCAGTTTCTGATCATTCTCGGGAAGCCGTTTTTAGCCTAGGCTAAGGAAACTATAGATTGTGAGACTCGGGAGATCGATTTCACTGCATTGGGAGCACTCTGACCGCACCCCATCTTTGAGGACACACGATATCCTAAGGTAACCCGTATAGTCACAGACAACCGTGACCTTCAAGAGATAGTTGAGTCCCCTCTCTTTACTACACCTGAGATACCAACTGTCTAGACGACCATTTATTCAGAGACTCCCTACACCTCCACACCGCCTACTACTTGCATCACCACCACCGTGACAACTTCCAGAGAGGACTCACAACCAGAAGTTGCGCCTGAGTCGGACACGATCATTTCTGATTTCCTTGATTTTTTAGATGATCTGACGCATGAGCCGATAAATGGTAAGCTAACTGAGAAAACCGTACCATACCAGAGACATGTGCTAACCGTGCATGAGTATTACAATGCATATGGTGACTCATCTGATGATGAACCTCTGGTCAATTCCTCACACACACCACATCCAGGACATACACCAAAATAGACAACTGGGACCAAATTGACCAATCTTGATAAATCGGTTGCTCCAACCTCTAGTCGGTCATCTGGTAAGAAGAAGAAGAGTATTGATTCCTCGAGGTGTTCTCCCGAACTCCTCAAGACGTATCACTCTCCTCTTCCTCTTGATGCTTCAGGTTATAGAAAACCGTCTAAGAAAGTTACCTTCGACTTACCAGAGAAGGAACTTTCTGAGGAGTCCTTATCAGGTCCGGATGAGGTGATCTATATGAGTGAGCTCAGTTCGGCTGTTCTGAAGCCAAATCTGAGCAAGCAGCCTTGTGTCGACCCTCGTTGGATGTTCCCCACACCTCACTGTTATTCCTCTGCAGACGACTCTGACAATGACGCACAAGTATACTACCCTCCCCCTCGCTCACACAAGAAGGTCTGACACAAACCTTCTTGATCCTTGTACATACTCACTCCTCCATGTATAGATTTTCTTTCCTTTATTCCCCTCCCACCCCCGTGATTCGCATCAGTCGCCCCAGTTCCATATCATTTTTATTTTTGGCTATACTTAAGATGACTAGATCCTAAGTATAGAGTTGTGAGTGACCCGATTTGCTCTGTCTCATCTTTTTATTTTCTTTTTGTATATTCTTTCCCATTCTCATCGGTCCCCCATTCTTGTGTTCTTTCCAATACTTAGGCTGACCAGAGCATAAGTATAGGGGGGCGATTCCCGCTATATATTATCCATACTCTTATATTCTTTTGCACTTCTATTATTTTCACCCACTTATACTTAGTACGAGCTATGGCGTTTTGTCACCTAGTGCCATGAGGACATAACACATGCTAAGTATAGTGGGGTTTGTATATATTACATATATAATTTACCTATATCTCGTACTTTGACTTATTTTTAATTAAAATAAGGGGTTATGGGTAAAATGTTGTAAATAAGAGGTATAAAAAAACATAAAAAAAACTTTTCTCCTTAAAAAAAGTTTTAAAAAAAGGCAAAAAAATATTTTCTCTTATTAAAAAAACTTTAAAAAAATTTTCCTCTTTTTTAAAATAGACTTTTTTTTAAATGTGTGTCCTTTCTTATTTACTTTTCTTTTAAAAAAAACCTATGAAAAAAAAAGCAAAACCTTTTTCAAAAAAATCTTTTCTTCTTCTTTTCCATTCTTTTTAAAAAAAAAAGCTTTTTTTGAAAAAAAATCATAAAAATCAAAATCACAAAAAACCTAACTAATGAGTTGGTTTAATCCCTGACACTTACACATTCACACAAGACTTGTGATGTTCAAGAACACTTGGTTTATGAGGTCTTGAGATTTTGAGTTAACCAGCCTTAGTCATTAGGGTCTTTGACCTAATTATTCACATTTCCCTAGTTTGAAAGATTTGTGTGTTATATTGCATGCTTATTCTCTACTTTAAGAATATGATCAACACCTCACATATACGACTGCATTTGTGATGAGATGATTTGAAATTTCACTTGATGAACTGGGATGAGGGAGTTTGGACCTGATTTGATGATACTCAAGGATGGGAAAAAATGAATGAAGTCTTCATGAAACCTGAGTGTCACCACCTTTAGCCAGTATAAGAACATGATTCTTGTACTATCTCTTGACATTTACCTAAGTGCTAGGGTGTGATAAAATAAAAAAATGTTGATCAGTGTGCGCCTACTCTTGGTAAAAGAAGTGGAGCAGCCAAAAATAATACAAAGAAATATCAAATGTTAAAAATCTTTCAGCCTACATTCAATTATCAAAAGAGCTTCCACCAAAGGCAAACACTCCCAATCATTTCAAAGTGTCCACTTGGACCACCACTATTAGGACCAAGAGTCAAGCTTGCATCAAAAAAGAGCTCTGCATCGTAAATGCTACAAGTCTGGGTGTAGAAGGTATGATAGGTACTCAAAAAAGGCACACCTCGGTGTACTCCCAGGAAAACAAGTGCAGACGACTCCAACTTCTCTTGATGGACACACTGATCAACAACAAAAAATGCGTTGAGTTTATAAGGCACTCGAGAGGATTCTTGTTCCAATGAGAGGGAGAGAAGAAATGACATAATCCTAAACCCTCCATCAATTAGCCTTCCATCTACACTTTTAAGTCTGACAACTAAAGAGACGGTGAATTGGATGCAATATTTGATTTATTCCCTAGTGTTGAGGATCGGGTTCTTAGGAGAGTCTCTTGGACTGGAACCTTGGGTGACGTTGTGACTCTACTCTTGTAACTGCAGTCCACACTTAAAGTCATATCCCTATTATATATGTATACAGAGAGTGTCTGATGATTAGGGAAAATGGATACCTTTTGACTAGGGTTCAGCTTAGAATTTTAGGATCTCTAAAACTGACAGTTCTTAAACGGATCAAGTCTTGTATTCACATCCACAGTCAGGGACTATTCCAACTAATTCATTCTTTATTTGCTCGAGGACTAGCAAAGTTTATGTATAGGGGGGTGATGAATCCACGATTCATCATCTCAATATATTAATCTTAGCAAAATCCCTGAGTAAAATCTCAAATACATGTTCATAAAATCAATAAATTAACAAAATGACTCTTGTAAATAAAATACACTAATTTTTACATATTATATTGTACATATTACATTAACAATAAAAAGCTGTAAAATAAAGGAGTTTTTCACCTGTAAATAGCCCAAAACTTGATGCATTTTTAATAAATTCATTTCAACTCCTTTTTGGCTAATTCTTTCTCTGACTTATTGTTGAACCCGAAAATCGATGAGGTCGTGTTGACTCACAAGGCGAATCAACAGTCGCTGATTTGACCTCCAACGAAATCCGAAATTCAAACAACAATTAACCCACGACAAATATATCAAGCAATGAAAGTAAATGTGCGGAGTTAAAATTTATTATAACTCTACAACAAAGATGTGTATAGGTGCAAGTATGTGTAGAGGTCGAACACAGGGAGCAAACAGGTAATTCGGGGCACAAGTGCTCAAAAAATGTGTGTGCAAGTGATCAAATGTCTATTAAGCTATTTTTTTGTGGGTTTTTAATTTTATATTTTTTATTTAATTTTTAATTTTATATTTTTTGTATTTTGATTTTTAATTTACTGATTTTGTATTTTCTTTTTATATTTTATATTTTTTTATATTTTCTTTTTTCAATATTGGAATATAGAAGTGGTGTAATAAAAGGCAAGCTAAAGTATTTATAAAAATGGATAAAAATACTCAAAAATAAGCAAATAAAGTCTTTTTGGTCTTTTTATACTTTTTTACTGTTTTTGTGATTTTTGGGTAATTTTTAGAATGTTTTTGGTATTTTTAATTATCAAAATAAAGAAAACAGTAGTAAAAAGCAAGGCTGAAACTTAAAATGGAGAAATAAAATAGAAATCAATGGCAAAAATTCCCCAACTTAATTTTCAGTGAAAGATAATGAAACCAAGAAAATTTAGGAAAAGAAAACACTATTTTTGGATTTTTTAATGATTTTATAAATTTTTAAGAAGGTTTTTAGAGTTTTGCAATTTTTTTGGAGTTTGGTTTTATATTTTTTAATGATTTTTGGCTGGGAGTTAAAACTAACTAAAAGACACAAAATATATTTTTTTGGGATTTTTCTGGAAAGTTTTTATATTTTTTTGGTATTTTCTAATGCAAACAGTGCTGAAAATGGCTATTTTTGAATTTTTATAAATAATAAAATGCAATATTTATAAAAAATAAAAATATAGCGTGGAAGTACTATGCAACAGGGACTTAAGTTAATTTTTATGGATTTTTTTAGGGTTTTTCTAGATGCATGCGAAAATTACTATAAGCAAAAGGAAACTACTTGCAGCCAGGGGTATTGATGTAAATAGAATGAAAGTTTGAGAGCCTGCGCGCAAATTTCCCAAAAGTTCAAAGCTTGAATAGCAGATTACAGCACTAGATGGAAATAAACAAGCCGCAAGGTTACTTGTGCAAAAATCCCAGGGTGCGCATGACTTGCACGCGCACCTGGAAGGGGTACACAAGCAATAATAGAAAACTATGGGGCTAAAATGCAAAACTTACACGAAATATAAAAGGGCAGATGAATGATTTGGTTCTGAAATTAAAATACAAAATGTGCAGGGGAAGAAGAGCAAAATACCCCCGCACGGGCCTGATGGTCGATCGATATTTCGCCACTAATACACGTGTCAAGCCCAGGGGACACGATACCCCTTCGCTCGTGCGGCCCAGATCAGAAGATGGAGAGTGATGGACGGCTCTGGACGCGCAAGATCCAACGGCAGCTGTTGGTTCTGGAGGAGGTGCTTGATCGGACGGTGATGAAGCCTGGAGGAAGAGCGTCGTATGAACTCGCTTGGGGCGAGTTAGATTCGAGTGCAGCTTTCTCCTCCGACCACCTGGAAGCCCGCCGGCGGTCCCTCCTCGCTCCTGGAAGATGCCCTGACCCAACGACGAGGCCAAAATGGGCGGAGAAGCCCTGATGCCCTGCCGCAAGGTCAAGGGGAAGGTGCGGCTCCAGGCTGCTCAAATGTGGCAAAACTCGGCTCCAGATAGGGCCTCTTGGCACCTGGGACCTGCACGTTAAACGCAAGAGCACGAGAGAATGTTCCCAGGGCAAGAAATGGTGGAATGGAATGGTGTTGGGCGTAAACAGTAGCTCGCCGGAGCGAGCTCCGGCGAGGGGATAGATGGTGGCGGATTTGTCGATTAAACCAATAACTAGTGACAGGGAAGAAAACCTACGATTAACAGCTAACTGAACAAAGAAAAGCAAGAAACAAATACGACCTCGAGCAGTGGATAAACTGCGAGATGGTGACCTCACGGCCTCGCGCCGGAGATAGAAGGTTGGAACGCTCCTCGACCTCGCCTAGCACCGCTCCACCTGGCCGGAGGCTTGGCTGTCACCCTCGCCGGTCCAGGGCGCAAGTCAGAGGGGGAGAAGTTTGGTCAAAAGAGGTTCAAAGGGAAATGGAGGTGGCTGGACGGTTTTTGAAACATGGGCGAGGAGCGACTTTCGAGGAGGCGTCACGGGCGCTGTGGTGATGCTCGGCCCAAGAAAAAGATAGGGCGTGATAGCTGGATGGTAGGGTAACATCTTTCATGAAGGAAGCGTCTTCAAAGGGTGGAAGACGCGCCCTCGAAAAATGGGCGAAAGATGGAAAAAACCAACAAACTGACAAGAGCAGGGGGGGGGGGGGGTCAGACAGTTGACCGAGGTCAACTGTCAGACCCACCTGGTTGGTCCACGTGGACCAACCAGGGAAAACCTGCATAAAATGATTTATTAATTCAAATTAAAATAGGAGATGATTTTATTAATTTTTAGTTATAAAATAAAAAATGTTTATTTTTTTATAAAGTATTTTATAGCGATTTTTATTTATTTTTATGAAGTATATTTTTACAAGTTTGCATTTACACCCTTATAGGTATCTATATCTATGTATTAGAGTATTTTATTTTTATTTGGTGTATTTTAATTTATTTTATTTTGGTTTTTATTTTCTAAAATTATAAAATATTTTTATATACATGAATATATTTTTATTTTAATTTTCTGATATATTTTATACACTTAATAAAATGAAAGTGTTATTTGTATAGGTATGGCTACATATATTATACCTATGTATTATAATATATACAAGTATTTTTATTTGTATTTTATTTATGCTTTTATTCTGATTTTAATGTACATAATTATTATAAGTATTATTTACAATATTATAAAAATATAAAATTATAAAAATAATAAATAAAGAATAAATGGAATATTTTAATATGTACAAGTATACAATGAGGGTCCAAAGTCAACTTTCAAACCGTAGCTCCGCCAAATGCGAAACCACCACCATTAATTAGATTATTTTCTTCTATATACAATTAAAGGTGAGTACGCTGCATTTGGAGTTTCCGTTTGTGAGATATGGGTCTGGGAAGTTGACATTCTGGATTTTTATTCAGACCATAACTTTTTATCTGTACATTATTTTTCTGTGAAATCAATTTTGTATTTTTCTTTATTAATTTATCTACAACTTTCATTTACAATGTTTCTTTATTTGATGAACAAAAAGTGGAACCAAAAATAGGTCCCAAAATGAATAAAGAATGAATATAATGTATAGGTATTTTTTCTGTGTTTTGGCCCTTATCTCCCCCTACTTTATTCCTTGTCGACCTATTCATCAAGATGCCTAGGTCTCGGGGTTTCGGGTCATAAAATATTTACAATATTTTATTCTTTTTCTTTTCTTTTCTTTATTCTATTATTTTGGCACTAAAAACCGCATTTTATACAACATTTACACATATATGCATGAATGCTAAAATGCCTATATTAAGCCTATTTACACGCATTTACTAGGGTTTTTAAGGCCAAAATGATAGAATAAAGATGATGAAACGTGGATTCATCACTTATTTATAAAAATGTAAATAAAAATATAAAAATACAAAATAAATTTCACATCAAATAAATACACCTAGACCCCAAAGATAAAAAGCCATAAAGTCCAACTTCCCGGTCAAATTCCCGCTACGTATGATCTCCATATTCATTAAACTCACTTTTGAAGTTCAAATAAAAAATTATCTATCCAATGAAATTGGTTCCATTAAAATCGAAGATTATTTGCAAAATTTGAGTTTTGGGACCTAAGCGTACATTGTATATATTGTGCATATTTTTATTTTCTCATTTTTTATTTTACTTTTGTTAATTACTAAAAATCCAAAAAAATATTTTTATGTTTTATTTTATTTATAGTATTTTATTTTTAATTTGTAAATTTCTTTTATTAAAAATACAAAAAAAAGTTAAAATTAGAAAGTAAAAAATTTACATATTGTGGGCTTACTCTTGTAAATTCTCCATTCTTTTTCTTCTTTTTATTTTATTGTATATAGTAGCCAACTTTTTCTCTTTTTTTCCTTTTATTTTTTCCCCTTTCTCTACACTAACTTCCCTCTTCTTTTCATTCTACCACCAACTCCCATTCCCCTCCACATTCTTCATCTAACCTCCATTCAACTCCACCAATATACTTACCTCCCATTCAACTTCACCACCTTTCTAACCTCCCTTTATCTTCTTCTTTACATTCATCTCCCCATACACATTTTTTCGCATCCGCCATTCTTATAGAAAAAGGAGAGAGCTTGGAATGTGGTGTCGGTGACAACGACTTATCATTTTCGTCAAGCGGCG
The DNA here is from genome assembly GCA_037367405.1 of Ottelia alismoides. Taxonomy (NCBI): domain Eukaryota; kingdom Viridiplantae; phylum Streptophyta; class Magnoliopsida; order Alismatales; family Hydrocharitaceae; genus Ottelia; species Ottelia alismoides. The sequence continues at coordinate 182,571 of JAZKJV010008757.1, forward strand.
ACCTCCTTCAGTCGAGATCTGCGACGACAACCGTCTTCGCATCACGAGCATCCCATCTAGTTCACATTGCTTGTCCAATTTTTATTCTGTCAATCGGATCGAGGCGATGACAACAGTCCATCATAGCTGCTCCGCAAATTCGACGAACCTCAAGTAGGTATTTCCTCTCATATCCCTTGTTATTTTGTTTATCTCACATTTTATTTCCTTGCTATTTTCACCACACCATCATTTTATATCACATCATACAATCACCATCACCACCACCTTCATTTTCTTCATCATTCCCTCTACCATTTTTTTCTTTTTATTATATATGTATTTGTTCTCTGTTTAAGAAAATTTAAAAAAACTAAAAATTAATTAAAAAACATCACAAGAAAAAAATTAAAAAAATAAGCAGGAGAAGCAGCGCCGCCATCGCCCACTGCTCCTCCTCAGCTTCCCTCCCTCAACCGCCGGTGGTCGTCGCCCTCCACCACGCAGAGCCGCCAACATCCCGTGGCCGAGTGCTATACATCGCCACCCCCGTGGCTCTCCTCTACCTAGCGCATGGCCGTGTCACCTCGAGTCCACCTGCATCACCGCCGGCCGTCAGCATCTTCTCCATCACCAACGTCCCCATGCCACATCTCCACCCGCTGTAGCGTCGTTCTCCTCTGCGCCACCTACGACCCCCTACGCGGCAGCCCTTCGCCGCCTCTCCTCCGTGCCTCCATCGTGTGGCCATGCATGCGCTCCTCCTCGACCGTTGATGCCGTTTGCCCAACCATCCTATGCCTAGGCGTGGGTTGCGCCACCGCCACTACGCGCTATACACGCCCCCTTCTCGGCACCGTGCCCTAGCTACGCAATGAAGGAGGTCCTCCCTCATTTCACTTTTTTTTTATTTTGTAAAAAATGTGTTTTGGTTTTAGTAGTTTTCTATTATTACAAATTAGTCCCTATTCATATTTTGTTGTTTAGTTCACCTATGTACTTTACATGGATACCCCTGTATTTGCATATTAATTTGGATATCAATTTCGCATCAGTTTATTTAATGAAAAAATAGCATATTATTGAGAAACTAATTCTCTATCTTCTGGATATTTTTTTGTATTTTTTGTGGGTTCTAATTAAATAATTAAAATTATTCAAATGTAATTTTTGTATATTTTACCCACTTTAATCTCTTAAATTTATATCTAACTCATGGTTACTCCAAAAATTCCACAAAAATCAAAATTGATGCCTGAAATGTGATTGAATTTCTATCCAAATTTCATTTTAATTGGAGTTATCCCGTGCCTTAAATAAATTTTAGAGTGATTTTGGTAAATGATTTCTAATTAAATATACAGAAGTTATTTTTGTGAAATTTTAACTCTTATGTATAACACAAATAAATAACTTTTTGAGATAATTCACACTCTGGCTAATTTGATAATATGGATTTATTAGAAATTAATTACTCATTGTCTCTCTTTTTCCATTAAAAAATCCTAAAAATTCATTTTGGTCAAAAAATTCAAAAAAATTATTGTAGCATCCCTACATTATGTTTTATTTCCAGTAAAATTTTCATAATTTTTTCATACTGTTTGTGTGAAAAATTGTGAAAAAAACCCATAAAAGTGTGCATTTTCACTGTTGCATTTTAATTCCTAAAATTACAAAAAATGTGTTTTGTACTCATCTCTGGATTAGGGTTCTAGAAAAAAACATAATTTGGCTAAATGTGATTAATTTCATATTAAAATCAATTTGTCTAGGTTGTGTGCTTTCTTAGTTTCTTAATTTACCCAAATATTGCATTTCGCATTCATTTTGCATTAAAAAAATACAAAAAAAATCCGCTTTGAAAACCTAGACCTCATTTTCCGAATTAACCGGAAGTTTTTCCTTTGCCTCCCTGTGTTCGACCCCGAACTTGCCCGGGATATAAATTAAAGCCGAGACAACTCCTCGCGGAGATCATCTCTCGGTTCTGAACGATTCGCTAAGTACCCCTATTACAACGAACGCAAATTAAACCACGTGACTAGTGACTCGATCACTCACCCGTGCCACCTGCTTTGCTATCCAGAACCGATTACCAACCAAGAGACTCGATGTGGGAGCTCTCTATGTTAGATGTCATATCCATGAGCAGCGGTTTGATTGTACTCTATTAGACAATTGTTCCTTGATTAACCTCTTCCCAGCTTCCTTACTCGACCGCTTCGAGTTTGGTCCTCTTAAATAGTGCAGGACAATCCTTCAGTTTGGTGATAGATATGTTAAGAGGCTGAAGGGGTTATTAAAGGACGTTGTCGTCACAATTCAGCGCCTAAAATTCCCCATAGACTTTGTTGTACTAGAGATGGAGATCCCTAAATCTGTGACCGATACCCTCATCATCTTAGGACGACCTTTCTTGACCACAACCAAGGCAATATCCAATCATGATAGTGGGAAGGTGTACTTTCGTATCGAAGGTGAAAGTGTACAAATAGAGACGATTGAGGAGACTAGATACAAAGACTCAGATTGCTCAGAGCAGACCACCAACTCAGAGCAGATGACAGATGTAGAGCTAGACGTCCACCATGAGTGTGATTTTGTGACTATAGATGATGAAGCAGTTTGGGTGGATCCAACATCATGAGCTCTTGTCACACCGTCAAACACTACAGAGTTACAGATGACAACTGATGAGAGTTTAGAGAGCACACTCATCACACATGATACTTTAGAGGCTGATGATTGCGATCAAGGTAGCGAAGTAGATTATATTTAATGTGATTCAGACTCAGATCCCTTGGGCTCAAACACTGATTTTGATCGGTGGGATTTCGATGATTATTTACCGTGTATGATGTCCACATAGCCCACAGCTAGGACAGAGAGCGAGCCAGTACAGTTGACATATACACCAGCATGATTGTCTTTGTCAGATATTCAGATTTAGCGAGAGTTCTCACATGCAGATTTTGTAGCCTTCATGCATACTTTTTAGAAGCATATTTGCCATCTCCCACTTTTCTTGAGTTGAAGACCTCACCGAAGATCATGAAGTATAGATTCCTTGCGGGTGAGCTAGATATGTTCCCAGTTATTATCTTAGTAGATATGACTGAAGACCAAGAATCTCATTTGATGGAGATTCTTGAAAGAAACCACAAGGCAATGGGATGGAGTGTAGATGATCTCCAGGGGATAAGTCCGACCCTGTGCTCCCACCACATTTATCTTGAAGATGATGCCAAACCATCGCGTGAGTTCTTGCTACGGCTAAACCTGAATCTTTAAGATGTGGTCAGGAAGGAAATATCTAAGTGGTGGAGCACTGATTTTATCTACCCCATATCCGACTCCAAATTGGTTAGTTCGTTGCATGTGGTACCTAAGAAGACATGTATCACTACAGTTGTGAGCGAGTCTAGAGAGGAGATAGCTACTCGAGTACCCACTTCTTGGAGGGTCTATGTGGACTACAAACTAATGAATCAGGCCACCAAGAAGGATCATTTCCCGCTGCCATTTATTGATAAGATTATCGAGAGGCTGGCTGGGAAGAGTCACTACTGTTTTCTTGACGGGTACTCAGGGTACAATCAGGTGGCCATAGCGCCTGAAGACTAGGAGAAAATGACATTCACTTGTCCATTCGGAACGTGTGCTTTTAGATGGATGCCCTTTGGACTATGTAATGCCCCTGCTACATTCTAAATGTGCATGCTTTCCATCTTCTCGGACATGGTGGGTGAATATTTAGAGGTCTTCATGGCTGACTTTTTGATTTACGACAATGAGTTTGATGCTTGTCTTGATTGCCTAGACTGAGTACTTAACCGCTACATCGAGGTCAACCTTGTTTTATCTTAGGAGAAGAGTCATTTCATGATGACTCAAGGGATAGTCCTTGGCTACATCATCTCCAACAGGGGCGTGGAGGTTGATCCAGCCAAGGTGGATATCATCAAGAAGCTCAATCCACAGTCCAATTTGCAATAGTTGCATTCTTTTCTAGGGCATGTCGGTTTCTACCGACAGTTCATACATGACTTCAGTCGGATTACCCGACCGCCTACTGATCTGCTGATGGAAGGCACCGAGTTCCTTGTAGATGATAAGTGTCTTGCGTCGTTTGATACTCTCAAGGGATTAGTTGTGCATGCTCCTATCCTTCAGACACCCGATTGGTCTCTCCCATTCGGGATCATGATGAACACTACTGATTTTGCCATAGGGGCTGTGCTTGGACAGAGGAGGGATGAATTGCCTTTTACCATTCACTATGCTAGCCGAACTTTGGATGCCGCTCAATAGAACTACACAGTGACTAAAAAGGAGATGCTAGCCATAGTTTTTTACTTTAGATAAGCTTTGATCTAACATTCATGGATCTAGAGTGACAATTTACACAGATCACACCGCCATTCGATACCTCATGGTAAAGAATGATGCCAAAGACATATTGACCAGATGGATCCTTCTACTCTAGGAGTTTCACATAGAGATTAAGGATAAATCTAGAGTTAAGAATGTGGTGGTGGATCACATCTCCCGATTAGAGCATCTTGAGGATTCAGAGCAGACCACACCTATCACAAAGACTTTCCTAAACGGGGCGATTCTCGCTATCACCTCACTTCCATGGTATGCAAACATTGTGAACTATCTTGTTGCCAAGAAAGTTCCACAAGGTTGGCCCAGACAGCGACTTAAGACCTTCCTCGCGAAGGCCACGTCATACCATTAGGAGGATAATACCTTTACCATGAAGGGGGGGGGATAGTGTCTTGCATCGATGTGTTCCTCAGGAGGAGCACCGCAACGTCCTCACCTATTGGACAAGCTTGAAACATGAGGACATCACTCTTGGAGATGGACAACATAGAAAGTTCTCCAATCTAACCTTTGGTGGCCTACCCTCTTCAAGGACTCAGATGAATTCGTGAAGAGATGCACTGACCATCAGAGGATGAGCACTTGTGGATAGAGAGATAAAGTGCTGATTCAACCCATTCACTTCTATGAGGTTTTGGATGCATGGAGCAAGGATTTCATGGGTCCATTACCTAAGAGTCAGGGGTTTGAGTACATTCTGTTTGCCATGGATTATGTTAGTCGTTGGGTTGAGGCCATCCCTGCCCGAGCCACAGATGCAAAGACTGTTTGCAAATTTTTAAGGAAGAATATCATTTTCACAGATCAGGGTACCTAGGATCTTGATTTCAGATGGGGGGCTCATTTTATCAATGAAAAGGTAAGGGCCCTTGCTAAATATTTAGCATTGACCATAGAGTCACCACTCCATATCATCCACAGACTAATGGTCTTACCGAGGTTTCAAACAGGGAGATTAAGACTATTTTGTAGAAGGTTGTCCGCCCAGAATGAAAGGATTGGTCACAACTTTTGGACTCAGTCTTGTGGGCCTATAGGACTTCCTTCAAAACACCTTTGGGCACATCTCCCTTTCGGCTCGTTTATGACAAGCCATGGTACTTACCAGCGGAGATCAAGTACAAGTCACTTTGGGCAGTCGCTGAGCTACTATTGGATCCTAAGAGTGTAGGAGATCAAAGGAAAGCAGAATTGATAGTCTTCTAGGAGTTGAGAGACACAACCTTCTCAAGTAGCCTACAATATAAGGATAGAGTGAAGACATGACATGATTCTCACATCATCCATAAACGGTTTGAGCCGAAGCAGAGCGTATGGCTATTTGACGTTAGGTTGAGATTATTTCCAGGGAAATTTCAGAGTAAATGGAATGGACCATACTTGGTCAGAAAGGTGCACGACAATGGAAGCATTGATATATCTGAGTTGTCATCTGATTCCACCTTTTGAGTTAACGGTCAACGCATTAAATCCACATCTTGATCATGATCCACTGATCGTTGACATTGTCCCCATTCATTTTGTATGAGATGTGATCTTTGACTCACATCACTTGCATCTCATACCAGATTATCACCTTTACTCCGCAGCTGTATAGATCCATATTGTCCATATCATTCATTCTTTTTGTCTGAAACCCCGTCTGCATCTTATGATTATGTTATACTTTGGGTACACATCACCCTAAGTATGGGGGGTGTTAGACCTGTGAGTATCCATTTGATTTGATTACCTCTATTTTGTTGCCAACATTTAGGGACAATTTGCCCTGAGTATGGGAGGGGGGGTAATATCTTCACATCCTACTCTTCGGTTTTCCCCTTTTGTACAGTCTTCTGTACTTAGGATTATTTTATCCTAAGTATAGGGTGATCACCGATTTCCATTCATTACATTCTTTTATTCATCATTGTAGTATATCATTCTTTTCACTTCCTCATACTCAGCACGAGTTATGTCTTCCTTCATCGCTCTTTGATCACTCTGAGGACATTGTTCGAGCTAAGTATAGGGGGGTGTCATATATATCGTATATATACTTTAGGCATAACTCACACTTTGTGTGTTAATAACATGGCTATTATTTATAAAACATGAATAAAAAGTTCTGCAAAAATTTATTTTGTACAAATTTTGTAAAAATGTTTGTAAAAATGTTTTGTTTAAAAAAATATTTGTAAATTATTTTCTATATCAAAATTTTGTATATAGTACAAACTTTTTGAAAACTATGTGAAATAAAAAGTTGGCAAAAACAATTTGTAAAACTATATTTGTAAACTATTTTGCAATATTATTTTACCACATAAAGAAATAAATAAGGGGTATAAAAGCTATTTGTATATTTTTGTGCATTAAAAACCAAAGTCTACCCCAAAAAACTTTATATATAAGTATTATAATAAAACCCATATTGTGCACAAACCCTTTTGTATATGTCTTTGTAAAAATCTTTCCTTATTTTTCAAAATACATAAAATTTTAAAAATTCAAATTTTTCATAAAAGTTTGCATATTTTGAAAAATTTTCCACAAAAAGAGTTCTGTATATACTTGTATGTGCATTCTTTAGAATCAAGGTTGACATTTAAACTAGTCCGGAATTAAATTGCAAAATAGAGCTTTGTTAAGACATTAACCCACTTAACTTCAGAGGAACCTTAAAGGATTTGGGGTTAATACTTCTCAGGTCCATAGTGACATAATTCTTCGAGTCCACTAGGCTATGGTCATATGTCATCTTGATGAGCCTAAGTAGAACACTAAACAACGCACACATGACTTTTAAAGACAATGGCTTGACTTGGACACACACTTTACACATAGCTCAACTAGGATGAGGGGGTGAGGAGGTAGAATCCTTTGGCTTGGAGTAGCATACGAGGGTAGTACAGCTAGTCGGAACCTCTCGTCTTCCTCTAGGGAGGGATGTGTGCCTCAACCTGGTCTAGTAGCATTGAGGTCTAAAGATAGGAGACTATGGGTTGCAATAATACTTCAAAAGAAGGATAGTCTACTGGTTCATGAAAAAAAACTCCTTATGTATATGTTGCACCATGTAGATATGTTGTACATATGCACATTAAAAAGTGCAAAAAATAAGAAAAACTCCAAAAAAGGGGACAAGCCTGATTGAAAATAAAATGCCTTTTGGAGTGTATATAGTGAATAAGCAAAGCTTATGTATCCCACCATCTCATCTCTTGGAAGCTTGCAGCTGGAGACTTAGCTACATTGGTTAAGCTACAAGGGATACGTGGCTACACTGGTTACGGTCCATTCTCTTCTTTCCCCCGCTTCTTGAGCTAGTTGTACTTGAAGTTAGAAGGGAATACCCCGCTCCTCGAGGAAAGAGTTGCTAGAATGGGGGATTAGAGAGACCTTGTTGAGGGAAGATGTTTCTTTGCCATTTCTGAGGTGGCGAGATACATATCACTCATATAGTACAAGGAAAGATGCATAGTTTTTATAGTTTACGTATGTAGACTTCTTCTGACCTGGTTGTTAAGGAGACATGACCATGGAACTGTGGAACTTGGCGATTGCTTAGTCTTTTTCCCAATAAGGTTCTGCCAAACTAATAATCCAAAGGTCTGATTGAGCTCCATACTCCAATTTAATGAAGATAAGTTTAATATTCAATTTGATTCCTTTTCTTTTCTTCTTATTTTCACTTTTTTCAAATAGGTGTTTGTTAGGGGACTCGCATAAGTAAAGTATAGGGGGATGATGAATCTACGATCCTCATTCTTTATTCTTTTATTTTAGCTTTATCTCTTAACAAAACTATATATAAGTATGTGTAAATACAATAATTTATCATTGTACATGTCTGTGTTAATATTGCATAATTAGCACATATTGTCCAAAAATAAAAGAATAAATACAAAAGGAAAAGAAAGATGTATTTGGAATAAATACAGATTGACCCAAATTCCAAAGAGAAGGTCAAGTCTAGACCTGATCAACAAGAAATATGTAGAGAGAGATAGGGTACACTGTATATTATACATAACACATATACCTATTCATTTTGCATTGTGTCGATATCATATTATTTTTGAACACTTGTATATAGCCCTAATAATGAAATAAAAATAAAATAAAAATCAGAAAACACAAAATAAAAATAAAATCCATAGTTCATTATACAAAGGCCACATGTATATATAATACATTCAATATTTATTTATTTAATACCCATAATTAATTTATAAAATGAAATAAAAATAATTTTTATTCCCCTAAAATTATTTTGTAAATAAATAAAATATAAAATAAAGCTTATTTTTGTAAACATAATAAATAAAAATACTTGTATATAGTACATAGGCATATTATAAATGTATACAGCACGCTATAGTGTATATACCCTATCTTTATTTTTTATAAATAATTAAAATAATAGAAAAATAGTTTGAAAATAATAAAAAATTTCTTTTTATTCATTTTTTATTTCAAAAACAATTTTTATTTTATATTCATTATTCTTTCAATTTTTAGACTGGAATGTTCTAATTCGTCCACGTTAGAAGGTTGACCTACGTCAACCTTCTCCCCCAGCTGAACTGACCCGACATGCCCTTTGGCCGATCCGATTTCTCTGAATTATCCCAATTGGGTCCGACCACGAAATGCCTCGATTTTTGATCTAGAAATTCTCCTAGGATCCGTGATCCTCACGATCCCTTGGTGCAATCGGATCTGCCTAAGGTTTCGCAATGGCCTCCGATCTTTGTAGACCATCGAGCATCCCTATAAGTAGCCTCTTTCGCCTCCAGAGCTTGTCACCTTGTCCCTCACGCTACCATTTCTCCTCGAACACCTTCAGTAGGGTGATAACCTCCTGTAGGTCCCTTTTGGAGCTCATTTGGATGCTTGGTTGATCGACGATCACTACATGGCCAGAATTCTCCGCCGCATCTAGCCTCTTCCGCCTTTCGCACCAGAATCGAGACAAGGACCCTACCTTTGCCTTCGCTTGACTTTTTTGATCATCAGAGACCACCCAGGTACCCTCGCTTACACTCCATCTATCCTATCCATTCCATTTTCATTCATTTTCACTGCCTCCTATTCATCTGCTCCGACCACCGGGTCTGGAGCTCCGTCACGTACCTTTACCCGCACAGATTGACTCCCCGACTCATCCTCCATCTCCTTACGCATCCTGATCACCCTGACTCTCGCTTACCGCAGCAAGATTAAGCCATCTCCTTACGCATCCTGATCACCCTGATTCTCTCTTACCGGAGCAAGATTAGGAATGACCTCTTCCACTATTTTTGCTAGAGGCCCTCTAGCATCCCCCTTCCGCTTCCTTTCATTTTCAGCCAAAATAAACTTTGGCCGAAGCTTGGTCTTCGAGCTGGGGGTACACCTGCAGGTTCACGACACGCGGGGAAGACCACATAGATCCCCAACTGCTCAGGTAGAGCAGCTGCTGGTGGAGCGCTACTATCCCGCTCATCCCACCGTCCACTATCGCATCAGCACAGCCCATTTGACGCGGAGCACTTCCACGATGATGCTAGACCCTTCAATCTTTTCATCGGAGCAACGAATTTATCTCCATGCTCGATTGAAGTTTGCCGGAGCACAGTTCATCCAACACCCTTGATCACCTTCAGATCACCCATCTCTTGCCAGATTCGATCATAGTCGTTATCTCATGCCCAACCAATAACAACCGGATATGGTCCATAGTACATCTGAGCTACACAACACCGCCATCTTTATCAACTGTCAGATCCGTACTGGTGTAGCAGATCAGAGCCGCGCGTCCCTGACAACATGAGAGCCGTCAGATCCTTTTTCGGGGGATTATCAGAGCCGTTAGAGCCCTCCATGCACCAATCATGTGCCTGCAAGGGTATACTTCATCTTTCACCCTGTCATTTATTTTATTTCGCTTCAATCTAGATAATAAGATGTGTAGTTAAGAATATTTGCAGTTTGGACCCTCTAGTTTGTGTATTTGTACTTTAGTCCAATCGCGTTGTTGTCGCCGGAAATCTCGAGGACTAGAAATTAATGATAAAAAATTGTCATTGCTATCCCCAAAAAATCCCCTTACAAACAAACAATTTTTTTATTTTTGCTACTTATTAACGTGTATAGTAGACATGATCGAACTCATGGAGGCTACAAATCCCGAGGGTTATTCAATTAATCAAGAATTAATTAAGAGAAAATAGGAATATCAAAGGATAACTATCCTTGTTTTTGTGATTTTTTATCTTTTATTTTTTTATAATTTTTTATTTCTATTTTTCTTTGTATTATCTGATTTTCAATTTTTTAGTAATTTTGATTTTGCATTTTTATTATTTTTTTAAAATAATGGACCAATGTACACAAGATATGAAATATGCACACCAACTTTATTTGTAATATTTCAATTTATCAAAAATGCTCAAAAAAATTCAGAGAAAATATTTTTGGTTTTAAAAGTTTTGAAATGTTTTTGGGAATTTTTATGGAATTTCTAGATGTTTTTTATATATTTTATTAAATCAAACAATGGGAAAATGTGAAATTGTGCACAGCTTGGAGTAATTTGCAACCTAAAAATTTTTAAGTGTCCAAAACTCCAGGCAATTATTTATATGAAAAACTATATGCAAATATCTACATGTAGGAACTGAAATCACTATTTTTCATTTTTTGTAGAATTTGCTATGATTTTTATAAGTTTTTATATTTTTCAATTTGTTTGGATTTTATAAATAATTAATGCACGAAATTTGCATAGAAATTAAAAGACAATGAAAGAAACCTACTTTATTTTGTTTGGAATTTTGGAGTTATTTTCAAATGTTTATCAATTTTTAAATTTCAGGAGGCGAAAAATAACATGTTTTAGTTTTTTTAATAATAATAAATGAAGACAATGAAATGAAATTTTTACACAATGAAGATGTAAACTACATGAGTCTATGTTAATCTTTTTGAGATTTTTTTGACTAATAAAAACATTTATTTCAATAGAATAATCACATAAATTAAGAATATGGATAACATGGACTAGAATGTAAAGAGTTGAAAGTTTTTGCATAAATAAATAATAGAAACCAACAGAGGGTGCAGAGTGTAAATTACCCAATAATACACGTATTGTGCACGTGATCAGTACTGGAACATGGAATTTTCTGTAATTATGATAATCTTCAGGTTAGAAGCAGCAATTTCTACACGATTTATTTATTGAACCCTAGGTTTCCTTTCCTTTGTTTTTTTGTTTCCAAGCAAAAGGGGCACGAGGGATTGGAGGCCCCGCCCACCCTCCTTTCTTCTCTTCCAGGAGGTCGGCGTGGAGGAGGGCGGTGGTTCTATAAGGAGGAGTGCCGATGGTTGAAGAAGATGAGCGACGGCGGCGCACAACGTCGATGGAGACTACGGTGGAGTGATCTGGGGCGTCGGCGGAGAACAAGACCTCAAGGCGTGGAGGAGGAGGTGCGCCTGGGTGGTGGCGCATGCACGGTGGTGCTGCACCTGGAGGGCGGTGTGGATGGCGGTGGTGCGGTGCTTCTCTTGGAGGAGGATTCCTGCAGGTGGCCGCGACGAATACGTGAAGATGGAGCGGGACTCCCAGGTAGAGGAGATGTGCTGAGGGGAGGGTCTCCCAGGTGGAGGTGGTGCACCGCCCCACGACGAGGAGGCACGGCGAAGGGGGTCTCCCGCGGTGATGATGGCAGGGGGCGACGACCCCGCCGATGTTTCCTTTTTTGTTTTATGTTTTCTGGACTGTAAACAATGATAAAAAAACTCTTTTTATAATTATTATTTTTTATTTTTTAGATTATCCTGCAAAACAAATATTAAAGAGAATAAGAAAACAAATAATTTCTTTGTATTGTTATTTTATGTATTTACAAATCGGAAAATAAACAGGGATCCGACAAAAATGGAAGGATCGAATCCGATTCTTCGACCACCGTGCATGGTCGGAGTTGATAGATTGTGGAAGATAGAAAAGAATGCTTGGAGATCGAGAAAGTGAGATGAAAATTCAGAATCAGAGACAGATCAAATTGAGATGGATTTTTCTAAGATCTAGAAACACAAAATGACTACGAAGAACAACTACGAGAAAATAAAAATACGATTAATCTAGGATAAAATAAGAAGAAAAATGACGACGGATCTCACCTTAGGAGAGGAAAATCTACCGTGATCACCTCAACGAAGGCCGACTTTCTGTCACTAGACAGCTCGGAGGCTAGGCACCTTTCTCGACAAGAAGACTCTCGAAGATCGGGCTCCTCTCACCAAAGATTGATCGAGTTGGAATGAGGGAGAAGGAGCCGTATAAATAGAAAAGATAATGGAGATGAAATTTGAATTTTTGACTTTTTAGATAAAGAGATAAGAGATGAAAATTGAAATGAGATAAGGATAAAGAGAGATAAAACTATTTACAAAATTATCTTTTTTTGAATTTTTGTCACTTTATTTATTTGAAGTAAAAAATGTTATTTTTTATGATGGTTAATTAAATATAGCAACTATATACATATATTATATACATATGTGACATTATATACATTGGTAAATGAGGAAATTAGTTTTTTTTTAATTTTTATTTTTTTCTTTTTATTTTTATTTTAAATAATTAGTAAAAATATATTTACAAATATATATAAATACAATATGTACAAATTACATGGGAAAATTGCACAAACCATCCCAAAGAACCATCTTTTTACTTGTAACTCTAAAATTATGAAAATACAACCATTTTAAAGATAATTTAATTTAGAATCCATTGGAAGTGAGATTGGTTCAATTTGAGTTCATATGGAGCCGGAATTGATCATTCAATTAGTGCTTAGCGGCTTTTTTCAAGTATGGTTACTTTTATTCTGTACATGATTTATATGCAATTATATTTATTAATTAGAACACATTTGTATTTACAACTTTGGTTTGGAAAGTTATTTTATTTGAGGTCAATTAAGGTACAAATAAAATAGTGTAGTATACAAATATACATAACACAAATTTTTTTGAATTTTTTAATTGAGGACCCTATCTCCCCCTACTTTATTCCTGGTCGATCAGGTCAAATCTTGACCTTCTCTTGGGGTTCAGGTCATCCTGTATCTATCACAAATATACAGTCTTCCTTTTTTTCTTTTTCTTTTTATTTTTCTTTTCTTTCTTTCTTTATTTATTTTAGGTTAAAATTAGTAAGAAGTGTACAATATTTACACAAAGATGCAAGTTAGTAAGAATACAAAGTTAATAATATATACAGGTGTTTTATAAGGGATTTTAAGCTAAAATAAATGAATAAAGATGACGAATCACAGATTCATCATCCCCCTATGCTTTTCCTTTGCTAGTCCCTTAGCAAACACTTATTTGAAAGAATAAGTGAAGAAAAAGAAAGAGAAAGAGAAAAAGGAAAATAAAGAAAGTAGGACAATATTGAGTATTAAACTTATCTTCATTAAATTGTAGTTTGGAGCTCTGTCGGACCTTTGGATTATTAGTGTGTCGGAACCTTAATGGGAAATGGATCTAAAACCTAATAGCCTCTATGTTCCCCAAGACTCCTATTCAGGTCTCCTCAATAGTCAGGTCAGAACAAGTCTACATACACCAATTCTTATGACTATAAATCTTTACTTGTATGGTTTAAGTGAGGTATAGCTCCCCATCTCAGAAGTAGGAAAGAAACAACCTTCGTCAACATGGTAACTCTAGTTCCCCGGTCTTGCAACTCTTTCCTCGAGGACCGGAGATATTTCATTCTAAGTTCAAGTACAACCAGCTCAAGAAGAGGGGATGGAGAAAAGAATTGACGGTAACCAGTGTAGCTACCTATCCTTGGATGCATGACCAGTGTAGCCAAGTCACCCGCTGCAAGCTTTCAAAATTTTGTCTTTGATGCCCTTATTGATTTTTTTATTTTTTATCCTTGTATATACACTCCGGTAGGCATTTTACTTTTTAATCAGTCCTGTCCACTTTTGGAGATTCTTAATTTTTCCGTACATTTTTTTGAAAGCATATACAAGGTGCAGCATGTACATAAGGAGTTTTTCCTCTTGAACCAGCAGACTATCCCTCTTTTGAAGCATTATTGCAACCCCACAACATCCTGTGTTTAGACCTCAACATCGCTAGACTAGGTTGAGATGCACTTCCTTCTCTAGAGGAGGACGAGAGGTTCCGCCTAGATGTACTACCATCGCATGCTACCCCAAGCCAAAAGATTCTGCCTCCTCACTACCTCATCCTTGAAGAGCTACGTGTAGAGTTCTTGTCCAAGATAAGCCATGGTCTGAAAGAATCATGCGTGTGTTGTTAAATGTTCTACTTAGACTAATCAAGATGATATGTGAACGTAGTCTTATAGACTCAAAGAATTAAGTCACCAGGACCTGAAAAGTCTTAATTCCATTTCTTATAAGGTTCCTCTGGAATTAAGTGGATTAAGGCCCAACTAAGCTCCATTCTTCAATTTTATTCCAGACATAGTTTAAATGTCAATACTATCCTGAAAAATGCACATGAAAATGCAAGAAAATATGTACAATGCAAAGAAAGCATTTTTTTTGAAAAATGGTTCACATGTGAAAAGAACACATATTTTTTTAAACAATTTTCTAATTTTGAATTTTTTATGGATTTTTAGAGAAAAATGCATATGTAAAAGAAAGTTTTTTTTGAATTATGCAAGTTTTTATAGATTTTTGGGTTTGTATCTTTTTTTTGAAAAAGAAAAAAGGGTTAGTAAAATATATACAACTATATACAAGAGTTGTTTTTGTTGTTTTTTTTTGTTTTTTTGCTATTTTTTTACACTTGTAGATTTTACAAAATTATATTCATAACCCCCCAAATAAACATATTTAAACGTATGAGTAATGTCTAAAGTATATATGCAATATATACGACACCCCCTATACTTAGCTCGGACTATGTCCTCATAGTGATCAGATAGCGAAAAAGGAAGACATAACTCGTGCTAAGTATAGAAAAGTGAAAGGACTCCTATGCTACAACGACTCAAAGAAAAGATAAAAATAAGAGAAGTTGGTGATCCCCCCTATACTTAGGATCAAGTAACCCTAAGTATAGTAGAGTGTACAAAAGGGGAAAACCGATGAAGAGAATGTACACACTAAAAAATAAAAAGACATGATATGAACAACATTACCCCCTATACTTAGGGTAGAGTATCCCTAAGTATAGACAACAACAAGAGTGATGAACAGGACGAATATGAAAAACACAAATCATTCACTCCCTATACTTTGGATAAAGCACATCCTAAGTATAACATATATACACACGGAAAAGGGGTGAATGATAAAACAGGAGAAGAAAGAGTGAAACGAAAGGATATACAAGAGGAGTGGATGTATAAAGGGTAACAAGGTCGAAAGAGAACCTTCATGCAGGACCACTGAGGTATGGATTTGACAAGGTGTAGGTCGATATTGGGGTTATCATTAGATATGAACTGATCATGATCGACCAAGAATGCATCCTCAGCGGTTTCGGATTGTGTAGGCCTAAACCAATTAATGGAAGTAGTGTGGTCATGTTCTGCCTGGGATGTCTCGCAAACATCAAAGTAAAAAGGCTCGAAATCATTATCAGAAAAAGTAGGTGATCAATTTCAGCCTGGCGAGCCTCTACCGGATCATCATCTTTATCAAAAGGCCCAAATTCCTTTATAAAAGCAATCAAATCAAATTTGGCCTGATCGGTCTCATCATAATCAGGGTGAATAGGAACATACTCATAAGTGAAAGTAGTTGAATCATGTCCGTCCTGTCTAGTCTCAGAGTCTGCCTTCTGCTCTAGGGTGTCTATCGTGTAAAACACGCGGATGCCATCAATGCATCTCCACATACCAGGAGGGGGAACTCCAAGGTCTATGCTTTTCGATTCTTCCTCCTTCAAGAGGAATTCTTGGGTTTCCTTATCATCCAATATATAACAAGAATCTCTGATATTATCATCGAGGTCAAATTCCTTGGGGTTGGCTAACATGGGTGGGCTCTCATGGTATGCAAGTCTCTGATCAGTAGTGGGTGTAGTGATCAACACATTGCTCCGTACATCAGAACGTAAGTGAATCTCTTCTGAACCATAATCAATAACAGCTCCCGCAGAGGCGAGGAAAGGCCGTCCCAAGATGATTGGAGGGTGCTCCATAGGGGTGGAGGTCTCCATGGGCATTACAACAAAATCCGAAGTGAAATTCATGCCCTGAATAAGAATGATAATGTTTTCTAAAATACCCTTCGGCCTCTTGATAGATCCATTAGCAAATTGAACTATCATCCTGGTTTTCTTGAGAGGCCCAAGATGAAGAGACTGTACAATAGAGAAGGGTATTATATTAATTGACGAACCACTGTCAAGGAAAGTGTTATCACAAGAATATTCAGATATGGAGCAACTCACAAGAGGTGTGGCAGTGTTCCCTTTCTTAAAATACAGACGGTGAGAGATGGCGTAGGAAGTGGCCATGGTCAAGATGTGACGCTCAGATCTTCTCCTTCTCTTTCTCTTATTGTGTTGAGGAGTAGATAAATCTGTCATGGCCTTTTGAAGTGAGGATTTAATGATCTCGTGAATGGTTGCCAACACTTCAGGTTCAGTCAACATTTTTTCGAATTTTTGGACCTCCTCCATACAAGGGAGGAGATCAGAATCAACATATACACAAGGATTGCCGAGAGCAGTCTGTATAGTGGCATCCTCGAGGTCAAGGTTGGGACATGATGTGAATAGATGTGTGGGTATATGATCGGGCATTTTGGTCCTCTCCTCGCAAAATGAATCAATAATGTGTCTCCTAGAATCTTTTTGGATTTTTAATTTTTTCTATTTTTGTATTTTGGGTGATTGCAATCTCTCGTGATTATCCTCAGGTGAATCCATATCTTCAAATAGTGGAGCAGTGTTCTGGATCGTATTTATGTTAAATAGATCGCTAATCCTCGAATTCATATGCGCCATCATCTGGTTCAGTGTCTCAAGTGTGGAAATCATGAAAGGTGACTCCAAAATCCCAAGATCGGGTGGGTTGAATGAGGGTGGGTGAAAATCATCATCCGATTCCTGAAATAATGGGTTAAGAGGATATGCACAAAAATCAGGAGGGAAGTCCTCCTGGAAAAAGGAAGGTGGATCATCTGGAGAGTATGAGAAGTCCGCGAAGATCAGATTAAAACAACTCCAGTCAGCCATCTCTGAAACAAAAGATGGGATTAGGAGAGAACGAGGGTCAAGTCAAAAGATATGAAGAAAAAGGCACAAATGCACAAAAGGATCGAGTATGCACACAAGCAATCAATACATAATACAAACCCCCAATCAACTCAATGTGAAGACCGTGAAGGTTCGGTCAATTATCTTGTCAATTTTAGAGTCTGGTGAGAATACAATCTATCCGAGCGGTTAGAGCGAGTTGTTAGGAACCCAATGTTCTCAGGAGACTGGCCTAATCCTAAGGTTAGATCTTTCCCAGGCAGGATGGATTGCGGACCGTTTACCGGCTACCCGATCAATTCAATCTGTTGAGGACGTCACGAGCAGCTTTAATAGCTACTGGAGAGATCCTCACTGGAGAACGACTAACCCAAGATAGTAGTCTGAAAAGAGTTCAGACGTGGTTCTATCCTAGTGTGCTGGTCGCTCTCTCGCTACATACAAACCAAACAATGAGGGGGTTACTCTCCCCAAAATAATGATTTTTCCTTGTACATTTTTTTAGAGTCGAGTTTTCTTTAGCAGTCCTATATTTTTGGCAGTTGTCACTTGGTTAAAGTATTTTCAATGAATCACCTACCGAGTATCAAATTTCCTTTTTAACTTATGTGAGTAAATAACAAGGAATGAGATCGGAAATGCCAATGCGCGATTAAAAACAATGATGCATGTAGGGAGTAGAGATGCGTACCTTGTCTCCAACACTCTACATGCAAGTGATCCGCACAGAATTGAAATACAGAAAAATAAACTAACTTATATGCAAATGCAAGTGAACCATCCTAGATGATAGCTTTTATTAACTGGTAAGAACAAGTTAATTTGACTAAGCCCAAATTACACTCTACTCTATAGGTATAGAAATTCTTGTTTAGTGTGTTAGGACCTAATTAATTACATGGCTCAAGCAAATTATTTAAAGCAATCAAGAGGTAGCTCACGAAATTTATGGAAAACAAAGAAAAATAAGACGATGATAACAAAACCGGTGAGGTCCCCCAAGTGCACCCGCACTTGGTGAAACAAACCCCGCAACAAATGAATGCCCGTTTACAAGAGTTCAACCGCTAGAAAAGAAAACTCTCTCTCTCTCTCTCTCTAATTTTTTCTCCTCTTCTCATGCTATCATGCGGCTTGGTGAAGAATCAAGCTGCCTTCATAGCGCTTGGGTGCTTCGGCTCTCCTAGGATTGCCTCCTTCGCTCTGCGGGCCCTCGCAAGAAAAAGAAAAGAGAATGTATAAGAAATACAATTATCAAATATGAGAAAGGAAAATGAAACAAATGCAGTGTATATGAAAAATGGAATAATGTGGTAAAATATAAACAGATATTTACAACCAAGAATAGAAGGTCAAAAGAGGAACCTAACTATCCTCATCGTGCCTCCTCGACAACGGCGCCATTTTGTTGTTACAAAAAATTTGGGGTTTTTGAATTTTTTTTATTTTGTATCCCCAGCAACGATGCCATTTTGTTTTCGTCGGAAATCTCGAGGATCGAAAAGTATTGAAAAAAAATTATCGTTGCTATCCCCAAAAAATCTCGTGACAAGCAAATATTTTTTTATTATTTTTGCTACTTATTAACCTGTATAGCGGACATGATCAAACTCAGGGAGGATACAAATCTCGAGGGTTATTCAATTAATCAAGAATCAATTAAGAGAAAACAAGAATCTCAAAGGATAACTATCCTTGGTTTTTGTGATTTTTTACCTTTTACTTTTTTATAATTTTTTATTTCTAGTTTTTTTTATATTTTCTGATTTTCAATTTTTTTAGTAATTTTGATTTTGCATTTTTTTTATTTTTTTAAAAATAATGGAGCAATGTACACAAGATATGAAATACGCACACCAAGTCTTTTATAATTTTTCAATTTATCAAAAATGCTCAGAAAAATTAAGGGATAATATTTTTGGGTTTTAAAAGTTTTGAAATATTTTTTAGATATTTTGTGGAATTTTTATATGTTTTTGTATTTTTTAAAAAATCAAACGTGGGAAAATCCGAAATTGCGCACAACCTTGAGTAATTTGCAACTTAAAAATATTTTAAGTACCCCAAAATTCTTGGCAATTATTTAAACTATATGTAAATATCTACAAGCAGGAACTGAAATCACTATTTTTTATTTTTTTAGAATTTTCTATGGTTTTTATAAGATTTTTGATATTGTTCAATTTTTTTAGGTTTTATAAATAATTAATGCACGAAACTAAAGGACAATGAAGGAAACCTACTCTATTTTTTGTAAATTTGGGAGTTATTTTCAAATTTTTATGAATTTTTGAATTTCAGGAGGCGAAAAATAACATGTTTTTGGTTTTTTAATAATAATAAATGAAGACAAAATGAAATGAACTTTTTATACAATGAAGATGCACACTATAAGAGTCTGTTAATCTTTTTTAAATTTTTTTGACTAATAAAAGCATTTATTTCAATAGAATAATCACGCAAAATAAGAATCTGGATAACATGGACTAGAATGTAAAGAGTTGAAAGTTTTTACATAAATAAATAATAGAAACCAACAGAGGGTGCATAGTGTAAATTGCCCGATAATACACGTATTGTGCACGTGATTTGTAGTGGAACAAGGTCCTTTATGAAATTATGATAATCTTCAGGGTAGAAGCTGCAATTTCTCCACAATTTTTTTATTGAACCGTAAGGTTCCTTTCCTCTGTTTCTTCGATTCCAAGCAAAAGGGGCACGAGGGCTTGGAGGCACCACCCACCCTCCTTTCTTCTCTTCCAGGCGGTCAGCGTGGAGGAGGGCGATGGTTCTTCAAGGAGGAGCGTCGATGGTTGAAGAAGATGAGTGATAGTGGCACGCAACGTCGATGGAGACTGTGGTGGAGTGATCTGGGGCATCGGCGGAGAACAAGACCTCAATGCGTGGAGGAGGAGGTGTGCCTGAGTGGTGGCACACGTGCGGTGGTGCTGCACCTGGAGGGTAGTGCCGATGGCGGTGGCACGATGCTTCTCTTGGAGGAGGATGCCCGCAGGTGGCCGAGACAAATACGTGAAGATGGAGCGGGACTCCCAAGTGGAGGAGATGCGCCGAGGGGAGGGGCTCCCAGGTGGAGGTGGTGCACAGCCCCACGGTGAGGAGGCGCGGAGGAGGGGGTCTCCCGCGACGATGGTGGTAGGGGGCGACGGCCCTGCCGCCATTTCCTTTTTTTTATTTTATTTGGACTGTAAAAAGTGATAAAAAAACTCATTTTTATTATTTTTTCTTTTTTTAGATTGTCCTGCAAAACAAATATTAAAGAGAACAAGAAAACAAATAATTTTATTGTATTATTTTTTATTTATTTACAAATCAGAAAATGAATGGGGATCCAACGAAAATGAAAGGATCGAATCCAATTCGCCGACCACTGTACGTAGTCGGAGTTGAAAGATCGTGGAAGATAGAAAAGAACGCGTGGAGATCAAGAAAGTGAGATGAAAATTCGGAATCGGAGACGGATCAAATAAAGATGGATTTTTTTTAAGATCTAGAAAGACAAAATGACTATGAATAACAACTATGAGAAAATAAAAATACAATTAATCTAGGATAAAATAAGAAGAAAAATGACGACAGAACTCACCTTAGGAGCAGAAAATCTATCGTGATCGCCTCGAGAAGGCTGACTTGCTGTCACCGGACAACTCGGAGGCTAGGCACCTTTCTCGACAAGAAGACTCTCGATGATCGAGCTCCTCTCATCAAAGATTTATCAAGTTGGAATTAGAGAGAAGGAGCCAAATAAATAGAAAAGATAATGGAGATGAAATTTGAATTTTTGACTTTTTGGATAAAGAGATAAGAGAGATGAAAATTGAAATGAGATAAGGATAAAGAGAGATAAAACTATTTACAAAATTATCTAAATTCTTTTTAAATTTTCGTCACTTTTATTTATTTGAAATAAAAAATGTTATTTTTTTATTTTTATGGTGGTTAATTAAAAATAGCAACTATATGCATATACTATATACATATATGACATTATATACATGGGTAAATGAGGAAATTAGTTTTTTTTATTTTTAATTTTTATTTCTATTTTTATTTTAAAAATTAGTTAAAAAATATTTACAAATATATACAAATACAATATGTACAAATTACATGGGAAAATTGCACAAACCACCCTGGAAAACCAATTTTTTACTCGTAACTCCAAAAATTATGAAATAACAACCATTTTAAAGATAATTTAATTTAGAATCCATTGCAAGTGAGATTGGTTCAATTTGAGTTCATATAGAGCCGGAATTGATCTTTCAATTAGTGCTTAGTGGCTTTTTCCAACTGTGGTTACATTTATTCTGTACATGATTTAATTGTGCAATTATTTTTATTAATTAGAACATATTTTTATTTACAACTTTGGTTTGGAAAGTTATTTGTAGGTCAGTTAAGGTACAAATAAAATAGTGTTGTTTACAAATATACACAAGACACAATTTTATTTTGAATTTTCTAATTGAGGACCGATCTCCCCCAACTTTATTCCTAGTCGATCAGGTCAAATCTTGACCTTCTCTTGGGGTTTGGGTCAACCTGTATCTATTACATATATACAGTCTTCCTTTTTCCTTTTCTTTATTTTTTCTTTCTTTCTTTCTTTCTTTATATATTTTAGGTTAAAACTAGTAAGTAGTGTACAATATTTACACAAAGATGCAAGTTTGTATGAATACGGAGTTAGTAATATATACATGCATTTTATAAGGGATTTTAAGCTAAAATAAATGAATAAAGATGATGAATTGCAGATTCATCACGCGTCTGAGTCACGTGCGTCCGTACGCTTATTTTGGGTTATTTGTATATTGTACCTTGAACTTTTTGCTGGTTATGGAATGAAGTTTATGTTTTGATATTTTCACTTATACCCCTATGAACTGTGGATCACGTGTTGCACGTGAGATTTCTAGACAAATTGCATAGTTGGCCTTGGAGTTTTATTCTGTGTTATTCTTATGCCCCGAAACTACAAACATGCACAACTAGGTCCCTATTGCAATGCTTTTGACTCTTGTCTTTTATTTAATGCAATAATTATTAAATCGACTCCAAAACATATCTAAAAAGTACTTGTAGTCTCTAATTGCATGTATTATTTTTAGTAATTTTCTCTTAATTATTTGCATGCATTTTATATTATTAAAAATTCCAAAACTCCTAAAATATTTCTTGTTTGTCTTTGAAAAATTATAAAAATTTGAAAAGTATTTAAAAATTCTGTAAAAATTAGGGTAGTTGTCTTTTGTTGCCTTTTAATTCCATTATTAATTTTGTTTAAAAATACCTTATAAAAACCTTAAAAATTGCAAACCACTTAAAAACTTATAAAAATTATATAAAATTGTAGAAAAATCCAAAAAATATTGATTTTAGTCTTTGTTTGAAGATATTTTCCCTTATAATATCATTAAAATCATTTCAAAGAGTTTTGGGCACTTTAAGTACTTTTAACTTGCAAATTACTCATGGCTATGCACTGTTAACCAGTTTTGCCATTGTTTAATTTTTTTTGAAAATCCCAAAAATATTTAAAAATTCCACAAAAATTATAAAAAATAATATAAAACATGTGAAAACCAAAAAAGTTTTTATTACAATTGTCTAGGTATTTTTAACATATTATAAAAATACAAAAAAGAGTGTGTGTAAGTACTTTGATCTCTTATGCTTATTGAGTTTATTTGAAAAATTAAAAATTTGCAAAAATTAAAAACCACAAAAAATATTTTGTTTCATGAAATCACACCACTTAGCTTTTTAATTGTGATCCTTGTGTTCGACCCTGGTAGCTGTACCAGGTAAAGAAAAGTAGCGATGTCGCTTACATTTAAGTGTTTTATCTTTGAGTGATTTGAATTTTCTCTTTGATCCGCTTGGTTGATTTGGGTCACAACAACATTATTATTTCATACTTAACCTGAGTCGATCTGCGTGTCATTAGGGTGAATAAACCTCCCCCCACTTATATTCTCTATGTTCTCGTTGTGATATGGTCCATCACTTATTTCAATTTTAATAATACTTGTATGCTCTGAGTCAAATTCCTAAGTAGTACCTGGGATTTACTTAAATACCCAGGTTCTACGAAATCTTTTTTACTCAAAAGCTACAGAGGTATCGCATGTTCAACATGCGACACCCCTGATGTTTTTTTACTCGGAAACTACAGGTATCGCATATTGAGGATGCGATATATAAGAATCACCCTAGATTTGTTCCAGGATTTGTTCCAGGAAGTAACTCGTATAGCGCATTTTCGACATGCGATATATGAGTTTCTCCCTGGAACGAATCCATGGAGTTTCTTATGTGTCGCATGTTGAACATGCGATATATCATTTACTCCCTGGAAACTAACAGGGCAGGTTTGGATTTGTCAGGTTTTGAATCTCTAGTTTTGGCCCTTAGTCTTCTTATGACAAGAGACCAAATAAGAGCAAATATCAACCTCAGCCATCAATTTATATGCCTTTTTCATGCCGATGAACACAAATTCAAAGTTGTATCCACAATCACAAATGTGTGCTATGGATGCGTAGACATTCACAAAAGAAAAATATTGTGATGCAGAAAGACAATCCAAACATTTTATATATACAACTATCCACGGAAATACATTACATTTTTTGCATCACATTAGCAAATACAAGCTTTACAACTCAATGCTTTCTCCTTCGCTGAGAGGTTATCGTTGAATCACAACGATGGAAGGGTAACAGACGGTTCTCCTCGTCTATCATGTTGATTTGAGAGGGCACAACATTGTCTTCATCGAAGGTTGGCATTGGCGACGGCGTGAGCGTGCAGTAAGTGGGTTGTGTTTCTCTGTCGTTTAATCCTTTCCTCAATGGTGCCTGCGGCGTTGGCATGTCATCACGTGGTCACTCGGCAGCAGGTGTGACGAAGTCTGTCCCCAATTCCGTTGGCGTAAAGTTCTCATCTACCGCAGTGGCTGCTTCATAGTCCATGGGTTCCTCCACTGGTTCACACGCCCTTCTCCAACCTCTTCCTCTTCCTCTTGCTCTTCCTCGCCTTGCCTCCATCTGAGCCGCATCAGCATGGTCATCATGTATTGTGACGGTATCTGAAAATTGAAACGACAACCACTGCTCCATTTCCGCCTTTGCTTGTGTTGCAATCTCGCGGCATTCCTCGTGTCCAATATCATATATGCGGCTCCACTTGGCGAGCTGCATCCAAATTAAAAAACATAGAGGTAAATTTATTGTAGTCTTCTTAAATTAATTTACA
Organism: Ottelia alismoides; assembly: GCA_037367405.1. Lineage (NCBI taxonomy): Eukaryota > Viridiplantae > Streptophyta > Magnoliopsida > Alismatales > Hydrocharitaceae > Ottelia > Ottelia alismoides. The sequence continues at coordinate 207,465 of JAZKJV010008757.1, forward strand.
ACAAAGTGTAAACGAGGACTTACGTTGCTTTCCATAGTTGCACCTAGTCGTCCAACAAACCTTATAGTAATCGTCCTGTACCATTGCTCGTAGGTGGGCGTCGCGACAATCCCATTGGACCGATCAATATCAACTAATGTACCTTCCCGCTTATCCCATTGGAGTATATACAACATGTGTTTCGCCCTCCAATCCACATGCGTCTTCCCTCTCAAGTCGATTGCATGGAGATCCTGAAATGTGAAGCAAGCTTGTGGAATGTCTTGAAGGCCGCCAAATTGTCTCAGGAATCGATCGGGGAAGTAATACTCCGCAATGTGGAAGTATATCAACGGTACATATGCTCTCCAAATGCGCTCGCCTTCAAGACAGTTGGTAGGGAGACTTGTGCGGATGTCCTCAGTGTATGGCATCCACAATACCTGAATGGCAAAATTGTATTTAGATCAGTATTTTTGTGGGTTGAACTTGAAACAACATTTGGATGTATAGTTACCTGCTCCGGTGATTGCATGTCGAAAGCTTCCCGGTATGGTCTCACTACGTGTGTCGGATGTCGATGATGGGCAAACACCGTCGCCCAGCGAACTCCTAAGGGGCGCCCGTGCCATTGTCTGCTTTCCCGCACAACTGGAGCAATGTGGGGGAAATTCTCCCATGCCCATAGCTGAAGGAGTATGACCGTGCCTCCAATCTCTTCTGTCGCCATATCCGATGCTAAACAAAGGTGTCTATATAGATATGCAAGTACGGCGGACCCCCAGCTTAATGTCCCGGAGTAGGCGAAATCATGCAGATGTGGTAGTGCTATAAGTGAAACCAACGATCCTGATTTGTCCATGAACAATACTCCACCAAGTAACTACAAGATGTAGGCTCGAGCATGTCTCTGAACCTCCACCTCCTCTGCATCTTATGGCAAGTCTGCAAAATGGGTGAAGAGCCAACTTGCTGGCACCCTGCTGCCAACGATGTCTGATGGTAGTGGCTGTACACCCAACTGTTCCTCGCAAGTATCCGCCCATGTGGCTGAAGGTGTCGTCTCCCCAGTAACGATAGGTCCATCAATCCACAACCCCATGATGAATGCGACGTCCTGTAAGGTGATGGACATCTCCCCACTAGCCATGTGGAAAGTATGCGTCTCGGGCCTCTAGTGTTCAACCAACGTCGTTACCAAGTGCCATTCTAGCGTAATGAACTACAGTTCAGAAATGCATCCAAAACCCTCTTGAACTACATAAGGCTGTAGTCGAGCATCCAAAGGAATCCGACGTACATGTGTCTCACGTCATTGGCAACGCAACCATGAAGATTCCGACAAGATAATTTAGTTAAGGAAAACGATTATTAGAAAACCAAAAATTACAAATTCGTACATCGCTAGCCCAGACACGACGAGAACGATGGCGCTCTTGAAGAGTCAAAACGGAGGGTGAAGTGGGTCGGGATCCATCTGCAATGTTAAAAATACAATGTTAGCACATACAATGTAAAGAACAAGAGTATACGATTATTGTGACCTACGCCATACAAATTTAATTATGTGGCAAATTCACGAAAAAATAAAGAAACTTACTCGAAACCAGATATTTGCGTTTGTTGTGACCTACGCCACCACAACTACCACATTTATTCTTATTCCTTCTCATCGTCGGCACATTGGACGTGGATGCTTGAGAATCCCTTGCGGTTTTATTGGGACATCCACAGTGTGTGTGACCCAGTATCCCACAAAACGAACAAGTATTGTGGCGAATCACATCTCTAACATCCATTTTGTTATGAATTCTTGTTGTGTGTGGTCGACCATTGCCACGCTTACGTTTTGGGTCAAGATGTAATTCCGGATAGTCTAGAGGAGCCCATGTTTTCCGATCACCGATGGGAAAAAATTCCCACCATAAACTTTCAGCTGGTGTTGCCATGTGTACCACTCTCCAACATAGGAATCCACTTCCGCTCGACATTTTGAAATGAACGCAATGGCGTGGGAACATGGGATACGGAATATTTGCCACTTATTACATGTGCATTTCCGTTGGTGCAAATTCACCATGTATTGTTTACGACTGCGAAGACCAGTAGAAGTCCGTCGAGCACTGCTAGAAACCTTGAACTATATATTTGGTTGTATTTGTATTTGAGTCACGGTGTGCCTGTTCGCAGTTGCACTCCAACGGTTCAACTCTGTGGATGCATAATGCGTAAATTTGCGGCCAGCAGCAATGGCAGCGCTTGCCTCTTCAACATGTTGGATAAAGTATGACACACAATTATAAAAAGTTTAATCGATCAACGCAGAGATTAGCAAGCAAGGAGCATCTTTGAAAACTGCATTGTAGCTTTCGCTCAAATTTGTGGTCATCTGACAAAACCTATAACCACCGTCGTAAGCCAAAGTACATTGCTCACGACGACAATCATGAGTCGAAAACCATCGACCTGCTTGATTATTCCACTCTTGCAACTTCCGCATGAAGTACGCGAACTTTCTAGTAGTCGTTTGCAGTGCTGCTGCTTGGACCAGGGCTTTCATGAAGCCATTTTTTAAGACGCTATTGAAGTTGCTCGCAACGTGCCTTGTACAAAACCGCCAATATGCAAAGGGTTGTAATAAGTCCACGTCAACATCTTTCATAGCATATTTTATTCCAGAATACCAGTCGAAAATGATGCAAATTGGCCCAGCTCGCATGCCGATTACCCTGATACGTATCAACGATAGAAACCACTTCTACGAAGGACCGGATTCCTCGTCAACAATTCCGAATGCAAGAGGAATAATATGTTTATCTCCGTCAATCCTGCAAGCAATGAGCAATTTTTGTTTGTACTTCCCGTACAAATGGGTCCCATCAATACTAATCACAAGGCGGCAATATTTGAATACCTCAATTGAAGGCCCAAATGCCCAAAAGCATCGTTCAAATCTACGACAATGCAGTTTCTGAGGATCAGGATGGCCGTTGTATTCAATATCAATTTCAGTCCCAGGAATAGCAGCCTTCATTGCATGCAATAGATAAGGCATTTCAACATATGACTTCTTCCAGTCACCAAATACAATACCGATTGCCTTCCTCCGAGCATCCCAAGCCCTTTTCTTTGTAACCCAGTAGTTGTACATCTCGTGGATGTGATCTCTACAACTCGAAACTCAGACATTTGGGTCATCCCTAACAAGAGTTAGCAACGACCTGGACATGAATTTGTAGTCCAACTGAGGGTGATCCTGATTAACTGTTGGGTTTATACAAGTGTGCACCCCAACAACCTTAGAGATCATACTCAGTCCATCAAGTGTGCAAAAAGCTGACCATATCAATGAAGGATATGGTTAGATCCTCAAGCGCATCACGGAAGCGTGAGCGTCATATCGAATACGACGAGGAGCAACTAGTCGCACTAGTTGCTCGATGTAGTGGAATTTAAAAATTTTTCATACGACGAAACCACATTATCCAAGAACACTTCTCGGATCGTTTCGTCTAAACCACAAACAAGTAATAGGATTACCTCTTGAAGCGTGGTTGCGATCGAGTCTCTAAATGAAGAGACCTCCTGTCTCAAGTCCGATTCGACGGAGGAGACGCTTGCGAGCGCAGGGATAAACTGCATGCTTCTCGCAATCCATGTTGATGATCCAAGCGGCGGATCTCTTGATCTCGACACACGAGATCCGATGTCTTCTTCACGAGCGAGGCGCACCGAAGTAGACGGAGATCCACGAGCAAAAGAATGGGCATCATAACGACGATGCTGCGGCGATGGAGAACCTCTCCAGGTCATCTATGGTGGATGGCCACACGAGAGGGAGAGAGAGGGCTGTCGAGTAGAGAGAAAGAGAGAGAGAGAGAGAGTTTGCTCCAATATTGCATGTAAAATAGAGAGCATGGTATGCCTCTCTATTTATTGGGTTTTGGGATCCATGGATCTCAATCCATGTGACATGTAAAATCAATGGATGAGATTGATTTATGTCAATCCGATGGTCAAGATTGTTGTTGGTAAAACTAACAAATTCAGGTTAAATTATATTTGACAAAATCAAATATAAATTAGTCCTAAATCAAACCAATAAATAAGGAGAGAATGTGCATGGAGATTTCATCTCCATGCACCTTCCATGTGGATGGCCACACATTCCTATTAGGAATGATGTGCCGCCCACTCTTTCCATGGGGAGAGCAATCTCATGATAATTCATGAGATTGCATATCTCCATGGAAATCTCTCTTTATTTATTTATAACAAATTTGTTGGGTTTTATTCTTAAAAAATAATTCATAATTATATTTGAGAATATTGCAATCTTGCCATGGAAAAATTGTGAATCATATTCACAACCCAAAACAACATATAATTTACATTGTCAATTAATTACACAATGTGTATCCAATACACATAATAATTAATCAACACATATACATTATAATTAGCTCTCTCTAATACATTATAAATCACATTTATAATATATTATGAATAGTTGGATATTACTATCCACATTATTCTTATCCATAAAAATTAAATCACATTTAGTTATATTGAATAACTTATTCTCTTGTGCTCAAAAAATATGGATCGCATTCACATTATTTACATCTTTGATAATCAAATCACATTTAATTATCTAAGATAACTCTCCTTATAATATGAATCAAATTCATATTATTCATGATAATTAAATCGCATTTAATTATCCATTTTCTCAATGATGGGATACATATATCAACAATAGAATTATCCATGAACTCTTTCAAGGATAGTGCGCTTTCTCCGCGAATACTTGGAGATAAGGACAGGGCGATTGTATTGTTCCACGTATAGTGACATAAATATTGAGATCTTATCTCAAATCCAGATCGTGGGCCTCCCATAGATGCTTGATTAAATCAAGACCGCAAATCTAATCTTCTCATTGCATCTGAATCACATTCAGATCAATGTCCAACATTTGGACTAAGATCAGATTACTTCTCTAATGAGAGGAGTCACTAAAATCCAGACCCGTTTCATCACTCCCTAGGAATGGAGGCGTCATGGTTATACAATCGTTTATGATCACATCACCCTCAGGTATTCCTAATACCTGTACATCCTGCATACTGGAAGACTCAGAATAAACCCGAAGTATTAGATCAACTTTACACTGTCTACTTCAGGGTTCTATCAGTAAGTTTCTTATTCGATCATTGGAAGTCGGTATTGATCATATACTTTCCAAAAGCATATATCATACCTAGGTCTTGATCATATACTTTCCAAAAGTATATATCAAACTTACAAATTCAGTCAAGCTTCCAAAGCGAGACGACCATGCGCATGAAATTTGATTCTTCCCAATATCTCATGAGTGAGCTCATGTCTTCCGGTTCAGTAACTGAACCTGTATGATCCCTTTGAGATATCGTACTACTCATATGCCCTTATATGCACACCAGCGCGCCGGTGTATAGACCTTGATTAGGTCATCAACCTATTGGTCTGCCAAATGTACATACTCAAACATATAGTAACACATCTGTCTCCGGTCAGAGGATGCATGCCTGTATCGTGACAGCATACGATATAGGACTTTGGTTATCTCGATCTCGTTAAGTCAACTCTTTGACCTCACTAATCTGACACATCCGAATCTCTATTCCTATGAAGAGGACCTGCATCAAGAGGTCGGTCAGATATCAGCCTAACTGAGATAGGATTGCCATCTCCTACTCTGGCTGGAGATCATCTCTTAACAATCATTTGACGGTGCTTGATGAGTCCTCAATCTAACTCTTTAGATATTCATCCAAGCACCAGCCTCTATGATTCAATAATTGAATCAACAGCTGTATGATCATCAAGATGGCCATGGTACATAACCCTAATTGTACTAAGGGACCTATTATGCAAATTATTCGTTCTTCATTTCAGATCAGAGAATGATATTCGCAATAACAGTTATTGCATAATGGCTCGCTGTGGGTTCGCATGTCCAACAATCTCCCACTAGCCCAAAGAGCCATTAATGGGATAATCATTTAAACCCGCACTCACGTGACAATCATAGGCTATTAAGAAAATAGCTAGGTAAGTTGATCAGTCACTCTGTTCCCACGAGACTATACCAAGTCCTTGTACGGTACTTGCATATCCCCAATAACAGTGCTCGCATCTAATGCGAATGTTGCATCTCATGCAACCAATACTCAATTTTGTTAGTTATAGTGTCCTTGACACTATATCTTAATAATTATTATAACCAATATTTCCATAATCCTTATTAGAATACCTTCATTCCTGGAGATCTCTGTCTCCTAAGGTATCTACAGTTAAGATCCTCATAGATCACTATCTACAAGGTCTTAAACTTTTGAAGATAAGACTTTGAGATCACTATCTCTAAGTTTTATTATCTTTGAAGATATTGTTATTACTGCAATCAAGTGTTTTATCTCAACAGTAGGATTAGCAACAATTTACTACTCCCACTGCATGGCAGACATCTGGCTCTTGTACACATTTAGCATACACCCAGCTTCTCATAACTGATGCATAAGTGCAAGAAGTTCTAGCATTCACTTCCTCAACTTTTTGAGGTGCTATCCCTTTAAATCGATCAGTACCATATCTTAAGGGATGGAAGCCTTTCTTGGAATTTCCAATAGTAGAATATGTCCAAGGTGTACAACAAATGTGACAGTCTCAATATCCTCTTATCTTTGCTTCTGAACATCTTCAGAACTAGGATCTAAAAGGTATCCTTGAGATCATATCTCAAGGTATGGAACGACCAAATTATAAAACACTTACTAGTATCATCTTTAGATCATTACAAATGATTAGGATATTATCTACATTTAGCACAATGAACACAATGGCACTCCCACTAAGCTTCACATGGTTCATCAAGATTTTATCTGAAATCATAACATTTATAATTTCATCAAATCTTATGTTCCAACTACAGGAAGCTTATTTGAGTCCAAAGATGGAGTTATTTAGCTTGCACACCTTACTTTCCTAAACCATGAAGCCCTGGGGATACTTCATATGAATATCCTTAGAGAGGTATTCATAGAGAAATGCAATCTTGTCTCATATCATGAAGATATCATAGTCAAGTTGTGTAGCTATAGCTAGCAATATTCTGATGGGTTAAAGCAAGGTCATCGGAGAACAAGTCTCATCGCAAGCGATATCTTCTCTTCGATGTGTAACTCATGGCTACGAACCGTGCTTTGAAGGTTTCTACCTTCTCATCAGGTTCCTCCTTTCTCTTGAAGATCCATTTACACTTTAATGGGTCTTACCCATACAGGTGGATCCTCGAGGGCTCATATACAACAGTTGTATATGAAGTCTACGTTAGACTTTTATTGCTAACATCCATATTTCTATGTTATGATCATCAGGAATCTCATCACATGAAATCTTATCATCGTCAGATTTCTCTGACACATGAAATCCATCCTCAAACTCATTTGAAGAGGTATTAGTGTTTCATCTTTAATTGTCCTTTTAGTTTCCAATTTCAGGAGCCTCATTATCTTCTCAAGATTAACTGAGTTCCTACACTTCATTTTCATCTTGATTCTCAAAAGTCTCAACCTCTAAGAATCACATTCTCAGATATGAGATATTTTAAGAATCTCAAGGTCATAAAGTAGGTGTCCAATACCTTCCTTTATTTTCCTAATGAAGTAGCACTCTCCAGTGCCAAATTCCAGCTTAATTACATGGAACCTTATTAAGGATATGTAGTCTCTACCACACACACACACACACACACATATATATATATACACCTAGAAACTAAGAGATAATTAAGCTAAGATTTATCATTAATCAAATCATGTCACACATGATCAATTGTATCTCCCTACAACTCTATTGAGTTAAGGTTTATTAGGAGGATTGAGATAGGAATGATATTCATATCTCCATAAGGTATTTCTTGATTTCATCTAATAGGTACAAGCTACCTTGGTTAGATCAAATTCATTTCATCTTCCTTCAAACTTTGGTTCTAAACCAAAATTGTGAAATCTTTGAACATTTCAAAGTTTTCTAAGTGAAGAGAAGAAATCTCATATCACAAAATAATCACTAATAGATATCACATATCCATAATGTTTATTCTGATATAGATGATTCATATACATCAATATGTATGAGATCTTGAATACCTTAACATCTTACACCTTTCCCAAAGAAGGGTGTATTGGACATTTTTACTTTGAATACAATATTCACAAGTATGTGAGATTTGAATCTTTAGACAATCTAAAGTTTCATGTCTTACTAGTCCATTGATCTCATCAACAGACATATGTCCAAAATTTGATGCCAGATCATTGTCAAATGATCTTTATCCTCCTATTGATCTTTAAAGGTTTAATTTTCAGTATTAGAAATCTTAATGAACCATTCATTAATTTTCTAATTTAATAGAGTCCACTAGATTTTAGATTACTATCTGAAATATCTCCATCATAACTCTTTATGATAGATTTATTACAGAATTCATGTTTATATCCAACAATTAGAAATAAACAATGAGTGTATTCTAATATCTAGGTCATATAGACATTCTCTAAGACTAAGGGCTCCCACTGAAAATATGAAGTATATTGATCTCATGGAAATTGTTGCAACACTTGCATCACTTTCAACATGGATGACCAATAAACCTTAAGATCAAATTTCTAATATTCTTATACATATGCAACCAATTGCAAGTGTCATTAGAAGATTGAGATACAATTATTAGACTTTACCTAATCAAATAAGTAAGTCAATTTCAATGATTATATGTAGGTTATTCTGATGTATTATCCGATTCCTTCTCTAAGGATTCTAGATAGATTTGATAGTCATACTATCAACACATCAACATATTGCAGTATTGGCATTCATCCAACTCTTTGGATGTCATATGGAAGTCACAGAAGTACAGTCAAATCTTTGATTATACCTCTTGCTTGGGTTCAACCCATGCTTCCACTGCGCTCCCTTTATCTATAAACAACCATTGCTTAAGACTAAGGACCTCTTATGTTAAATTCAAAAGAATTTAATGTAAGAGCATTTCGACATTTATACATGCTTCACCCAATTCATAAAATATGAATATTATGAAGCTTCATGAATGACTAGAGTGTAGACAGTAGAATGATGACACTCATCATCTACATCCAACTAAACTCTTAAATCATAGGTTCAGGTAGGTACTCAAACAATTTGAATACATCATCTCTTATAGAGCTACCATTCTACATGATGCAGAGAACCATGTCATTCATGATTAAATGTCAAGAGCACATATGTATGCCATAATATCTTTATTGATTTTATAAGGATTATTTGACAATTGCGATCATCATCATGTCACTTCCAAAGTACATTCGATGAGATCAAGACTTATAGAGACATACAAACCCTAGGGTTTTAGTCCTATTGTCTTATTTAATTATCATTCCTAATTATTATGAGGAAACTTGCACATTGCAACCACATACATTATGTGTCCAATTGCAAGTATAATATCTGGATCAAAGGGTCGAATCCATGATATTTTACTGGTTATTATTGAGTATAATATTGAGTGGGTTTAATGAAGGATTATCTGAAATAAGAAATTTGCATAAATATATATTTTACTTTGATTTAGGAATTTTACATCAAATTTGTCTTGCTATGTCAACAATGAAAGTTCATTCCCTTAATCACTTTCAATGTAAGAGATATACTTACCATTATATCTCAAGCAAGATATGGGATCTCCTTCCTTATCTTTGTTGCGTCCCAATAATATGAGAACCTACAACTCGAATAAAAAGAAGCGGGAACACATTCTGCCTTGCAAGTCCAACTTGCATCTCCCAATTCGGTCTTTAACACTCGGGCCCACCACCCCTAAGGTGATGTTGACCCGTCATTAATTGAACCAACCGTTAACAGGAATACAACTCGTTATGCGCAATCCAATATCGCCCCAATAATATGAGGACCCGATATTGGGGTCACTAGGCATACGTCCAAATGGATCATATGCAGGAGCTGTCACTTCGGACAGGCGTCTCCCACATATAATATCTGGCGACGAAACCCTTCACCTTTACGGGAGACCATGGATGTCACTTATGTGATCCTCCATATCTTATTCAAATTTAATTAATTACTATGAATCACATTCATATAATCAATTCTTCCAAGGGAATTATTAACTCCAATCATATTAGAGTATTTTAATTGGACATAATTAACTTAATCATATTAAATTAATTATCAATCCAATTCAATCAATCAAACTTGATTGTCTTACTTGAATATATATGGTATTATTCTCAAAGTACGTATTAATTTATATTTTCATAATTTGAAAAATACACCTTAATCCCTCGGATATTATCCCGGCCCTACCCGCTGTCATTGCCAGTACCGGTGGGAGTGGGACGGACCGCATACGTTGCAACCCGCTACCCTAGCGATCCCTGACTAGACACCATATCCGCCTCGGGAAAGGATAATGCAAAATTGATTAATTTGTACTTGAGATGATCATTGGTTCTTCAACCGAAATTATACCATATAGTAATCAAAATAATTTTGATTATAAGGAAATTTGCTGACAAATTCCCAATCCTATTCAAGCAAGGAGTTTGATGATTGTGTTTCCAATTATGATCTAGATCACATCTAATCAATTAATTGGTTGAGGCCAAGTCAATTAAGGAAATAATAATATTCCAATATTTCTCAAATATTTTTCATAATTATTTCTTGAAATTAACAATTAATTTTATTAATTGACAATCACAAGGTTCTTGATTAGGACTGTAATTTCAGCAGTGACCCCTACTTACTAAAATTAGCATATCTCAATCATATTAAATCCAAATTAGACAAAATCAATTTTCATAGATTGCTAATCTGATTTAGGACAGAACCGAAGTGATGTTTCAAGCATTTCTAGGCAAGTCTAAACAGTAATTAACTTTTTACTCACGTTCAGATCTACAGTTCCCGCAACAGTGCATACATGTTCATTAAAACAACCATATCTCGAGCATACGAAATCCGATTTACGCAAACTCAGATCATATGGTTTCCTTATTTAATGGGGAACAAAATCCAAAATAACTCGTGCTTAAACATTTTAAACATTGCCGAAATTATTTACTAAACAGATCTGCGAAATCAAATGCGATAAAAAACTTTCGTGACCTTAACGAACCCAAGTCGTCCTCAGTTTGCAAATCATATTCGAAACCGTCAACCTAAGGCTCTGATACCACTTGAAGTATATGGTTAGATCCTCAAGCGCATCACGGAAGCGTGAGCGTCGTATCGAATACGACGAGGAGCGACTAGTCGCACTAGTTTCTCGATGCAGCGGAATTTAAAAATTTATTCATACGACGAAACCACATGATCCAAGAACACTTCTAGGATCGTTTCATCTAAACCAAGAACAAGTAATAGGATTACCTCTTTAAGCGTGGTTGCGATCGAGTCTCTAAACGAAGAGACCTTCTGTCTCAAGTCCGATCCGACGAAGGAGACGCTTGCGAGCGCAGGGATGAACCAATCCATGTTGATGATCCAAGCGGCGGATCTCCTGATCTCGACACACGAGATCCGACGTCTTCTTCAAGAGCGAGGCGCACCGAAGTAGACGGAGATCCATGATTAGAAGAACGTGCAACATAACGACGATGTCGCGGCGATGGAGAACCTCTCTAGGTCATCCATAGTGGACGGCCACATGAGAGGGAGAGAGAGGGTTGTCGAGTAGAGAGAAAGAGAGAGAGAGTTTGCTCCAATATTGCATGTAAAATAGAGAGCATGGTATGCCTCTCTATTTATAGGGTTTTGGGATCCATGGATCTCAATCCATGTGACATGTAAAATCAATGGATGAGATTGATTTATGTCAATCCAATGGTCAAGATTGTTGTTGGTAAAACTAACAAATTTAGGTTAAAATATATTAGACAAAATCAAATATAAATTAGTCCTAAATCAAACCAATAAATAAGGAGAGAATGTGCATGGAGATTTCATCTCCATGCACCTTCCATGTGGACGGCCACACATTCCTATTAGGAATGATGTGCCGCCCACTCTTTCCATGGGGAGAGCAATCTCATGATAATTCATGAGATTGCATATCTCCATGGAATTCTCTCTTTATTTATTTGCAACATATTTGTTGGGTTTTATTCTTCAAAAATAATTCATAATTATATTTGAGAATATTGCAATCTTGCCATGGAAAAATTCTGAATCATATTCACAACCCAAAACAACATATAATTTACATTGTCAATTAATTACACAATATGTATCCAATACACATAATAATTAATCAACACATATAAATGATAATTAGCTCTCTCTAATGCATTATAAATTCAAATCTCATTTAATTATCTAAGATAACTCTCCTTATAATATGAATCAAATTCATATTATTCATGATAATTAAATCGCATTTAATTATCCATTTTCTCAATGCTCGGATACATATATCAACAATAGAATTATCCATGAACTCTTTCAAGGATAATGCGCTTTCTCCGCGAATACTTGGAGATAAGGACAGGGCGATTGTATTGTTCCACGTATAGTGACATGGATATTGAGACCATATCTCAAATCCAGATCACGGGCCTCCCATAGATGCTTGATTAAATCACGACTGCAAATCTAATATTCTCATTGCATCTAAATCACATTCAGATCAATGTCCAACATTTGGACTAAAATCAGATTACTTCTCTACTAAGAGGAGTCACTAAAATCCAGACCCGTTTCATCACTCCCTAGGATTGGAAGCGTCATGGTTATACAATCGTTTATGATCACATCGCCCTCAGGTATTCCTAATACCTGTACATCCTGCATACCAGAAGACTCAGAATAAACCCGAAGTATTAAGTCAACTTTACACTGTCTACTTCAGGTTCTATCAGTAAGTTTCTCATTCAATCATTGGAAGTCGGTATTGATCATATACTTTCCAAAATCATATATCATACCTAGGTCTTGATCATATACTTTCCAAAAGTATATATCAAACCAACAAATTCAGTCAAGCTTCCAAAGCGAGACGACCATGCGCATGGAATTTGATTCTTCCCAATATCTCATGAGTGAGCTCATGTCTTCAGGTTCAGTAACTGAACCTGTATGATCCCTTTGAGAGATCGTACTACTCATATGCCCTTATATGCACACCAGCGCGCCAGTGTATAGACCTTGATTAGGTCATCAACCTATTGGTCTGCGAAATGTACATACTCAAACATATAGTAACACATCTGTCTCCGGTCAGAGGATGCGTGCCTGTATCGTGACAACATACGATATAGGACTTTGGTTATCTCGATCTCGTTAAGTCAACTCTTTGTCCTAACTAATCTGACACCTCCGAATATCTATTCCTATGCAGAGGACCTGCATCAAGAGGTCGGTCAGATATCAGCCTAACTGAGATAGGATTGCCATCTCCTACTATGGCTGGAGATCATCTCTTAACAATCATTTGACGGTGCTTGATGAGTCCTCAATCTAACTCATTAGATATTCATCCAAGCACCAACCTCTATGATTCAATAATTGAATCAACAGCTGTATGATCATCAAGATGGCCATGGTACATAACCCTAATTTTACTAAGGGACTTATTATGCAAATTATTCATTCTTCATTTCAGATCAGGGAATGATATTCGCAAAAACATTTATTGCATAATGGCTTGCTGTGGGCTCACATGTTGATGAAAGGGACCTGACGAGGGTCTAGAGTAATCCGCACAAGGCGGGACCACAATGTCGCTGAGGCGATCGCTCAACAGATCCCGAATCAATAAACAATTAACCCACAATAAATATATGCAATGAATATCCAAAAATGTGGAGTTAAAATTTATTATAACTCTACATGTAATTGTGTATAGGTGTAAGTACAGGTAGAGGTCGAACACTGGGAGGCGAAGGGAATGTATGTGATGTATCATTTATTCAATCCATTGTTCATGTCCATTTATTGTTTCTGTGGGTTTTGGATTTTATATATTTTTTTTATATTTTTGTTTTTATAATTTTTATGTTGTTTTTATATTTTATATTTTCTTTTTATATTTTTAGTTATATAAATATATATATATAAAGATATGTATAAAGATATATATATATATATAAGAAGAGAGAGAGAGAGGAGTAATATAGTATATAGATATATATAGATATAAATGCTTAAAATATATTTATAGATATAATTTTTTTTGCTTTTTAATATTTTTCTAATTTTTTTGTTAGATTTTGGAGCTTTTTGATTTTTTTATTTTTTCTTTTTCATATTTTTAGGGTTTTTCAATTTCTGGACTCAATATATGTATAAATATACCATATATAATTTTTTTTGGAATTTTTCAAAGACATTTTTTAATTTTTTTGTATTTTTTTAATTTAAACAGTACAAAAAGGGCTTCTTTTTCATTTTTACTAATTAGGAAAAATGCAAAAATGTGAAATAAAATATGGGCGTACAAGGGCATCACATGAAACATCTATCCTAATTTTTCTGGATTTTTAGAAGCCTCATAGGTATTTTTAATTAATATATAAAAGACACAAAAATAAAACAGCCTGGTAGGGGTATTTTTGCAAATAAAATAAGTAACAGGGGCATCGGTGCAAAAATACCTACAGTAATAAACATTTATTTTAATTTTTTGAACTAATTTACAATTAACAAAAACCGCCAGGGTTATAGTGCAAAATTCACGCACCTCACGTGGGGCTGCACGTGAGGTACGGAAGGACCAAAATGCAATTTAAGGAAGTACATGGGTCCTTTAGCAAAATTCACAATTTATTTACAACGTTATAATTAATTTACAAAATTAAATACTAAATACAAAAAAGACGGGGGTTATATGTGAAAATTACCCCCAAAAGGCGCGCGATCCAATGGCTGGGCGTTCTTCACTTGACACGCATCGCTTCCTGGTGAGACGATGATGGTTCGTGGATCCACGGTGGAGATTAGATCATCTGGCGTGATCCGACGGCTAAGGCACATGCAGATCCAACGGTTGAGGCTCGACCTGGGGAGACCTCCTTCATCTGACGGCGGCAAGGCAAGGTGGAAGAACAGGGAAGAAGGCCGGGATGGACGAACTTCCCCGCCTTCAAGCTCGCTTCTCCGGCGTCCTTCGAGGCTTCTGAGGCTACCACTGGCTTCCTGACAGGTGGCTCTAGCTGCTGGAGGTGTCTGATCGGACGGAGGGGCACTGGAGTGCTACCACGACGTCGGAGAAGTCGAGGGGCTCCAGGTACCTCCGATGAACTCTGAAAGCGTCTCCTGGAGCTCCTCTTTGCTCCTAACCTGCAGGAAAGAACTCACGCGGCTCGAGGGGAGATCCCTCGACCGAAAATTGAAGCTGTTAGCACAAGAAATGGGCGAGGTGGCGAAGCCTCCGGCGAGCGGCGGAGTTGAGGCTCCGATTCGCAGATCTGGAGCAGATCTGGTTGAACAGGACTGGTCTGGAGGTGTAGAATGCGGAGGGGATCGAAGTGAAGGCGAAATGGTTTCGGAAAAACAGTCGGAAACAAGGTGGCGAAGTCACCGGAGCAAAGCTCCGGTGAACTTCGATTTAGCTAACCTAAGCTATTCTAATGATCTAAATGCATAATAAAAGACAGGAATAAAATGCGGGAATAAAAATCTACCTAAGAAAATAAATGCGCAGCTCTTATACCTGGAAAAACTCCAGGGAGCAGGACGATTGCCGGAGCGCCGCCATGGGCGCATCTCCTTCCTCCGCGAGCTTCCACAACCTTCAGGGGACCTCCATCTGTCACCTGGATGCACTCTTGGCCGAAGGTGGGGAGCTCTAGGGCTAGGGAAATGGCCAAAAAATTTTGGAGGAAGATGGTTTATTTATAAACATGTCTATGTGCCCTTATTGACTGGCAAATAATAAGGAATCGGTGATATATACATTAGATTTAACATGGGGGCGTGTATGTACAATGTACCAGGAGCATTTCTTGTGAAGGAAGCAAAGGCGATCGATGGACGGGGCGCCCGGGAAAAATGGGAGAAGATGGGGGGTTTGACAGATCTGACAGGCTGGAGGCTGTTTTATTTTCGAACATAATGGGAGCCCTTATTGACCGGCCAAAAATAAGGAATCCAAGCTATATACAGGGGAAACAAGCTATGGGCGTGTATAAGGGTTGCTTTGGGAGTAATTTCCGTGAAGGGATCGATGTCATTGGAGAGACGGGTCGATCGGGAAAATTTGGAGAAAACGCCATGTCTGACAGATTTGACGGGCTGTGATTGGTCCATGTCAGCCTGGATTTGACTCAATTATTAGACATAATAAATGAATTAATTAAATTTTGCTTATAAAATAAAAAATGTTTATTAATTAATGTAGTATTTATTTATGATTTTTATTTATTTTTTTAATGTATTTTATTATGAGTTTATTTTAATGATGTATTTATAAGTGTATTTACGTGTATTTATTTTTATTTTGTGTATTTTTATTTTCTTATTTTATTTTCTTATTTTATTTATTTTTAACTTATTTTTGTGAGTATAAATATATTTTTATTTAATTTTTATGAGCTTATTTACATATTTAGTTAAATAGGTGCATATATAAGTAGGTATACTTATAGGTATTTTACCTATATAATGTATATACTTTATTTATTTAATGTATTTTCTTGGTTTTTATTTTGGATTAGTATTTTTAATCAATTATATTTAATATGTACATTATTATAAAAATATAAAAGAATAAAATAATTAAAGAATGTTTTCCCCTTTTTATTTATGTACATGCTTCACATAGGTATTTTGTCTATGTATCTTGTAGACTTATTTTATTTTACAAATTATTTTTGGTTTTCTTTTAATTTCAATATGTACATGTATTATATACATTATTTACAAAATTCTAAAAATATAAATTCATAGAAATAATAAATAATGAATAGAATGAATATTTTGAGGGCCAAAAATTTATCTTTTACATATGAGCTCCAAAAATTATGAAACCAATTTTATTAAATAGTTCTTGGAAAGATATATACAATTAAAGGTGAGTTTGGGTGATTTTTAGTTTTTATTTGCAAGATATGGGTCTGTGAAGTTGAGATTTTGGCTTTTTATTCTAGGTATAAAATGTACAGTGTGTATCATTTTTGTACAAACTCAATTTTGTAATTTTATTCACATTATTATCTATAACTTTCATGTACAAAGTTTCTCTATTTGATGAATAAATAATTATATAAAAAATAGGTGTCAAAAATGCATAAAAGGATGAATAAATAAATGAGGTATTTATTGTACTCTTGGCCCTTATCTCCCCCTACTTTATTCCTTGTCGACCAATTCCATGCTGGCCTTGATCTCGGGGTTAGGGTCATAAAATATTTGCAATATTTTATTCCTTTTTCTTTTATTCTCTTTATTCTATAATTTTGGCATTAAAAAACCTTATTTTCTGTATAATTAATACAATAAATAATGAATGCTATTGTGTACAAATTGAGGCTATTTACATGCATTTGCTGGGGTTTTTAAGGCCAAAATGATAGAATAAAGGTGATGAAATGGAGATTCATCACCCCCTATACTTGCCTTTGCTAGTTCCTAGCAAATACTTATGCAATAAGTACAAAAAGAACAAAGAATAAGAAGAAAAGAAAAGGCAAAAATAAAGAATTTAAAGAATAAATTGAATTGGTCATGATTATTAAACTTATCTGTACAAAATCAAAGTTTGGAGCTCATGTTAGACCTTGGTGTGAAAAATGTGTGTGGAACCTGGTCGGGAACCAAATTTAAAACGCAACAGCCTTCGAGAGTCACAGAACTCGGTTCAAATCACCTCAATAGCCAGGTCAGAACTAGCCTACATCATACGCAAACCCTTATGACTATGAAGCTGACTTGTACGGTGTAAGTGATGGTGGCTCTCCCCAACTGAAATGACAAAGAGACTGACTTCTCCAGAATGACAACCCAATGATTCCGTAATCCAACAGCTCTTTCCTCGAGGATCAGGGTATTCCCTTCTAAGTTCAAGTGGCATCCAACTCAAGAGGAGGAGGTAGAGAAAAGAATGGACTGTAGCCAGTGTAGCTACCTATCCTGGGATGCGGATGCAAGACCAGTGTAGTCAAGTCATCCAGCTGCAGGCTCACATGGTATAACTTTGATGCTCAAGCTTGCTTATTTTCTGTATACATACTTTGCAGGCATTTTATTTTTTTACAGGCCTGACCATTTTTTTTCTTTTTTTTTCAATCATACTATTTACAGCAGCATTTACATAAGGAGTTTTTCCTCTTGAGCCAGAAGACTATCCCTCTTTTGAAGCTTTATCGCAACCCACAATCTCCTGTCTTTAGACCTCATGGCTATTGGACCAGGTTGGGGTGCACTTCCCTCCCTAGACGAGGACGAATGTTTACACCCGTGTGCGTCTCAGACTGGCAAATCCAACCCCCTCACCACTCCAATTGAGTTGAGCCAAGTGAAAGGTGCAAGTGTCCAAGTTAGGTCACGGTCGGCAAGAGTCATACGTGTGTTTCGAAAAGTTCTAGTTAGTCCACTGAGGTGACTTGAACCCAGCCCTGATTTCTCAAAGAATTAAGTCTGCATAGACCTGAAGTACCTTAAACCTAGTTCCCGTAAGGTTCCAGTGCAGTTAGGTGCGGTAAGGTCCAACCAAGCTCCAATCTTTGACTTTATTGGACTAGTTTAATTATCAAGCTCAATCAAAGAATATGAATGCTATGCAAATGTTATTTACAAATATGCAAAGAATAATGCAATTTTTCAAAGAATTTTGAAAACAAAGAGATATTTTTTTACACAAAGAATTTTTGCAAATAAAATAATATTGGCACTCAAAGTATAAAATATGTACAACTATATACACATGTGTGCCGCTTTATTTTACAAGAATTAAGAATTTACAATTTAGTTTTTATTTATAGGTATATATGTACACTTATTAAAGAATTGTGCTTATTTTTTATTTTTATTTATAATAATAATATATATTATCTTATTTATTTATTTATTATATGTAACTATTCCTCAAACTTATTTGACACAAATTTTTCAAACAATTTTTGAAAACTATAGTCCAAAATAATTTTTACAAACATTTTTACAAACATGTACACACATTTGAAAATCATTTTGCAAAGGTTTTTCAAAACAGTATATATAGATTTTCAAAATATTTTTACAACCATTTTTCAAACCATTTGCAAATCATTTTTCAAACATTTTATTTCATACATAGAAAATAAATTTTACAAACCACACATTTTTACACAGGTTGAAAACATGTAACAAAATGTTTTCAAAATAGTTTTCAATAAATGTTCACAAAGATTTTCAAACTATTTTTCAAACATTTTGCAAAAAAATATATTTTCACCTGATTTATTAATCAGTATATACAAAAAGATTTTGAGGAATAATCACATCTTTTATTAAGGGTTTTTAACGAATTTAAAGAATTATTAGCCATATTTATTAGTAAAATACGAGAGTACGAGTTATGGCTAAAGTATATACATAGTATATACGACCCCCCTATACTTAGCTTGAGTTATGTCCTCATAGATCGAAAAGAGAAGAGAAGACATAACTCGTACTGAGTATAGACAAGTCTAGAGAATAAGAATAAGAGTCAAAGGAAATAGAAGTTGACCGTCCCCCCTATACTTAGGATCAAGTAATCCTAAGTATAGCAGACTGTACACAAAGCAGGGAGGGTCAAGGGTGGTAATAAACAGATGAACAAATCAGGGGTGCACCCCCCTATACTTAGGACAAAGTACGTCCTAAGTACAAAAAACTGACACAAAGGGGCGACACCTTTTATTTAGATACAGAAGATAGAAAAGGAAAAGAAGAAAAGAAGAAAAGAAGAAAAGATAGATATATACAGATAGATGAAAAGATCATGGAGAATATACGCATCACTCCCCCTATACTTAGGGTGAGATATCCCTAAGTATAGGCAACAACAGGAGTGACAAAACTGAACGACGAAAGAACAACGCGGTGTGTACCCCCTATACTTAGGATCAAGTACGTCCTAAGTGTAGACACAAAGAAATGGCGATAGATCTGGGGTACACTAAAACATACGGGAGAAAGAATGAAAAAGGCACACATATATACAAGCGGTGAAAAAACTAGTGAAGTACAGGACGGTATCTGGTAAGCAACTACCGTGCTCTCTTCGTTGTCTCCCTGTGAGAACGAGGACGCAATCAGAAGGTGAAAAGACACCCGAATCTGCAACCAAGTGGGTGTCAGCTATCGGGGACAACAGGTCGAAAAGTTAGATATCGGGTCCAGTAGCATGAAGCAGTCAATCGGCTCATATGGTCAACATGAGGAAACAGAGCCGATACCGGAAGACCGGGAGGAAGAAAGAGCAGTACCGACTCCTCCGGTCAATCAGAGTCTCGGATATATCGGAAATAAAGCTTACGAGACTGTGTGATGCACGGTGGTGATATAATCTGAAAGTCACAAGAAGACACCGAATCAACACAATATATGGCTCACGCTTGCGAGGGTCCTCAAGGTGAGCGGAATCAGAGAATAATCAAAAGACTCGGCTCCGTGCTCCAATAGAAAGGAGACACAACCAGGGAGAAGACCGAGTACGCAAGTCACAAGACCCGGCTTCGTGCTTCACCAACTGGGAGACACCAGAACTGAAGCCGAGTACCTAGAAAATGATGTACTCTCCCGCAGATAACCCTCGGGGAGTAGTACATGCTAGTCAATGAATAATCAGAACAGAAGATCACCCTTCCGAGGGTCGTCAAGGAGAGCTGGCTCAAAGAAGCCTGATCCATCAGACGGATCATAGAAACGGTCTCGGTAGGCGACAGATCGGCTACCAGCAAAAGAGACCGATAAATCAAGAAAGTGTGGCAGCATCCCGCAAATAACCCTCGGGGAACGTGCTGCCAGCTAGGCATGAAAAGGGTAGATATCAGAAGCTCAACCTTGCGAGGACCGTCAAGGCGAGCAGACTCAAAGGAGTCTAATTAGACATGTCCCATGATCCGCAGATTGGATACACAACTCAAAATGGGACCAAAAATCATGTATATCAGACGACTCGATTCCGCGCTCCGCAGATCGGAGACACAGTCAGAAGTGGGAACCGAGCGTAAAGAGTGTCGCAGTCTCCCGCAGATAGTCCTCGGAGAGTACTGCGATCTAGGCAAGGAATAGTCAGATCGTATCTCTACCTTGCAAGGGTCGTCAAGGTGAGAGAAGGCTCAAAGGAGCCGGATCCATCAGACGGATCCACACAGTGGTCTCAGTAGTCGACACATCGGCTACCAACAGAAGAGACCAATCAGATCGGAAATATGTCATAGTCTCCCGCAGATAACCCTCGGGGAGCTATGAGCTAGGCATGGAATAATCAGAAAAGTGGAGCTCTGCCTTGCGAGGACCGTCAAGGAGAGCAGACTCAGATGAGTCTAATATATTGGCCTCGTGTACTGACAGGTCAGGCACACAATCACAGGGGGAGGCCAATCAAGCATATTATCTGACTCGGTTCTAGGTCCCATCACAATGGCGACCAAAGTAGTGAATGAAACCGCAGTCCTAGAAATTATCGCATTCTCCCGCAGATAGTCCTCCGAGAGGAATGCGAGCTATATCAATGTAGGTTTTGGGAATGCTGGAAAGTCGTCTCAGGTCCTCAAAAGTGTGAATCCATCAATCCATAGGAGGGCATAAGATCGTGCAAGGGAGAAAATCATGTCATTCACCAAACCTCCCTTGGGTCAATCCAGTCAGTTGAGATGGCACGAAAAATAGTCAGGAATCCTCTAAGTGCCAGGGTGGATTTGAGAGTCAGGAGATCAAGGATGGGTCAATCAGGAAGATGAGATATCATGTAGGATCCGCACACCTTTATCAAGAAGTCCAAAGTAAAGTAATCAGTCAATCCTCAAAAATCAAGATGGTTGGAACCTCAAGATAGATAGACCAATCAATACTCATGAAATCTTCATCGAATCATTGCATTACATCACATCCCCAATCCGGTGTGCGAGAACTGAAATTCGTCAATAATGCCCCGCACCTATGCTCTATGCATCAACAAAAATCCTCAAGAAGCACATATTCATGTATCAAAGACAAATCCACCAAATCAATCTCAGCAACCTCAACATCATGGGCCCGACCTACACCAATAATCTGTATAAATAATCCTCGATGCGGGCTTCATCAATATGCACAGCATTCCCTGGTAAAGGGAGAGATGATACATGGTATACGAGGAAGATGGGTAAGAAGGGTACACAATGGGGTGGAGAAGCTGATTGAGCGGGCGTGCCAATATCGTGGGTGTTAGAAGAGTGATACAGAGGGTACGAGGAGGGCGGGCGAGAAGATCGGGACATAGACAAAATTGGGTGTTCCCCACAAGGCGGGAACACCGTCAAAATGGTGGTCCGAAGAGAGTGCTCTCCCCGAACCAGAGAAGATGGTACGGTGGATACGAAGAAGATGGTGAAGAAGCGGGAAACGAAGGACTTTGGCGAAGAAATGATTGAGATCAAGCGCCAATATCATGACTCGATGTAAAATGAAGAGATATATGTATAAGAGAGATAGAGAGAGACTCAAAGATGAAAAAAATGCATGACTCACACGGGCGGGACCGACTACTCTAGTAATGAATGAAAAACACAATGGACTCCAAGTCACAATCAAGACACAAGGCAAACCCCCAATTCACCTACTCAACACAGTGAAGACCATCAGGTGACGGTCATTTATCTTTTCGATTTTAGAGTTAGGTGAGAACCACAAAAATTATACAATCACTTAGGAGGCTTGATGGGATTTGGGCTCTACTCCTTAGTGTGTACGTGAGCAATTAAAACACATACAATGAGGGGGTTGCTCTCCCCAAGACAAGGAAGTCCATTATGTTTTATTTTTAGGTCCAATAGAGTTAACAGTCCCGATTTTATTTAAGTTATCACTTTTTTTTGGGTATTTTCAATGCACGTGCCTATCGAGGTTCCAATTTCCATTTAGCAACCTAGGTTGGCAAAAACAGAGGGAGAAGATCGGAAAATCCATGCAAGTTAGAAATCGATGATGCATGCTAAGTAAGAAGACTTACAGTGCCTCCCAGCTCTCTCCATGCGGGATGCAAAACAGAATTTCTTACAGTGCCTCCCAGCTCTCTCCATGCGGGATGCAAAACAGAATTTGAAACCTATGTTATATGCAAATGCAAGCCGAAGAAATCGCCCTAGGTTCAGAAATTGCTATTATCGTGAAGCACCACAAGTCGCTCATTCATCTTTAGCCTCAAAAAGTCCGGTCTTGGCTCACCCCTCCTCTGCTCAACACACTTGAGTTTAGGAGAAAGCGCTTTGCGGGGCTCGCTGTGGCACAAAGGCTAAGAGACAAATGAACGGCTATTTAGAGTTTGATCTAGGTTCAAAGCGAACTATAGGTACATGCAAATCAATTAGGGTGTTTGGACCTAACTCTACGAGCAAGCAACTCCTAAGCTAAGGCTCATTCACACAAAATAAAATAAAATAAAGAAAAGGAAAAGCGTCAAAATCATCGAGGCCCCCAAGGGAACAATCCCTCGGGCACTGAACCTCAGGAGTCGAAGTGTACCTGTGAGAGTCCTGTATTATTACAAAATTCAAGTGTCACTCTCTCACATAAATATACATAATAAAATAAAATAAAATGCATAAAAATATAGACTGGCTTCAAAAATTCTCCTTCATCTCCCTTTGATGCTCTCTCCTGTTGGCTTGGCATAAAAGAGACAACTCCACCTTGCTTGGGTGCATAGGTCCTCCTAGGAGGTCCTCCTTCGCTTGGCGGTCCCTCGCATCAAAGACAAAGAAAGGAGATGGGTCAGAACAGTCAATCAATAATCTCAATAAATAATAAAAAAAACAAATAAATAAATAAATCATGGACATGAGCATAGAATTAAATAAATGAACAAATAACCACACAAAATCATACGAAATCCGTTGCCTCCCCGGCAACGACGCCATTTGATAACAGAGATTTTCCATCGGTCTCGCATTCCACACAAACGGGAACGCGGTCGCTGAGGCGACCGACAGAAGACCTCATATCAATCAACAATTAACCCACAATAAATATATGCAATGAATATCCAAAAATGTGGAGTTAAAATTTATTATAACTCTACATGTAAATGTGTATAGGTGTAAGTACAGGTAGAGGTCGAACACTGGGAGGCGAAGGGAATGTATGTGATGTATCATTTATTCAATCCATTGTTCATGTCCATTTATTGTTTCTGTGGGTTTTGGATTTTATATATTTTTTTTATATTTTTGTTTTTATAATTTTTATGTTGTTTTTATATTTTATATTTTCTTTTTATATTTTTAGTTATATAAATATATATATATATAAAGATATGTATAAAGAGATATATATATATATTTAAGAAGAGAGAGAGAGGAGTAATATAGTATATAGATATATATAGATATAAATGCTTAAAATATATATATATAATTTTTTTTTGCTTTTTAATATTTTTCTAATTTTTTGTTAGATTTTGGAGCTTTCTGATTTTTTTTATTTTTTCTTTTTCATATTTTTAGGGTTTTTCAATTTCTGGACTCAATATATGTATAAATATACCATATATAATTTTTTTTGGAATATTTCAAAGACATTTTTTAATTTTTTTTGTATTTTTTAATTTAAACAGTACAAAAAGGGCTTCTTTTTCATTTTTCCTAATTAGGAAAAATGCAAAAATGTGAAATAAAATATGGGCGTACAAGGGCATCACATGAAACATCTATCCTAATTTTTCTGGATTTTTAGAAGCCTCATAGGTATTTTTAATAAATAGATAAAAGGCACAAAAATAAAACAGCCTGGCAGGGGTATTTTTGCAAATAAAATAAGTAACAGGGGCATCGGTGCAAAAATACCTACAGTAATAAACATTTATTTTAATTTTTTGAACTAATTTACAATTAACAAAAACCGCCAGGGTTATAGTGCAAAATTCACGTACCTCACGTGGGGCTGCACGTGAGGTGCGGAAGGACCAAAATGCAATTTAAGGAAGTACATGGGTCCTTTAGCAAAATTCACAATTTATTTACAACGTTATAATTAATTTACAAAATTAAATACTAAATACAAAAAGACGGGGGTTATATGTGAAAATTACCCCCAAAAAGCGCGCGATCCAATGGCTGGGCGTTCTTCACTTGACACGCGTCGCTTCCTAGTGAGACGATGATGGTTCGCGGATCCACGGTGGAGATTAGATCATCTATCGTGATCCGACGGCTAAGGCACGGGCAGATCCGACGGTTGAGGCTCGACCTGGGGAGACCTCCTTCATCTGACGGCGGCGAGGCAAGGTGGAAGAACAGGGAAGAAGGTCGGGATGGCCGAACTTCCCCGCCTTCAAGCTCGCTTCTCCGGCATCCTTCGAGGCTTCTGAGGCTACCACTGGCTTCCTGACAGGTGGCTCTAGCTGCTGGAGGTGTCTGATCGGACGGAGGGGCACTGGAGCGCCACCACGACGTCGGAGAAGTCGAGGGGCTCCAGGTACCTCCGATGAACTCTGAAAGCGTCTCCTGGAGCTCCTCTTTGCTCCTAACCTGCAGGAAAGAACTCACGCGGCTCGAGGGGAGATCCCTCGACCAAAAATTGAAGCTGTTAGCACATGAAATGGGCGAGGTGGCGAAGCCTCCGGCGAGCGGCGGAGTTGAGGCTCCGATTCGCAGATCTGGAGCAGATCTGGTTGAACGGGAGTGGTCTGGAGGTGTAGAATGCAGAGGGGATCGAAGTGAAGGCGAAATGGTTTCGGAAAAACAGTTGGAAACAAGGTGGCGAAGTCGCCGGAGCGATTTAGCTAACCTAAGCTATATAATGATCTAAATGCATAATAAAAGACAGGAATAAAATGCGGGAATAAAAATCTACCTAAGAAAATAAATGCGCAGCTCTTATACCTGGAAAAACTCCAGGGAGCAGGACGACTGCCGGAGCGTCGCCATGGGCGCATCTCCTTCCTCCACGAGCTTCCACAACCTTCAGGGGACCTCCATATGTCACCTGGATGCACTCTTGGCCGAAGGTGGGGAGCTCTAGGGCTAGGGAAATGGCCAAAAAATTTTGGAGGAGGAAGATGGTTTATTTATAAACATGTGTATGTGCCCTTATTGACTGGCAAATAATAAGGAATCGGTGATATATACATTAGATTTAACATGGGGGTGTGTATGTAGAATGTACCAGGAGCATTTCTTGTGAAGGAAGCAAAGGCGATCGATGGACGGGGCGCCCGGGAAAAATGGGAGAAGATGGGGGGTTTGACAGATCTGACAGGTTGGAGGCTGATTTATTTTCGAACATAATGGGAGCCCTTATTGACCGGCCAAAAATAAGGAATCCAAGCTATATACAGGGGAAACAAGCTATGGGCGTGTATAAGGGTTTCTTTGGGAGTAATTTCCGTGAAGGGACCGATGTCATTGGAGAGACGGGTCGATCGGGAAAATTTGGAGAAAACGCCATGTCTGACAGATTTGACGGGTTGTGATTGGTCCATGTCAGCCCGAATTTGACTCAATTATTAGACATAATAAATGAATTAATTAAATTTTGCTTATAAAATAAAAAATGTTTATTAATTAATGTAGTATTTATTTATGATTTTTATGAGTTTATTTTAATGATGTATTTATAAGTGTAATTACGTGTATTTATTTTTATTATGTGTATTTTTATTTTCTTATTTTATTTTCTTATTTTATTTATTTGTAACTTATTTTTGTGAGTATACATATATTTTTTATTTAATTTTTATGAGCTTATTTACATATTTAATTAAATAGGTGCATATATAAGAAGGTATACTTATAGGTATTTTACCTATATAATGTATATACTTTATTTATTTAATGTATTTTCTTGGTTTTTATTTTGGATTTGTATTTTTAATCAATTATATTTAATATGTACATTATTATAAAAATATAAAAGAATAAAATAATTAAAGAATGTTTTCCCATTTTATTTATGTACATACTTCACATAGGTATTTTGTCTATGTATCTTCTTGACTTATTTTATTTTACAAATTATTTTTGGTTTTCTTTTAATTTCAATATGTACATGTATTATATACATTATTTACAAAATTCTAAAAATATAAATTCGTAGAAATAATAAATAATGAATAGAATGAATATTTTAATCAATACTGTATACAATGAGGGCCAAAAACTTATCTTTTAAAGATGAGCTCCAAAAATTATGAAACCAATTTTATTAAATAGTTCTTGGAAAGATATATACAATTAAAGGTGAGTTTGGGTGATTTTGAGTTTTTATTTGCAAGATATGGGTCTGTGAAGTTGAGATTTTGGCTTTTTATTCTAGGTATAAAATGTACACTGTGTATCATTTTTGTACAAACTCAATTTTGTAATTTTATTCACATTATTATCTACAACTTTCATGTACAAAGTTTCTCTATTTGATGAATAAATAATTATATAAAAAATAGGTGTCAAAAATGCATAAATAGATGAATAAATAAATGAGGTATTTATTGTACTCTTGGCCCTTATCTCCCCCTACTTTATTCCTTGTCGACCAATTCCATGCTGGCCTTGGTCTCGGGGTTAGGGTCATAAAATATTTGCAATATTTTATTCCTTTTTCTTTTCTTCTCTTTATTCTATAATTTTGGCATTAAAAAACCTTATTTTCTGTATAATTAATACAATAAATAATGAATGCTATTATGTACAAATTGAGGCTATTTACATGCATTTGCTAGGGTTTTTAAGGCCAAAATGATAGAATAAAGGTGATGAAATGGAGATTCATCACATGTCCAACAATCAAGCATGTGGATTCCTTGACAATGAAGTCAAAGTGTGCCAAAATGTGATACTTCTTTACAGCGTAAATCAAATCTTCCCTACTTTTGAAGGTTCTACCCGTGTAATTAGCTGTACATATTTTACTCTTGTGCCAAAATTCTTTTTGCAAAAATTCATTGAAAATCACATCAATCTTTGCATAGCATTTGCATAGCATTCATATTCTTTCAAAATTGAGCTTTATGATTGAACTAGTCCAAATAAAGTCAAAGATTGGAGTTTGATTGGGCCTTACTACACCTGACATCACTGGAACCTTATGGAAACTAGATTTAAGGAACTTTAGGTCTATTCAGACTTAATTATTTGAGACTGAGGACTGGGTTCAAGTCACCTCAACTGACTAACTAGAACTTTTCGAGACACACACATGACTCTTGTTGGTCATGACTTAACTTGAACACTTGCACCTTTCACTTGGATCAACTCAGTTGGAGTGGTGAGGGGAATGGATTTTACGATTTGAGACGCACACGAGTGGAAACATTCGTCCTCATCTAGGGAGGGAAGTGTGCCCCAACCCGATCCAGTTGACATGAGGTCTAAAGATAGGAGAGTACAAGTTGCAATAATACTTCAAAAGAGGGATAGTCTTCTGGCTCAAGAGGAAAAACTCCTT
This sequence comes from Ottelia alismoides, assembly GCA_037367405.1. Taxonomy (NCBI): domain Eukaryota; kingdom Viridiplantae; phylum Streptophyta; class Magnoliopsida; order Alismatales; family Hydrocharitaceae; genus Ottelia; species Ottelia alismoides. The sequence continues at coordinate 236,118 of JAZKJV010008757.1, forward strand.
ATGTAAATGTTGTTGTAAATAGTATGTTGAAAAAAAACTCCAAAAAAAGTGGACATGCCTGATTGAAAATAAAATGCATGCCGAAGTATGTATATATGTTGTATAGAAAATAAGCAAGCTTGAGCATCAAAGTTATACGATGTAAGCCTGCAGCCGGAAGACTTGACTACACTGGTCATGCATCCTAGGATAGGTAGCTACATTGGCTACCGTCCATTCTTCTCTTTACCCCCTCCTCTTGAGTCGGATGCCACTTGAACTTGGAAGGGAATACCCCGCTCCTCAAAGAAAGAGTTGTTGGATTGGGGAATCATTGGGTTGTCATTCCGGAGACGTCAGTTCCTTTATCATTTCAGTTGGGGAGAGACACTATCACTTACATTGTACAAGTCAGCTTCATAGTCATAAGAGTTTGCGTATGATGTAATCTAGTTCTGACCTGGCTATTGAGGTGGTTTGAACCGAGTTCTTTGACTCTCGAAGGCCGTTGTGTTTTAAATTTGGTTCCCGATCAGGTTCCACACACATTCTCACATTAAGGTCTAACCAGAGCTCCAAACTTTGATTTTGTAAACACAAGTTTAATATTTGAAATCGATTCTATTTATTCTTTCTTTTTATTTTCTTCTTTATTCTTTTTTTTCTTATTGCATAAGTGTTTGCTAGGGACTAGCAAAGGCAAGTATAGGGGAGTGATGAATCTCCATTTCATCACCTTTATTCTATCATTTTGGCCTTAAAAACCATAGCTAATGCATGTAAATAGCATCAATTTGTACAAAACAGCATTCATCATTTGTTGTATTTATTGTGTAAATAGTATGGTTTTTAACGCCAAAATTATAGAATAAAGAGAAGAAAAGAAAAAGAATAAAATATCGAAGATATTTTATGACCCTAAACCCCGAGACCAAGTTAAGAATTGAGTTGGTCGGCAAGGAATAAAGTAGGGAGATAAGGGCCAATAATACAATAAAAACCAAATTCTTTTACTCATTAATAATTCATTTTTGACACCTATTTTGTTCTTTATTTTTTATAATCAAATGAATAAACTTTGTACATGAAAATTGTAGAAAATAATATAAAATTGAGTTTTTACAAAAATAATGCACAATGTACATTTTATACACGAAATAAAAAGCCAAAAACCCAACTTCACAGACCCATATCTTCCAAATAAAACTCAAAATATATCAAACTCTAATTCTTTATAACTTTTCAAAAGCTATTTATGGAGGTGGTTTCATATTTTTTAGAGTTAAGGTGTGAAAGTTAGGTTTTGGACCCTCATTGTATAGTACACCTGAATAAAATGTTCATTTTATTCATTCCTTATTATTTTTACAAATTCATGTTATTATAATTTTGTAATTATTATTTATAACTTATATACATATTAAAACATGAATAAAATTAAAAAGAAATACAAAATAAAATATGTCTATATAAAAAATAGGCAAAATACCTATGATAGTACATGTATATAAATAAAAGTGAACCCTATTCTTTCATTCTTTATTCTTTTATATTTTTATACTATTGTAAATATAATTTATATTCTATTGAAAATATAAACCCAAAATAAAACCCAATAAATTATATTAAATAAAGTAATGTATATAATACATAGATGAAATACCTATAAGTACACCTATAAATTATACATACCTATTTATTTAAGTGTACAGATAATATCATAAAAATATAATAAAAATATATTTATGTACATCAAAATAAGTTATAAATATATATAATAATAAAATAAAATATAAAAAATAAAATAGTCAAAATATAGGTAAATATACATATAATTATACCTTTAAAAATTAACAACTAATATATAACATCAAAAAATAAATAAAAATCGTAATAAAATATTAAATAAAAAAATAAACATATTTTATTTTATATTCAAAATTTAATAAAATCAAATACTATTTGAAAATAATTATTTTTGATTTACTTGGTTGTTTTGTCCTTTAGCATGTCTACTTGGACCAATCAGAGGCTAGGGATCGTTGACCTCCGGTCAACTCTCCCTACGCCTCTGACTTTTGTCAGAACCATCAACTCCCCTCTTTTCCGCCATTTGTTCTACTCGATTCGTCCATCGAATGCCTCTGATCCCTTTATGATATTTGATCCCTTATCTTCTTAGATTCACGCCGAGCTTCTGGATCCTTTGTACATAGCTTGTAGCTCCTCCATTCATCCAGTCAATAAGGGTGTCTCATTTTGTTGATAAATAACCCCACCTCCTCCTCCTTCCAATTTTGGTCATTTCCCTGACCCTAAATCTCCCGCCTCTGGCCTAGAGAGCATCCTTGTGACCAAGGGAGGTCCCCAGGAGGTCGCACATGGCTGAAGGCAGATGGAGGTGCACCTAGCCAGCCAACTCCGCCCACCTCTGCTCCTTGGCCTCCGTCCAGGTAAGAGCTACGTATTTTCTTCATTTTAGGTAGTTTTTGCTTCTTGCATTTTATTTTCGCATTTAATTTTGCATTTAGCCTCGCGGTTTAGCATAACTTTTCCCTTCCGTAGTTCGCCAGAGCTTTACTGTGCTCCTCCCGTTTACCGATCCGTCAATCACCACCATATCATCCCTTGTTTCTTTCTGTACGCCCCATGCATCTTCGTTCAACCAGATCCCTCACAGATCTGGAAATCGAGTTCCCTCTTTTACCTTGCCGTTGGACCTCTCCCCTCGACTCCCCTACACGCCCAGTTGCCATTTAACATGCGAAGGTAGTTTGTCCTCAGCCCCCTTTTTATTTTGATAGGATTATGCATAACCAAGCCCTTCTGGGTTGAAGATTGGACATGGAGGTTGACTCCAAGGTGCTTGAACACCACCGAGCTCCAGAGCCCTCCGCAGCGGTCTCTAGACCATCTGAAGGCACCTTAAAGCTTCGCGGTGGCAACAGGAGTGAAATGCGACCGTTGATGGAGAGTTTGGATGACAGAGCAACACACAATAGCTGAACAAAACTCGTCGGAGGCGAGTTCATTCGTATTTCCTCCATCATCCCTCTCAACCGTCGGATCAATGGTCGTTCTTCCCCGCAGTGGTTGCTGTTGGATCATGGCGAGCCAAGACCGTCAGATCATCCATGCCAATCTCATCGCAACGTCCTAGCGCGAATTGCCATCGGGTTCCCTCGTAGTGACACGTGGATAAGTGATGAAGATTGACCGTCCGATCGTGCCTTTGATGGGGTAATTTTCACATCTGACCCCACCTCTTTTTGTTTCAATAAATAGTTTCGTAAATAAAAAATTCAGTTCAAATAAATGGGAAATTTTGCTAGAAATACCCTATACTTATTCATTATTGCATTTTTTTCCTTCCTAGTCCTGTCACCTGTAGTCCCCACGTGATTGGATAATTTGCAATGTATGCCCTGGACTTTTTGTATCTTGTAAAATAATATATAAAATTTAAATAAATGTTGTATTATTTAGGCACATTTGTAGATGAACCTCTGATTTAAATTTTAATTGCAAATATGCCCCTGCCAGGACATATACTTTTTTGCTTTTTGTCTATATATTAAAAATATCAAACATGCTCCTAAAATTACGCAAAAATATGGATAAATGCCTAATGCCTTGTATTTCCATGCCATGTATTTATTTCATATTTTATGCATTTTTCTTTTTATTGAAATTTAAAGGAGCCTATTTTCGTACTGTTTAGCTTAGAAGATCCCAAAAAAATATAAAAATGTGTCTAATAATTCCAAAAAATGTATATATAGTATATTTTATAATATTTTAATTACAGACAAAATCATTAAAAATGGAAAAAGAAAAAGCTTAAAAATTGAAAAATCCAAAAATCTCTTATAAAATCTAAAAAATCATTAAAAAATTCCAAAAATATGTTTTTCTATTTTAAAATTTTCTTTATATAAATATTATATATATTATTGATTTGGATAATTTTGAAACCCATTTACTATTTTTAATATTCAAATTAATTTTGGACTATTTATTTAATTCCTTATTTGGGATATTTTTTATTTTTAAAATATATAAAATTAGCAAAAATTCTAATGAAATTACAAAAACATTAGAAAAATTTATAAAATCCAAAAATAATCTTTTTTTATTTTATTTATACTTATTAGGATTTATGAATATATTACTCTATATGCATATGTATAGCCTTATATATCAAATATATATATAAGAAAAAGGAATATAAAAAATATGAAATAAATAAAGAAAGAAAATATAAAATTTAAAAATTTAAAATAAATACAAAAATATAAGAAAATAATAAAATAAATCATAAAATTAAAAACTTACAAAACAATAAAATGGACAAGAGATAAAAGACAATTTTTTGTGTGCATTCATTTGCCCCCTTTCTACCGTTTTCTACTTGAGTTCGACCTCTACACATGCTTACACGTGTACACATTTTGTTGTAGAGTTATAATAAATTTTAACTACACATTTTGGCTTTCCATTGCTTTATACTTATTGTGGGTTATTTGTTGATTAAACCAAGGTTCTCGTCAGTCACATCGATGACCGTGCTCCCGACTTGTGTGGAACACATGATTTATGACGATATTTGGTTTATCTTGAGGCGGAGAGAACATTATATAGGGATGCCCAAGGGCCTGGATAGATTGAAGGGAAGCACGAAACCCTAAGGCGATCCGGCTACGCCTAGGGATCCACGAGGATCACCGATCCTAGGAGCTCAGTCGTGTGGTGGAATCGAGGAGAATGGATGTCGGGTTTGACTGGGAAAAATAGGAGAAATGGACTCTGGCGAACATAAGTCGGCCGACCCGGCTGAGGGAGAAGGTTGACCGGAGTCAACATTCTGACGTAGACAAATCAGAATTTAGGATTTACAAAATACAAGAATATTAAATATAAAATACTAAATGGCTTTAAAATAAAAAATGAATAAAATGAAAAATGTTTATTATTTCAAAAAAATCATTTATTTTTAATTATGTTTAAAACTTATTTATTAAGGAATATACACTATATAGTATTATTTATAGATATAAACTACCTATGTATTATATATAGTTATTTTTATTTTATTATTTTTAGAAAAATATTTTTTTATATTTTATTTATTTAAAAAATAATTTGAGGGATATAAAATGATTTTTATTTGGTTTTTATAAATTAATTAAGGGTATTAAATAAATAGGTATTGTATATGCTATTTAAACATGTGGCCTTTGTACAATGAACTTTAGATTTTATTATTATTTTTATTTTATGTTTCCTAATTTTTTGATTTCATTATTATGGATATATACAAGTATTCAAAAATAATACGGTGTTCACATAATTTATAATGAATATGAATATTTGTTTATATTGGTATATGTGTTATGTGCAATATACAATGTACCCTATCTCTCTCTACTTATTTTTTGCCAATCAGGTCAAGGTTTGACCTTCTCTGTGGGATTTGGGTCAATCTGTATTTATTCTCAATACATCTTTCCTTTTCTTTTCTCTTTATTCTTTTATTTATGGAAAATAAGTGCTAATTATGTTATATTAACATAGACATATACAATGATAAATTATTATATTTACATATAATTACTGGTAGTTTTGCTATAAGATAAAGCTAAAATAAAAGAATAAAGAATGAGAATCATAGATTCATCATCCCCCTATACTTTACCTTTGCTAGTCCCTTAGCTAACACTTATTTGTAAAAAAAGTGAAAATAAGAAGAAAGAAAAAGAATCAAAGTTGATTATTAAACTTATCTTCATTAAATTGGAGCATGGAGCTCAATTAGACCTTTGTATTATTAGTTTGGCGGAACCTTATTAGGAAATAGGTTTAAGACTCAACAACGTCCTATTTCCATAGTTATTTGGTCAGGACTCCTTAATAACTAGGTCAAAATAAGTCTACATACGCAAACTCTAATGACTATGTATCTTTTCTTGTACCGTGTAAGTGATATGTATCTCCCCACCTCAGAAATAGCAAAGAAACAACCTCCCTCAACAAGGTAACTCTAATCCCCCGGGTATAGCAACTCTTTCCTCGTATGCTACTCCAAGCCAAAGGATTATGCCTCCTCACCACCTCATCTGTGCTTAGATACATGTAAGGTGCGAGTCCAAGTCAAGCCATTGTTTCTGAGAGTCATTCTTACGTTGTTAAGTGTTCTACTTAGGCTCATCAAGATGACATGTGAACATAGCCTAGTGGACTCGAAGAATTAAGTCACTATGAACCTGAAAAGTATTAACCGCAAATCCTATAAGGTTCCTTCGAAGTTAGTGGATTAAGGTCTTAACCAAGCTCCATTCTTCAATTTAATTCTTGACTAGATTAAATGTCAACCATGATTCTGAAGAATTCTCATGCAAGTATGTACAAAACTTTTTCTGTAGAGAAATTTCAAAAATATGTAATTTTTATAGGAATTTTTAATTTCTCAATTTTTAGGTATTTTGAAAATAAAGAAAGATTTTTTACAAATATATGTACAAATCTACACAAGAATTTTATTATAAGTTTTATGTACATGATACTTATATATTGGGAGATTAGGGGTAGATTCTCGTTTTTAATGTACGCATATATACAAGTAATTTTTATACCCCTTGCTTATTCCTTTATGTGGCAAAATAGTTTTGCAAAATAGTTTCCAAATATAGTTTTCAAACTATTTTTGCAAACTTTTTATTATATAAATAATTTTGATACAGAAAATAATTTACAAATATTTTTGAAAACAAAAAATTTTTACAGTTATTTTTACAAAATTTGTAGAAACATAACTTTTGCAAAGATTTTTTATCCATGTTTTATAAATAAAAGCCATGTTATTAACACACAAAAAATGAGTTATGGCAAAAATATATATACAATATATACGACATCCCCTATACTTAGCTCGAACGATGTCCTTAGAGTAATCAAAGAGCAATGAAAGAAGACATAACTCGTGCTGAGTATAGAGAAGTGAAAAAAATGCTATACTACTACGACAAATGAAAGAATCAAATGAATAGAAATCAGTGACCCCCGTATACTTAGGATCAAATAATCGTAAGTATAGAAAACTGTACAAAAGGGGTAAACCGAGGAGTGAGATGTACATATATTATCTCCCCTATACTTAGGGTAAACTATCCCTAAGTATAGGCAACAAAACAGAGGTAATAGAATCAAATGGACAATCATATATTCAACACCCCCCAATACTTAGGCAAAGTGCACCCTAAGTATAGTATAATCATAAGATGATATTGGAGTAATGAACATAAAGAATGAACGATATAGACACAATGGATGTTTAAAACTGCGGATAAAGTGTTAATCAGGTATGAGATGCAGGTGATTTGAGTCAAAGATCATATCCCATACAAAATGAATGGGGGCAATGTCAATCATCAACGGATCATGATCAAGATATGGCTTCAGACATTGACCATTAACTCGAAAGGTAGATTTAGATGACAACTCAGATATATCAATGATTCCATTATCGTGCACCTTTCTGACCAAGTATGGTCCCCTCTATTGACATTGTAACTTCCCTAGAAATAATCTCAACCTAGCGTCAAAGAGCCATACTCTCTACTTCGGCTCAAACTGTTTGTGGCTGATGTGAGAATCATGCAATATCTTCACTCTATCCTTATATTGTTTGGTACTTGAGAAGGATGTGTCTGTCAACTCCTCCAGGGCTGCCAATTCTACTTTCCTTTGAACTCCTACATTCTTCGGATCCAAAATAGCTCTGTAATTGCCAAAAGTGACTTGTGCTTGATCTCCACTAGTAAGTGGCGAGGCTTGCCATAAATGAGTTGAAAGGGAGATGTGCCCAAAGGTGTCTTGAAGGAAGTCCGATATGCCCACAAGACAGAGTCCTAAAGCTGTGACCAATCCTTTCAGTCTGGGCGGACAACCTTATGTAAAATAGTCTTAATCTCCCTGTTTGAAACCTCAGCAAGACCATTAGTCTGTGGATGATATGGAGTGGCAACTCTATGGTCTGTGCTGAACTCGTTAGCAAGAGCCCTTATCTTTTCGTTGATAAAATGGGTCCCCCCGTCAAAAATCAAGACTCTAGGTATCCCAAATTGTGAAATGATATTCTTCCTCAAAAATTTGCAAATTGTCTTTGCATCAGCAGCTCGGGTGGGGATGGCCTTAACCCAACGACTAACATAATCCACAACAAGCAGAAAGTACTCAAACCCCTGACTCTTAGGGAATGGTTCCATGAAATCAATGCCCCATGCATCAAAAACCTCATAGAAGTGAATGGGCTACATTGGCATCATATCTCTCTGTCCACAAGTGCCCATCCTCTTACATTCAGTGCACCTCTTCACGAATTCATCTGAATCCTTGAGGAGGGTAGGGCACCAATGGCTATATTGGAGAACTTTCTATGTTGTTCGTCTCCCAGAGTGATGTCCTCCAGCCTCAAGCTTGTGGCAGTAGGTTAGGGAGCTATGGTGCTCCTCCTTAGGATTACACCGACGCTAGGCACTATCCCCCCCTTCATGGTAAAGGGTGGGATCCTCCCAATGGCACGACTTGGTCAGTTCACAATGTTAGCATACCATGGAAGTGAGGTGATAGCAAGAATCACCTCATCTCAGAAAGTCTCAGTGATAGGTGTGGTCTGTTCTGAATCATCAAGATGCTTTAATCGGGAGAGGTGATTCGCCACCACATTCTTAACTCCATGTTTATTGTTAATATTTATATCAAACTCCTTGAGTAGAAGGATCCATCTGGCCAATTTGGCTTTGGCATCCTTCTTTGCCATGAGCTATCATATGGCGGTGTGATCTGTGTAAATTATCACTATAGATCCAAGAATATAAGATCGAAACTTATCCAAAGCAAAAACTACAGCTAGCATCTCCTTCTCGGTCAAGGTATAGTTCCGCTAAGCGACATCCAAAGTCCGACTAGCATAGTGAGTTGCAAAAGGTAATCCTTACCTCCACTGTCTAAACACAGCCCCTATGGCAAAATTAGTAGCAGCCGTCATGATCTCGAATGAGAGAGACCAATCGGGTGGCTGAAGGACATGAGCCTGCACAACTAGTCCTTTGAGAGTCTCAAATGACGCAAGATACTTATCATCTACAATGACTCGGTGTCTTTTGTCAACAGATCAATAAGCAGTAAGGCAATCCGACTGAAGTCCTGTATGAATTATCGGTAGAAACCGACATGCCCCAGAAAAGACTGCAACTGTCGTAAATTAGATGGTGCATTGAGTTTCTTGTTTATATCCTCCTTGGTCGTATCGACCTCCATGTCCCTGTTAGAGATGATGTGGCCACGAACTGTCCCTTGAGTCATCAAGAAATGACTCTTCTCCCAAGATAGAACAAGGTTGACCTCAATGCAACGCTGAAGTAGTCAGTCTAGGTAGTCTAGACAAGCATCAAACCCATCGCCGTAGATTGAAAATTCATCCATGAAGACCTCTAAAAATTTTCCCACCATGTCCGAGAAGATGGAAAGCATGCACCTTTGAAATGTAGCTGGGGAATTACATAAACCAAAGGGCATTCGTCTAAAAGCAGACATTCCGAACAGATAGGTGAACGTCATTTTCTCTTGCTCTTTGGGCACTATGGCCACCTGATTGTACCCCAGGTACCCATCAAGAAAATAATAGTGGCTCTTCTCAACTAACCTCTTGATAATCTGATCAATAAATGGTAGTGGGAAATGATCCTTCTTGGTGGCATGATTCAATCGTTTGTAGTCCACACAGGCCCTCCAAGAATTGGGTACTCGGGTAGCTATCTCCTCTCCAGACTCACTCACAACTGTGGTGATACCCATCTTTTTGGGTACCACATGCAATGGAAAAACCCATTTGGTTATTTTTATTTTGCAATTTTTTTATATTTTCTAAATAAGAAAATAAGATAAGGAAATAAGGAACAAGCAAGCTTTCATAATTTTGATTAAGGGTAAAAAAGGCTCAAAAATCAGAAGTAAAAATGTTTTTATGTTTTTCAAATACTTAAATTTTTTTGATGATTTATGATATTTTTCCAATTTTTATATGATTTTATAAAAATCAAACAAAGCCATGAAAAGAAAGAATTATATAGCCTGGAGTAAAGGCAAATTTAAAATAGTAAAAATGCCCTAATGTCCTCGTTGTGATTTTTAAGTAAATAAAAATATCTAACTACAGAAACTGAAATTATAATTTTTTTGAATTTTTTAGAATTATTAATGATTTTTATGAGTTTTTTAGAGTTTTTAGATTTTTAGGATTTTTATAAGGATTTTAAAACAAAAATGCAATTGAAATTAAAACACCTTGAAACAAACACACACTAATTTTATATAATTTTTAAAACAATTTTTATATTTTTTTTATATTTTAGAAAATAGACAGAACATGTTTTTATGGTTTTTGATTTTTAGAAAATATCAAATAAATTTAAATTAATTCACACAAATCATCATAAATATTACATGTTAGTAGGAGCTAAAAGTAAGTTTTGTGGGATTTTTAGAGTTAATTAGGTATTTATTTCATTAAAAACAACACACAACGAGCAGGGACCTAAATGCAATTATACTGAAGTTTTCAGGCCAAAAGATAACAACTGTAAAAAGCTCAGGGTGAATATTGCAAAAAACCCTGGTACATACGCACACTACACATGGCCAAGCCTCACAGGGGTATAAATGCAAATACAATTAATAACATTCAACAAATAACAACTCAAAAGATCAAGACATAGCATGCAAATAACCCACAATGTCACATGTTAGGCCACATGCTACACATAAAGAGAGAATGAAATGTAAACACTAAAAACAGGTTCAAACTACAAATGGTCCAAAATAAAACTAACTGCAACAAATATATATAGGACTAGAAAGTAAATGCAAAACATGGAAGGGCCTAAGTGGGCCTAAGTGCAAATTACCCTTTATTAACAGCTATCCAATGGTCGAGAGCATCTATTTAAGATGGACGGTTGAGATCTGCTAGTACCCCTTCAATGATGGACGGCTCTGGATGGATCCTCAAAAAGATCTGATGATCAGAAGCCCCCGGTAGATGGATGACTGTGATTAGAACTGGAACAACTCCTCATCGGACAACTAGGGACGCGTATGGAGGAATTGAGAGGAACTCGCCTCCGTTGAGTTTCAATCGGTGATAGTGCCCGTCTTTGATGGTCTCTCGAGCTGCTAGAGTGTGGACTAGGTCGGTGATGGTGTTCCACAGCGTCAAGAAAGCTCAAAAGGTTTAGGTTCCCGTAACGTGGCCAGGAGGTGAAGGGGGACCTGAATCCCTTCTTGGTGGGTTTGTTACCTCCAGATGAGGTCTCTACACACTCCAACTTTGCAGGAAGAAGGGTTTTGCTCGGAAGGTAGTTCCGGCATAAGTTAGAGTGCGTTGTGATCAGAAACGAGGTAGGGGAGGGGGTGAATGGGTTACATCACATGTGGATGAAGGAGAAGACCAGAATGTGAGCTAGCTTGCGGTGCACGATGCAGAAGTGAAATGGGATCGATGCGAGTGATACTAGGGTCGGAGTTTAGCAGAACAATGGAGAACAGAGGCTCATCGGAGCTTCTCTATTCGGCGATACAAAGATGGAATCAATGGACGAGAAGCAGTAAAGAAGATACATGAAGATGGAGGAAGATGTCTTGGGAGTCGTGGACAAAGCCCACGCAGGTGATGGCCTTGATGGACGGCGGTTCCAGAGGCTAGAGCTCCTTGGGGCGAAGTGGAGGCAGAGTTCGCAGGACCTAGGGTTAGGACACACGAAACGCTCCCCTCGTCCCCTCTCTCCCTTTTTATCACTCTGGTAAAGGTAGATGGGTGCAACGGAAGAAGTGGCGTAACCAAAAGGTGTGGGAAAAGGAGGGGGAAGGTTAGGTATATACTCGTGAGGGTCCGAGAAGAATGAGGAGGCACCCATGAATCGAGGCGTGGATCGAGGAGGAGAGTGTCAGGCAAAGGTTAGGGATATGTGCCCTTCCAATCGGAGCAAATATTCGGGGGTAGGGGTGATCGGATCGGGTTGAGAAAAGTGGGAGAAATGGGTGCAAAACCCAATTTGGTGAGGAAGAGGGTCTGGGGGGACAAGTTTACCGGAGTCAACAATCAAAGGTGGCCCAATCATAGGCCGCCTAGGATGCAGACAAATTAAGCAACATGACAAAATAAAGAAGAAAAATAAAGATAATTAAATTTAAAATAACAAATGAATTTAAATGAAAAATGAATAAAATGAAAACTTTTTATTATTTTTCAAAGAATTTTTCTATGATTTTTAATTATTTTTATGAAAAATAATTTAGTCTATATATAGTATATAGGATTATATACATGTATAATATACCTATGTATTTTGTACAAGTATTTTTATTTTACCCTAATTTTATATTTTATTTATTTTCAACATAATATTAGGAATATAAAGTAATTTCTATTTTATTTTTATGAGTTATTTATAGGTATATAATGAATAGTGGATGTTGTTTATATACATTTGTTTTGTACAATGGAGGAGAGATTTTATTTCTATTTTTATTTTATTTTTTTTGGTTTTTAGTTTACTTTTGTTTTATTTATAGGGTTATATACAAGGAGGTAAAAAGAATATTTTATTTTTATTCTTATTTTATCAAAAATAATTATTTACATATATAGGTAATATATACAACATAGAGTAGGCCATATCTCTCTCTACTTATTTTATTTGACGATCAGGTCAAAACTTGACCTGATCTTGGGGTTCGGGGCACTCTGTATTTATTCTAAATACCTCCTTCATTTTTCATTTTCTTTGTTCTTTTATTTTTTTCACAAATACATGCTAATTATGCAATATTAACAGATGCATGCAATTTGCTATGTTATTGTATTTACACCTATTTACATGCTGATTTGTCAAGATAATTAGCTAAAATAAAAGAATAAAGAGTGAGAATCAGTGAATCATCACCCCACTATACTTTATCGTTGCTAGTCCCTTAGCAAACACTTATTTGAAAAAGAAGCGAAAAAGAAAGAAAAGAAAAAGAAGGAGAATCAATGTTGATTATTAAACTTGTCTTCTTTAAATTGAAGTATGGAGCTCGATCAGACCTTTGGATTATTAGTTTTTCGGAATCTTATTTCGATCTAGGTTTAAGACTCAACAACCTTTAAGTTCCACCAATCTATGGTCAAGACTCCTCAATAATCTAGATCAGAACAAGTCTACATACGCAAAATCTAATGACCATGTATCTTTCCTTATACGGTGTAAGTGATATGTAGCTCCCCACCTTGAAAATGACAAGGAAACAACCTCCCTTAGCAAGGTAACTCTAATTCCATAGTTTAGCAGCTCTTTCCTCGAGGAGCGGGGTATTCCCTTCTAAGTTCAAGTTCAACCGGCTCAAGAAGAGGGGGAAAGAAGAGAATGGACCACGGCCAGTGTAGCCACGTATTCCTGGGATCTCAACCAGTGTAGCTAAGTCTCCCGCTGCAAGCTTCATGAGATGAGAAGGTATAACATAAGCTTTGCTTTATTGGGCTATATACACTCCGACATGCATTTTATTTTCTATCAGACCCACCACTTTTTTGGAGTTTTTTTCTTTCTTTTGCACATTTTTTTTGAATGTGCATGTGTACAACATATCTACATGCAACATATATACATAAGGACTTTTTCTTCTCGAGCCAGTAGACTATCCCTCTTTTGAAGCATTATTGCAACCCACAACTCCTGTCTTTAGACCTCAACACCGCCATACCAAGTTGAGACGCACTTCCCTCCCTAAAGGAAGATGAGAGGTTCCACCTAGAAGTACTACCCTTGTACGCCTCCCCAAGCCAAAGGAAACTGCCTCCTCACCACATCATCTGTGTGGAGCTGAGTGTAAAGTGCAGGTCCAAGTAAAGCCATTATCTGTGAGAGTCATGTGTGTGTTGTTAAGTGTTCTACTACTTAGGCTCGTCAAGATGACATGTGAACATAGCCTAGCGGACTCAAAGAATTAAGTCCTTATTGGACATGAAAAGTCTTAACCCCAAATCCTATAAGGTTCCTCTTAGAATTAGGTGGATTAAGGTCTGAACCAAGCTCCATTTTCCAATTTAATTCTAGTCTAGTTTAAATGTCAACTATGATTCAGAAGAATATACAAATATATACAAAAATCGTTATGCAAAATTTTTGAAAATGTTTGAATGCACACATGAATGCATAAGTTTTGCAAACTATTTACAAATATTTACAAGGGTTTTGTAAAAAAATTTTGCAAACATTTTTCAAAAATTTTGTACTATATACGTAATTTTGATACAAAAATATTTACACAAATTTTACAAACAAATCATTTTTACAAACCTTTGTGCAAAAATAATTTTTATAAATAACTATGTATGTGCAAGAAAGAATTCTATGTACAAGGAAATTTTTTAATTTTTTTATGATTTTTAATAAGTGATTTTTAGCCATTTTATTTATTAACACACTCACATAAAGTACGAGTTATGGCTAAAGTATATATGAAATATATACGACAACCCCCTATAATTAGCTCGAACGATGTCCTCAAAGTGATCAAAGAGCGATGAAGACATAACTCGTGCTTAGTATTAGGAAGTGAAAAGAGAGACTATACTACAACGATAGATAAAAAAATGGAATGAATAGATTTAGGTGATTCTCCCTATACTTAGGATCAAGTAATCCTAAATACAGAAGATTGTATACAAAGGGAAAATCGAGTGATAGAATGTACAGGGTCTACCAACCCTATACTTAGGGTAAAATATCCCGAGTGTAGGCAGCAAAATAGAGGTAAAAAGAATCAAAAGAATAATCAGACATCTAACACCCCCCTTACTTAGGGTAAAGTACACCCTAAGTATAGCATAATCATAAGATGCAAAGGGGGTGTTAGACAAAAGAACGTGTGATATGGACATCTGGATCTATACACGGGCAGAGAACAATGATAATCAGACATGAGATGTAAATGATGTGAGTCAAAATACCACATCTCATGCAAAATGAATCGGGGCGACGTCAACAATCAGCGGACCATAATTTAGATATGGCTTAAGACGATGATCGTTGACGTGAAATGTGGACTCATATGACATCTCAGATATGTTGATACTTCCATTGTCTTGCACCTTTCGGACCAAGTATGATCCCTTCCACTTACTCTACAACTTCCCTGGAAATAATCTAAGCCTGGCATCAAACAACCATACTCTCTGATCTGGCTCAAACTGTTTACGGTTGATATGAGAATCATGCAATATCTTTACTTGCTCCTTATACTGTAGGATGCTTGAAAAGGTTGTATCTCTAAGCTCCTCCAGGGCTGCCAAC
This sequence comes from Ottelia alismoides, assembly GCA_037367405.1. Taxonomy (NCBI): domain Eukaryota; kingdom Viridiplantae; phylum Streptophyta; class Magnoliopsida; order Alismatales; family Hydrocharitaceae; genus Ottelia; species Ottelia alismoides. The sequence continues at coordinate 251,489 of JAZKJV010008757.1, forward strand.
TCTGCCTTCCTTTGATCACCTATATTCTCTAAATCCAATAATATCTCAGTGACAACCCATAGTGACCTATGCTTAATCTCAAAAGGTAAATGGCATGGCTTGCCATAAACGAGATGAAAGGGAGACGTACCCAAAGGTGTCTTGAAGGAAGTCTGATATGCCCACAAGACCGAGTCCAAAGCTTTGACCAATCCTTTTGATTTGGGCGGACTACCTTCTGCAGTATCATCTTGATCTCCCTGTTCGATACTTCAGCAAGACCATTGGTCTGAGGATGATATGGACTGGCTACTCGATGGTCTATGCTGAACTTGTTAACAAGGGCTTTTACCTTGTCGTTGATTAAGTGGGACCCCTCGTCTGGTATCAATACTCTAGGCATCCCGAACCGTGAAATGATATTCTTCCTCAAAAATTTTCAAATAGTCTTAGCATGTGCGGTTCGGGCGGGAATGGCCTCAACCCAATGACTCACACAGTCAACAGCTAATAGAATGTACTCAAATCCCTGACTCTTAGGGAATGGGCCCATGAAATCAATGCCCCATGCATCAAAAACCTTAAAGAAGTGAATGGGCTGCATCGGCATCATATCATGCTGTCCACAAGTGTCCATCCTCTTGCAGTCAGTACACCTCTTCATGAATTCATCATAATCCTTGAAGAGGGTTGGCCACCATAGGCAGGATTGGAGCACTTTCTGTATTGTTCTCCTCCCAGAGTGATGTCCTCTTGCCTCAAGCTTGTGGCAGTAAGTGAGGACGCTATGGTGCTCCTCCTGAGGAATGCACCAACACCAGACGTTATCCCCTACTTCATGATAAAGGATGGGATCCTCCCAATGGTATGACTTGGCCTTCGCAAGGAAGGTCTGAAGTTGCTACCTGGGCCAACCTTGTGGAACTTTCTTGGCAACAAGATAGTTCACAATGTTGGCGTACTATGGGAGCGAGACGATAGCAAGGATCGCCTCATCTGGGAAGGTCTCTGTAATAGGATCAATCTGCTCGGATTCCTCAAGATCTTCCAAACGAGAGAGATGATCTGCCACCACATTCTTGACTCCAGGCTTATCCTTAATCTCTCTATCAAACTCCTAGAGTAGAAGGATCCATCTGGTTAATCGAGCTTTGGCATCCTTCTTTGCCATGAGGTATCTGATGGTGGTATGATCAGTATAGATAGTTACTTTGGATCTCAGAATATATGACCTGAATTTGTCCAATGCAAAAACTACAACTAGCATCTCTTTCTCCGTGAATGTATAGTTTCGCTGAGCGGCATCCAATGTATGGCTAGCGTAGTGAATGGCAAAGGGTGAACCATCCCTCCTCTGTTCTATCACAACCCCCATTGTAAAATCGGAGGAATCCATCATGATCTCGAATGGGAGAGACCAATCAGGCGGCTGGAGGACATGAGCCTCAACAACTAGGTGCTTAAGAGTCTCGAACGATGAAAGACACTTATCATCTACAATGAACTCAGTGTCCTTCATCAGCAGATCAGTGAGTGGTTGGGAAATCCTATTGAGTCGTGAATAGAACGTCGGTAGAAACTGACATCCCCCAGAAAAGACCACAACTGTCGCAAGTTGGATGGTGGATTGAGTTTCCTGATGATATCTACCTTGGTCAGATCAACCTACATGCCCCTTTTGGAGATGATATGACCGAGAACCGTTGCCTGAGTCACCATGAAGTGACTCTTCTCCCAAGAAAGAACAAGATGGACCTCTATGCAGCACTGAAGCACTCGGTCTAGTCAATCAAGACAAGCATCAAACCCATCACCGTATATCAAGAAGTCATCCATGAAGACCTCTAAATAGTCACCCACCATGTCCATGAAAATGGACAACATGCACATTTGGAATGTCGTCGGGGTGTTACATAGACCAAAGGGCATCTGTCTGATAGTATATGTCCCAAACGGACAGGTGAATGTCGTCTTATCCTAGTCTTCAGGTGCTATGGCCACCTGATTATATCCAGAGTACCCGTCAACGAAGTAGTAGTGACCCTTCCCAGCTAGCCTCTCTAAAATCTGATCAATAAAAGGTAGCGGGAAATGATCCTTCTTGGTGGCCTGGTTCAATCATCTGTAGTCCACCCAGACCCACCAAGAAGTGGATACTTGGGTAGCGATCTCCTCTCTAGACTCACTCACAATAGTGGTGATGCATGTCTTCTTGGACACCACATGCAATGGACTAACCCACTTATTGTCGGAGATGGGGTAGATAAAATCGACGCTCCACCATTTGGATATCTCTTTCAAGACCGCCTCAAGAAGATTTGGGTTCAGCCGTCGCTGGGACCCACGTGACGGCTTCACATCCTCCTCGAGAAAGATATGGTGGGAAAACAAGGTCGGAATTATCCCCTGGAGATCAGCTACACTCCATCCTATTGCCTTGCAGTTCTTTTCAAGAACCTCCATAAATCGATATTCTTGCTCTCCAATCAAATTTGCTGAGATAATGGTTGAGTACATCTCATGCTCACCCACAAGGAACCTATACTTCAGCGACTATAGCAAAGGCTTCAATTCTGGACAACTGGGAGCTGGCAAATCTGGTTTCTGAAAGGTCTGAGTGAAGGAAACCAGATCTGAATGTGAGAACTCTCGTTGATCATGAAAAACTGGTGAAGATGACCTTGCTCGTGTATATGTACTCGGTGTTGGCTCAGTCTCCACCCTAGCTGTTGGATCTATGGGAATCAGACAAGGAAAATAATCATCGAAATCATCCCAATCTATGTCTAAATCCAAGGGATCTGAATCAGAAGTACAAGATATATACCCTGCCTTAATATCCTAAACGCGATCGTCAACCTCAAAAGTGTTCTCTGCCAGGAGTATGCTCTCTGAACTCTCCTCTGATGGAAACTATAAATCTGCAATGTGTGAGGGTGAGGAGAAGGGCTCGTGAAATAGGTCCGGACCAAGAGGCTTCATCATCAGTGATCACAAAGTTGCACTCCTGGTGGACGTCTCGCTCTGCCTCTTTCGTCTGCTCTGTGTCACTAAACTGCTCTGAGCATGCTGAGTCTCACGCTCTGGTCTCATTGATCATCTCTATTTGTATACTCTCGTCCTCGACGTGAAAGTACACCTTCCCTCTATCATGGTCGGACACCGCCTTGGCTGTGGCGAAGAATGGATGTCCTAAAATGATGTGGGTATCTGTCACAGACTCAAGGATCTCCATGTCCAGCACAATGAAGTCCACAGGGAATTTCAGGCCCTGAATTGTGACGACCACGTCATTAAAAAACCACTTCGGCCTCTTGACAGATCGATTAGCAAAACTAAAGAACTGTCCTGCTCTGTTCAAGAGGACCAAACTCGAATCGGTCGAGTAAGGCTATCGGAAGGAGGTTGATGGAAGAGCCACTATCTAATAGAGTACGATCAAATCTCTGCTCATGAATGTGGCATATGATGTTGGGAGCCCCTGCATCTGGCCTCTTGGCTGGCAAATGGTTCTGGATGGCGAAGAAGGTGGCACGGGTCAGCACATGGATTTCTACCTGATGGTTCCTCTTCTTCCTATGAATTGCGGTTTTCTCTCTCAAGTTCCTCTAGAAGAGAGGGATGTGCTAGAGTGCCTCCTGTAGAGTCAGTTGGATATGGAATCTATCTATCATATGCTGGCTGAACTCTAACTGTTAATCTCTTTTTGGATTTTCATTTTTATTCCCCTTCTCCAAGCGGAGTTCTTGAGGGAAGGGGATAGCTGGGCCCTCCTCAGATAAAGGGCTAGGAACAGGTTCATGCTGCTGTGAGGGAATAGAATCCATACAAGTATCATCATGCATCATATATGGACTCGAAGATGAAGAAACCTTTCCTTTATTAGTTTTTTGGTGTTTTTCATATGGTCCTGAGATATAGAAACTGGAGGGAATACAACTGGAATAGAAATGGTGGAATCAGTACCACCCACGGCATCGGACTTCGCAGCATAAGCATAGTGCTCTGGTTCAGCATACCACCATCTACATCTAGAGAAGCGGCGACCTAAGTACCGTCAATTGGATCAGCATCATCCTTGGTGGCGTCAGCACCACCGTCATCCACATCATCATCAACGGCATCAACATCATTGTCCTCCTCGTCTGGCCCTCCTGGATCATCATGGGGTTATTGTTTAGATGAGGCGTCGCCTGCTAGCATCCTACAGCTCCTAAGTGACACAAAATCAGCATCAAATGTATATGAAGCAATGTCACCCAATAAATCACTAGGAGTGGTGGTATCTGTGAACTTTACCTGCTCTGACTTCCTCTTTAGGTTGCTCAAGTTGGGCTCGATCTGAGCGGGTATGGCGGCCTTGCCCTTTATGATCTCCCCCATCTCCTAACAAAACTCGTCCATCTCCTGCCTAAAGGATGCCTACTAGTCTGTGAGTAGGAGGGCTAGATCATCAAGAGTTGGGTTCTCATAGGCTAGCCCATGAGAACCGGATGGGTTGCCCCACTGGAAATGAGGTTGTTGTTGTTGGAACTGGTGAGGAGGAGGCTGAGAATACTGTTACTGCTGAGGCAGCTGCCTCCACTGTTGTCCCTACTGGTAGGGACGAGGACGTGACTGGTACTGGTGTGGTGGCTGCTGGGAGTACTGGGGCTACTGTTGGTGTTGGCTAGACTGTCCACCATGAGATGGAGGCTGCTGCTGGCGCGAGGCGCCTCCGGTAGACCACCTGAATCCGGGATGATCTCGACGGATCCCGGGCTGCTGTCGGTCATACTAAATCCTGTTGACTTCCATCAATGGATCCTTCTCATATGGGGACGGGGGAAGAACTACCAGTGGTTGATCCTGCTGATACATCACTATTTGAGTGTCCTGAGATGGTGGTGGCTGAGAATACTGGTGCTGCAACTGTTGGACCGGCTCTGCCTGGATGCGGCGAACCTGTCGGTACTAGGCGGAGTGTTGGGGAGAGATCTATTGCTGATAGGACCAACCCGTGACCTGAGACGGGGCTGATAAGCCGTCTGTGCCTCCTAGAGACACTTGATCTGGGTCTTTAGGTCACTCAGGCTCTGTGCCAACTTCTCATTGATGATGCCCATGTCAGCAGTCCTGGCCATGCCGTGGCACTGCTTCTTCTTAATGATCTCTATGCAATCCAACTTCTCATTGATGATGCCCATGTCAGCAGCTGAAGACTCTGCTTGCGCTATTGCTGCTGACGAAGAAGTGGATGGACCCGCATCAACCCATGCTATCCTGTGATAGGACACGTCCTAGGGTTGGAGCTTTACCTGAGTGTAGAGCCTGGTATGGGACATCGCTGTATAGTTCTCGGTCATCTCCTCATAGATAGCCCAGACCTGGTCATCATCTTTAGCAAAGTAGGAGACCCCACAAGAAACATTAACTAGCCCCTGCAGCTCCGATGTCAGCCCACAAAAGAAACTCTGCACTAGGTTGGGCTTGGATATGTCATGATGTGGACACCGATCGATGAGCTCACGGAATTGATCCCACGCCTCTTGGAACTGCTCGTTGGGAATCATGGAGAAATTGTTGATCAGAGCTCGTGATGCATTCATCCGACCGAGTGGATAGTACTTGTTCAAGTACTCAGTCCGGAGTTGTTCCCACAAAGTCACATGTCTCCTTAAATGCTTCAGCTAATAGTCTACTCTGTCAACGAGGGAGAATGGAAACACCATCATCATGATGGTGTCCTCTTCCACGTATCTATCATGGACAATGATTTAGATCATCTCAAACTCCTGTAGATGTAGATGCGGCTCCTCGGTGGAAAGGCCATGAACTTGGGCAAGAGATGAATGGTCTGGGGGGAATCTTGAAGTCTCCCAGAATCACTGGAAGATGGATCCAACGATGTGTAAGGGTTGCACCAGGGTTGTGCAACTCCCTTATTGGCCTGGAGGGTATGGCCGGCTTCTGCGACTCTTCTAGATGTCCTCCATCTCCTCCTCCAACCTCTGGAATCTCTCCACCGCCTGCTTGGTTTGGCTTTCCTCTGTCAGCTTACATCGGTTTTATCTCTCGGCGCACCTCAGCCATGAAGGCTCCCTATACATCGTCTCCAAGGAGGCTAGAAGTGTGTTGTTGATGGCGCGTTGATCTAAAACATATGTCAAACCCTGGGGCTGTCCATCGGTGCGCTCCTCACTACTGGCCATCTCGCGGGTCTCTGCAAAGGCAAAAGACCCGAACTCAGGTGCCACCATATGAACAAATAGATGTGTTGCTGGTCTCTACTCAGGCACCTCAGGACTAGGAGACTGGTGGTCGAGGAAGAACAAGGCAGAATCAAACTCCGGTTCGGAGAGCGGGTCTAAGCTCCCCGAAACCTCCCTAGATGAGAGAGTCGGAGTGCTCGAGAGAGGTGCTATCAAAAGCAGCCCAAGGGACCTTCGGCCCATCATTGTGATCTAGAAAAGTGTGGATGAGATCTGGATGCAAACAAGATCAACAGTCCAAACCCCCAATTCATCTACTCAACGCTGAGCTGATTATCGTGAAGGATCGATCGATTATCGTGTCGAATTTATTTAGGTGATAATTCAATCTTGTAGAGTGATTAAGCGAGCTGGTGGGAACCCGATGCTCTCAAGAGACTGGCTCGATCCCAAAGCTAGATCTTTCCCAGCCAGTACAAGTTGCAGGCTATTTACCGGCTACCCGATCAACTTGCTCTGTTAAGGATATCGTGGCCTGCTTTATCGAAGATCGGAGAGATCCTCATTGGAGAATGACTAAACCCAAGACCAGTAGTCTAACGAGAGTTCATGAATGGCTCTGGCCTAGTGTGTATGTCACTCTCTCGTGCAAGCAAACCAAACAAGGAGGGGATGACTCTCCCAAGACAAATTTTTAAGTGATGTGTCTTTTAAGATCAAGTTTGAATTAACTGTCCCAATTTTATGGTTTTCACTTTTTAGGTATTTTTCAATAACAAACAACACCTAATGAATTTTTCGATCCCCTGATTACTTGAAGTCCAAAAAAACAAGGGGGGAAGTCGAAAAAGCCGATGCACGATAAAACAAGATGATGCATGCAAAGTAAGAAAGGCATACTTGACTCCAACACTCTACATGCATGGTGATCCACGCATAAATTTAAAGATAGAAATTTAAACTAATTTAAATTAAGCAAGAAGAAATCAACCTTAGATGAGCAATTTCTAACTCGCGAAGAATAGTAGTTAGCTGACTAGAGAGAGGTCGATGTCCAATCTCAGATGTCGATCGGTGTCCGCTACAACGGATCCTGCACGCGTTGTATATGGCCTCTAGTAGCATGTGACCTCTCAATCAATCAGATTAACTTTTTATTATGAATTATTATTAATGTCCGATTATGAATCTATAGGTACAAGCAGTCTATTAGGGATTGGGCCTTAATTATTTACGTGGCAATCAAGAGAAAATCCTAAATCTAAGGGCCAAAATCTTTGAGAATCAAATAGAAACAAAGGCAAAGAAAATAAAACCGACGAAAAACCATGGTGAGGTCCCCCAAGCACACCGGTGCTTGGCGAAACAAACCCCCTGATATGCCTCAAATCCAAGAAGAAGAAGTGTCCAGAGCCTAGAATTATTACAATGAAAATAAATGTGCTGGAAAGGAAACCTAACTACTCTATTCTATATAACTAATGTCTGGTTGTCCTCCTGCTCCTCCTTCGATGGGGTTACTCCAACCGAAAGGCACAATGTCATCAAGCGGCCCCTCGCACAAAAATCAAAGAAGAATAAATGTCAGAAAACAGTTATAACAAATAGAGATAGAAAATAAACAGAAATCTGAACAGACTACTAAGTCATTCTCCCCGACAACGGTGCCATTTTGATGACACGAGGATCGAGATCGACTAAGATGGAAAAATAATCACAAGTCATTGTTCTCAGTCAATCAATTCGATCATCAAGAAAAATCAAGACCACTTAAATCAGTCAATCAAGCACAAAAATCTATGTTAGCGGTCTCCACTATTTATTTAACCTGGTATACCGACCAAGGTCAAACACAAGGAGCACGAGTGAAGCCTACGAAGTAGTCCTAATTAGAGAAATAAAAGATAATTTTATTTATTTTTATTTTACGATTTTTTTATATTTTCTAAATAAGAAAATAACATAAGGAAATAAGGAACAAGCAAGCTTTCACAATTTTGATTATGGGTCAAAAAGGCTCAAAATCAGACTTAAAAATGTTTTTATATTTTTCAAATATTTAGATGTTTTTGATGATTTTATGTGATTTTTCCAATTTTTATATGATTTTATAAAAATCAAACAAAGGTATGAAAAGAAAGCAGTGTACAACCTGGACTAAAAGGCAAATTTAAAATAAAAAAATGCCCTAATGTCCTTGTTGTGATTTTTATGAAAAAGTAAATAAAAATATCTAACTAAGAAACTGAAATTATTTTTTTTGAATTTTTTTAAGAATTTTTAATGATTTTATGAGTTTTTTAGAGTTGTTAGATTGTTAGGGTTTTCATAAGGATTTTTAAAACAAAAATGCTACTGAAATTAAAACACTCATAATCAAGCATATACTATTTTTTTTAGAATTTTTAAAATAATTTTTATATTTTTTGGTATTTTAGAAATATATAGAACCCATTTTTAGGGTTTTTATTTTTATAAAATATCAAACAAAACTAAATTAATTCACAAAAATCACCATAAATATTACATGTTAGCATGAGCTAACATTAATTTTTGTGGAATTGTTTGGGTTAATTAGGTATTTATGTCACTAAAAATAACAAACACAACAAGAAGGGACCTAAATGCATTATACAAAAGTTTTCAGGCCAAAAGATAATGCCTATACAAAGGTCAGGGTGAATATTGCAAAAATCCCGGGTACACACGTGCACCACATGTGACCAAGCCTCATAGGGATATAAATGCAAATACAATTAATAACCTTTAACCAATAACAACTCAAAAGTTCCGGACATAGCGTGCAAATAACCCACAATGTCATGTGTCAGGCCAAGTGCTACACATAAAGAGGGACTGAAATGCAAATACTAAAAATGAGAGGTTCAAACTATAAATGGTCCAAAATAAAACTAACTGCAATAAATATTTATAAGACTAGAAAGTAAATGAAAAATATGGAAGGGCATAAGTGCAAATTACCCTTTATTAACAGCTATCCAATGATCAAGAGCATCCACTTAAGATGGACGACTGAGATCTGTTGGTACCCATTCGACGTGGATGGCTCTGGATGGATCCTCAGATGGATCTGACGATCAGAAGCCCCATGTGGATGAACGACTGTGATTAGAACTGGAATGGCTCCTAATCGGATGGCTGGGGACACGTCTGGAGGAACTGAGAGGAACTCACATCCGGTGAGTTTCAATCGATGATAGCGCTCATCTCTGACGGTCTCTCGAGCTGCTGGAGTGTGGAGTAGAACGGTGATGACGTTCCACAGCGTCTGGAAAGCTCAGAAGGGTCTAGGTTCCCGAAAGGTGGCCAGGAGGTGACGGGGGACCTGGAGCCCTTCCTGCTGGATCCGTGACCTCCAGATGAGGTCTCTATACGCTCCAACTCTGCAAGAAGAAGGGTTTTGCTTGGAGGGTATTTCCTGCATAGGTTATAGTGTGTTGTGATCAGAAACGAGGCGGGGAGTGAATGGGTTAGGGCACGCATGGATGAAGGAGAAGACCTGAAGCTCTACTCCAATCTGGTGATTGGAATAGAGAGTTGGGTAGCGGTGCACGATGTAGAAGCGAAATGGGATCGATGCAAGATGTACTAGGGTTGGAGTGCGGCGGAACATTGGAGAACGGAGCTTGCCGGAGCTACTCTATTCGGCAATACAAAGATGTTCCTTTTTTCTTTTCTATTACAATTTCTCGATTATTATTTGATGATTTCCTAACTTTTCATATATAGAAAGAGATGGACTATAAATGACATCTCTTATGTTTTTGATACCAAAGGGATATTAAATGAATGGAATTGGGATATAGATGGAATATGTTGAACATGTACGAGCTCGCTATAATGGAAAATAAAATTCAATGAGGATTTGGTTCATCCCACACGTACTCGTCACGGGCATCCTGCTTTTCTATGTTCTATAGACTTATATGTAACTATTGAAAGTCAGGATATTCTACATAATGTGAATATTCCACCAAAATACAACATATTTCTTTTTTTATGCTTCTTACTATTAGATAGTTCCCATAAATCTCATGATAGGTACCCAAGGATTCATATTGAACTTCAATGGGAACTTCCTTTGAACCAGTGACACGTTAGCATATCCGAGGTCAGGCTAGGGTGCGGGCTTTTGGCTAGTGGGGTAGATGAGGGAGTTTCATAAGTTCGATCTGAACTCAGGTAATAGTGAAGGTCTATTAATATTCTCATAATTGTTAATAGTAGATGCCTTATATATCTCGATAGTTTTGAAAAGCAAGGGTTAGACGGATGAGATTCGGCTCTATCTTTGCCGTCCCCTGACTGACGAACACTGCGAGCTTAGGAAAATCCTGAATAAGATCCAAAATGAACAGGTTGGTGTGAGCTTATCCATGCGGTTATGCACTCTTCAAATAGGAATCCATTTTCTGAAATATCCTGGCTTTCGTGCTTTGGTGAGTTGTCCGAGATCCTTTCGATGACCTATGTTGTGTTGAAGAAGGGATGTCTAATATCTATATGATCCGATCGATCGCGTAAGGCCCGCGGTAGCAACGGAACCGGGGAAAGTATACAGAAAAGACAATTCTTTTCTATTATATTAGTAATTAGTATTAGCTTTAGTTATATTAGTATTAGTTAGTGATACCGACTCGGTGAGTCCTTTCTTCTGTGATGAACTGTTGGCACTAGTCCTACATTTTGTCTCTGTGGACGACAAGCGGTAAAAAAGATACCTGAAGATGGAGGAAGATCACCTGGGAGTCATGGACAAAGCCCACGGAGGTGATGTCCTCAATGGATGACGGTTCCAAAGGCTGGAGCTCCTTGCAGCGGAGCAGAGGTAGAGCTCGCCGGACCTAGGGTTAGCACACACGAAACGCTCCCCACGTCCCCTCTCTCTCTCTTGCTATCACTCTGGGAAAGGTAGACGGGTGCAATGGAAGAAGTGGCGCATCCAAAAGGTGCGGGAAAAGGGGGGAGGTTAGGATATATACATCTGAGGGTCCGAGAAGAATGAGGAGGTGCCCACGAATCGAGGAGCGAATCGAGGAGGAGAGTGTCAGGCGAAGGTTAGGGATCCGTGCCCTTTCAATCGGAGCAAAGATTCGGGGGTAGGGGTGATCTAATTGGGTTGAGAAAATGGGAGAAATGGGTGCAAAACCTGATTTGGCGAGGAAGAGGGTCCGGGGGGACCAATTGGCCGGAGTCAACAATCCCAGGTGGCCCAATTAGAGGCCGTCCAAGATGCGGACAATATAAGCTACAGGACAAAATAAAGAAGAAAAATAAAGATAATTAAATTAAAAATAACAAATGAAATTAAATGAAAAATGAATAAAATTAAAAAATGTTTATTATTTTTCAAATATTTTTTTTATGATTTTTAATTTTTTTTATGAAAAATAAATTAGTCTATATACAATATATGGGATTATGTACAGGTATAATATACCTATGTATTTTGTACAAGTATTTTTATTTTATTATTTTTACATAAATATCCCCAATTTTATATGTTATTTATTTTCAACATAATATTAGGAATATAAAGTAATTTTTATTTTATTTTTATGAGTTATTTACATGTATATAATAAATAGTGGATGTTGTATATATACATTTTTTTGTCCAATGGATGAGAGATTTTATTTCTATTTTTATTTTAATTTTTATGGTTTTTATTTTTTTGTATTATTTGTAAGGTTATATACAAGGAGGTAAAAAGAATATTTTATTTTATTTTATCAAAAATAATTATTTCCATATATATGCAATATATATGACATAGAGTAGGTCATATCTCTCTCTACTTATTTTATTTGGCAATCAGGTCAAGGCTTGACCTTCTCTTAGGGTTCGGGTTACTATGTATTTATTCTTAATACCTTCTTACTTTTTCTTTTTTGTTATTCTTTTATTTTTGCACAAATACATGCTAATTATGCAATATTAACATATGCATGCAATTTGCTATGTTGTTGTATTTACACCTATTTACATGCTTATTTGCCAAAAAATTAGCTAAAATAAAAGAATAAAGAGTGAGAATCAGGGATTTATCAATGTCTAGTAACTTGTTCGTTCACGCCATAAATTTATTTTGTATTTTTGGGCATTTCCACTATTTATTTAAAATCAAAAGGAGCTTATTTTTATACTGTCTAGTTTATAAAATACCAAAAAATAGAAAAATGCCTTGAAAAATTCCAAAAAAATTACATATTGTCTATTTTACTATATTTTAACTACAAACCAAAAATCACTAAAAGGAAAAGGAAAACTCTTGAAAATTGGAAAAACCCCAAAATCATTCATAAAAATTTAAAAAATCATTAAAAAATCCAAAAATATGTTCTTTTGTTTTATAATTTTCTTTATATAAATATTTATATATTAAAATTGATTTGAGTAATTTTAGACCCTATTTTCTATTTTTAATATTCTATATAATTTCGAATATTTATTATATCCCTGATTTGGGATATTTTTAACCTTGAAAATACATAAAAATTAGCAAAAACTCCAGACAAATTACAAAAACATTAAAATCATTTATAAAATCCAAAAATAATTTATTTCCTACATTTTATTTAGAGGTAAATGGGGCTGCCCCCAGGGAGTAGCCAACTTGACTACTCCCACCCCTATTTTTCCCTTATTTTTTTATTTTTTTGGAAAATAAAAATTTGTATATTCATCATTATATCCCTCTCACATTCTATTAAAATTTCGTCAGAAACAGAGACTCCTACGGCCTCCATCCAAACATGGTCGATTTAAAAAATCCTGCGACCGTTAAAAAAATTATGTCTGGATGGAGGGCTTAGGAGTCTTTGTTTCTGACAAAATTTTAACAGAATGTGAGAGGGATAAAATGATGAATCTATAAATTTTTATTTTCCAAAAAAATAAAAAATGAGGGAAAAATAGGGGTGGGAGTAGCCAAGTTGGCTACTCCCTGGGGGCAGCCCCATTTTACCCTTCTATTTATATTTACTAGTTTTTATAAATATATTACTCTATATGTTCACATAGCCTTATATAACATATATATATATATGTATTTCAAAGAAAAATAAATATAAAAATCTGAAAATATAAAAAGAAAATATAGAATTATAAAATTTAAAACGAAATATAAAAATATAAAACAAAAATAAAAAAAATAAAAATAAAAAACCCACAAAATAATAAAAATGGACAAGAGATGAAAGACAAATTTTTGTATGCATTATTTTGCCCCCTTCTACCATTTGCTCCCTGAGTTCGACCTCTACACATGCTTATACCTATCACACCTATTGTAGAGTTATAATAAATTTTAACTCTACATTTTTTATATTTATTGCTTTATTCTTATTGTGGGTTAATTGTTGATTAATTAATATTTCGTCTGAGGTCGCTTTGATGATTGTCGGTTTGCCTTGTGGATTGACAAGACCTTGGCAAAACCCTGGTTATCAAATGGCTCCAATACCAGGAAGTAATGATGTATAGTTTGGGATTCTTTATTTTCCAGTCTCTCTTATTTATTTATTTATTTATTTATTGCATTTAATAATTTTTTTCGTTTATTCATTTTTCATTATTATTTGATATTAATTGTGACTATTCTGGCACTCCTTTATGTTTGACTTTGTTGCAAGGGACCGCCATGCGAGGGGGGGCTTATTAGGAGGACCTACGCACCCGAGCAATGCGGAGGCAGCTTTCTGGCTTAGCCAGCAGGAGAGAACGACAAAAGAGAAAATGAAGGGATTTTTTAAGACAGTTCCTCACATTTTCTTTTTTATTTATTTTTATTATCTTCTAATTTATGTGGGAGAGTGACATTTATTTGTAATAATTCGGACTCTCATAGGCATAGCTACTTCACGAGGTCCATTGCCCAAGGGATTGTTCCCTTAAGGGCCTCGATAGCTTTTTCTCGTGTTTTCACACTTTCTTTTTATTTGTTTCTCGATTTTTGTTTTATTTATTTTTGTGTGAGTGATCCCTAGTTTTGGATTTGTTTTCTCGATAGATTAAGGTTCAAAGCCCTTATATATTTGCATGTACCTATAGCTTCGCTTCCGGACATAATCAAAAATAAACTGTTATCTATTTGGATTTGAGATCAAGCGTCAAGGGAAGTGCTATACAACTCTTGTAGGATCCATTGTGGCAGACACCGATGCACTTCAGAGAATGGGCTTTTGGATCTCACTTCTAGATATTTAGCATCTTGTTCTTCATGATAATAGCAATTACTCTTATAGGGCGATTTCAACAGCTTGCATTTGCATGTAGTATAGTTTTCTATTCTATTATGCATCCCGCACGGAGAGAGCTAGGAAGCACTGCAAGTCTTCTGACTTTGCATGCATCATCGATTTTCGACTTGCACGGATTTTCTGACCTCCTCCTTCTGATTTTGACCACTTAGGATGCTGAATGGAATTGAAAATATCATTAGGCACATGCATTGAAAAATAACAAAAAAAGTGATAACCTAAATAAAATCGAGACTGCTAACTTTATCGGATCTTGAAAATAGTGCTTTGGGGAGAGCAACCCCCACCTTGTCTGATCATCTTATTCTTACGTACACACTTAGGATTATTGCCGAAATTCCAGGCCTATCTTCGGTTTGTATAGCTTTGTTGAAATCACCTAACTCAAAAATTGAAAAGATAAAAGACCAACATCTCGGTCTTCACTATGTTTAGTAGGTGAACCGGGGGTTTTCTTTGTACGTTGTTTGTTATTTTGAGTCATTCTACATTTTTCATCCCTTTTCGAGTTTTCAGTCCCATTAGTGTGAGTCATCATGTTTGACATTGAGTCGCTCTACCTCTCTTCTTTATATATTTTCTCATATACGTAGGTGTCGGGATATCGGGTCTTAATCTTCACCATCTTTGCCGGGAGCAACGCCGCATAGTTTAGGATTCTTTATTTATCATGTCTCTCTTGTTCATTTTTTTTGCATTTATTTAGTTTTTCAGTTATTAATTTTTGTCATTTATTTATTTTTCATTATTATTTGATAATAATTGTAACTGTTTTGACACTCATTTGTGTTTGACTTTGTTGCGAGGGACCACCACGTGAGGGAGGACTTCTTAAGAGGACCTATGCACCCGAGCAATGCGGTCGGCTTTCTGGCTTAGCCAGCAGGAGAGAGAGCGACAAAGGAGAACATGAAGGGATTTTTGAAGATAGTTCCTCACATTTTCTTCTTTATTTATTTATTTATTTTTATTATCTTTTAATTTATTTGAGAGAGTGACATTTATTTGTAATGATTTGGACTCTCACAGGTACAACAACTTCACGATGTCCATTGCACGAGGGATTGTTCCCTTGGAGGCCTCGACAGATTTTTCTCGTGTTTTCCAGCTTTCTTTTTATTTGTTTCTCGATTTTTGTTTTATTTATTTTTGTGTGAATGAGCCCTAGTTTTTGATTTCCTTGCTCGATAGATTAAGGTCTGAAGCCCTTATATATTTGCATGTACCTATAGAATCGCTTCCGGACTTAGTCAAATATAAATTTCTATCTATGTGGATTTGAGATCGAGCACTGAGAGAAGTGATATACAGTGCTTGCATGATCCGTTGTGGCGAACACCGATGCACTTCAGAGACCGGACTTTTGGATCTCATTCTAAATATTTAATATCTTGTTCTTAACAATAATAACAATTTCTCATCTAGGGCAATTTCATTGGTTTGCAATTGCATATAGTATAGTTTTCAATTCTGTTATGCATCCCGCATGGAGAGAGCTAGGAAGCATTGTACGTCTTCTGACTTTGCATGCATCATCGATTTCCAACTTGCACAACTTTTCTGACCTTCTCCCTCTGATTTTGATTACTTAGGATGCTAAATGGAATTGAAAACAATGTTAGGCACGTGCATTGAAAAATAACAAAAAAGTGATAACCAAAATAAAATCGAGACTTCTAACTTTATTGGACCATAAAAATAATGGATTCATTGCTTTGGGGAGAGCAACCCCTACCTTGTATGAGCATTTTATTCCTACATACACACTAAGGATTAGTTCTCAAATCCTAGGCCTATCTTCGGTTTGTATATCTTTATTGAAATCACCTAACTAAAAAATTGAAAAGGTAAAAGACCAACATCTTGATCTTCACTGTGTTGAGTAGGTGAACTAGGGGTTTGCTTTGTACAGTGTTTGTTATTTTGAGTATGTCTACATTTTTCATCCCTTTTCAGTTTTCAGTCCCATTAGTGTGAGTAATCTTGTTTGATTACTAAGTCCATCTACCTCTCTTGTTTATATATTTTCTCATATGCATCTGTATCGTGATATCAGGTCTTGATCTTCACCATCTATGCCGGGAGCTACGCCGCATAGCTTGAGAATCTTTATTGGTCATGTCTCGCTTATTCATTATTTATTTTTGCATTTAATTATTTTTATTTGTAACAATTTTTGTCATTTATTTATTTTTCATTGATATTTGATATTAATTGCGACTGTTCTAGCACTCCTTTATGTTTAACTTTGTTGCGAGGGGCCGCCACGCGAGGGATGACTTCTTAGGAGGACCTATGCACCCGAGCAACGTGGAGTCGGCTTTCTGGCTTAGCCGGTAGGAGAGAGCGGCAAAGGAGAACATGATAGGATTTTGTCCTCACATTTTCTTCTTTATTTATTTATTTTTATTATCTTGTAATTTATGCAAGAGAGTGACATTTATATGTAATAATTTGGACTCTCACATGCACATCTACTTCTCGAGGTCCACTGCCCAAGGGATTGTTCCCTTGGGGGCCTCGATGGCTTTTTCCCATGTTTTCTCACTTTCTTTTTATTTGTTTCTCGATTTTTGTTTTATTTATTTTTGTGTGAATGAGTCCTAGTTTTGGATTTGCTTGCTCCATAGATTAAGGTCCAAAGACCTTATATACTTGCATGTACCTATAGCTTCGCTTCCGAATTTAGTCAAATATAAATTGCTATCTATTTGGATTTGAGATCGAGCGCCAAGAGAAGTGCTATACATCGCTTGCGGGATCCGTTGTTGCAGACACTAATGCACTTCAGAGATAGGACTTTTGGATCTCACTTCTAGATATTTAGCATCTTGTTCATCACGATAATAGCAATTTCTCATCTAAGGTGATTTCATCGGCTTGCATTTACATATAGTATATTTTCAATTCTTTTATGCATCTCGCATGGAGAGAGTTGTGAAGCATTGTTAGTCTTATGTCTTTGCATGCATCGACTTCCGACTTGCATGTCTTTTCTTACCTTCTCCCTCTTATTTTGACCACTTATGATGCTAAATGGAATTGAAAACCTTTTTAGGCACGTGCATTGAAAATGAACAAAAAAAGTGATAACTTAAATGAAATCAGGATTGCTCACTTTATAGGACCTTAAAAATAATGGATTCATTGCTTTGGGGAGAGCAACCCCCACCTTGTCTGAGAATTTTATTCCTACATACATACCAAAGATTAGCACCCAAATCCTAGGCCTATCTTCGGTTTATACAGCTTTGTTGAAATCACTAAACTCTAAAATTAAAAAGATAGAAGACCAATATCTCGGTCTTCTCTGTGTTGAGTAGGTGAACTGGGGGTTTGCTTTGTACATTGTTTGTTATTTTGAGTCTGTCTACATTTTTTCATCCCTTTTCGACTTTTCAGTCCCATTAGTGTGAATCATCGTGTTTGATCATTGAGTGCCTCTACCTCTCTTGTTTATATATTTTCTCATATGCATCTGTGTCGTGATATCGGGTCTTGATATTCACCATCTTCGCCGGATTTCATACCTTTCTCTCCTTTCCCATATCACCCATATCTGGTCCGGTTCAAGGCAACCCTCTCCTTAAACCACAATTTTATATATAACCACTTTGATCCTGCCCACCCTCCTCATTCCCTCTGTATCATCCCTTCTTCTACCCGAACCCGAATCGAAGTTTATGATTTACATTAATTATTTGAGTAAGCCAGGAACATTTTGAGCACACTAAGATTGGTGTGATACTTTTGGTGGATCTGACTTCAATATGTGCATCGATACTATTGATGATTTTGATGATTGCATGATCACAGGTGGGATTCCTAATTAAGGACTTTTAATCTCGCACAACGGATTGAGGGTGTGATGTATTTGGATGATTTGATGATGATTTCTTGAATTCTGATTAGATGATTTACTCTAAGGTTCCTCCTATCTTGATTCAAGAGATTGATGTATTATCTCTATATGCACTTCAAGAGAGATGGTGCCCGGGAACCCACATGATTTCACTCATCTCCTTGACTGATCCGTCCTCTATCTTCTGATTCTTCCATCCATATGTAGCACTTAGAGGATTCCTGTTGACATCTTGAGCCATCTCAGCTGATTTGAGTGACTTAAGGGATTATAATGCGATTGATCTAATTGTTACATGTCCCTCATATGATCTTATGCCCTCATGCTGATGATTGATTGACTATTTTGAGGACATGATAATTGATGTCAGCAATGCCACAATCTTCACCATTTAGTTGCATTACTCCTCGAGGACTACCTGCGGGAGGATGCAACACATTCCCCATGCTAGGTTCCACATGTTGATTGTGTCTCTAATCTGGTGTTCACATAATCGAGTCGTCTGATTTATGTTTGGTCTCACTGTCTGATTGTGTGTCCGATCTGTCGTAGCACAAGACCTATCTTGTCCGGACTCCTTTGAGTCTTCTCTCCTTAACGGTCCTTGCAAGGATGAGCCATCTCCCTCTGATTATTCTGTGCTTAGTGGGCAGTACGCTCCTCGAGGGTTATTTACAGGACGCTGCCACATTTTCTCTCTTTGTCATTCTCTTCTTATGGTAGCCGATCTACCGCCTACCTAGACCTCTTCTGATGATTTGTCTGATGGATCCGACTCCTTTGAGTCTGCTCACCTCGATGACCCTCACAAGGGTGAGCTTTATCTGATTATTCATTGTCTAGTATGTACCACTCCCCAAGGGTTATCTGCGGGAGGATACATCATTGTGTAGGTACTCTGTTTCACTTCTGGTGTCTCCTATCTGGTGGAGCAAGAAGCCGAGTCTTCTTATTATTTTTGAGATCTTTGACTCATTTGAGTTTGCTCACCTTAAGGACCCTCGTAGGGTTGATCCATGTCTTGCGATGTTCGGTGTGTTCCTGTGACCTTCTGACCTTATGACAACCGAATACCGTGCAACATAGAGAGTCTCTTGTTTTTCACCATTCATATCTTCCAGAGACTTTAATTGACTTGGAGTATTGGTTACTGCTCTCTCTTCCTCCATGTCTTCTTGTATCAGCCCTGATCTCTCATTCTATTCTTATGGGCCGATGATCTACTTCTCTCTACCAGGCCCTGGTTTAGTTTTTGATCTATTTTCCCCTGTAGCTGACACCCACTTGATTGTATATCCGGGTGTCTCTTCTCTTTCTAACTGCGTTATCATTCTCACAGGGAGACGATGATGAGAGTACGGTATTTTCTTACCAGATGTCGTCCTGTACTTCACCAGTCTATACTTGTTGTCTATGTGTGTTTCGTCTTACATTCTTTCTTTCTCCCGTATGTCATGTGTACCCCAGATCATTTGCCATTTTTGTGTGTTTATATTTTGGGCGTACCTTGTCCTAAGTATAGGGGAGTACACCCCGAGTTGTTCTTTCTCAGTTATGTTTCATCACTCCTGTCGTTGTTTATACTTAGGGATCTTTTACCCTAAGTATAGGGGGAGTGATGCCAACATTCTCTACAATGTCTTCATATATCTTCATATATCTTTTCTTCTTTTTTCTTTTCTTCTTTTTGTTTTCAATTTTCTTTTTCTACCAAAGAGTTGTCACCTCTTTTTGTCAGCCTTCTACACTCAGGACGTACTTGGTCCTAAGTATGGGGGGCGTGCACCCCAAGTTCTTTCATTCTTTGATCCCCTCTAACGTCTCTTCTCCTTTTGATTTTCTCTAATATACTTAGGGATATCTTACCCTAAGCATAGGGGGAGATAGACAGAGTTGTGATCTATTTATTCCTACCCTTGACCCTCCCTTCCTTATGTACAGTCTGTTTTACTTAGGATTATTTGATCCTAAGTATAGGGGGGACGGTCAATTTCTTATTCATTTATTTCTTCATTCTTTCATTTCTTATATCATCGTTATAGTACAAGATTTTCTATACTCAGTACGAGTTATGTCTTCTATTTTTCTTTTCGATCTATGAGGACATAGCTCATGCTAAGTATAGGGGGTTTGTATATACTTTGTATATACTTTAGCCATAACTTGTACTTTCGTATTATTACTAAGAAAAATATGGCTAAAATACTATACATATACAATTCATTAATAATATAATGCATATTATTCCTCAAATTTTTGTTTGTATATACTGATTAATAAATCAGGTTAAAAATGTGTTTGCAAAATGATTTGAAAAACGACTTGACCCGTTTGGAAAACTTTTTGTAAAATGTTTTCAACCTTTGTAGAAATATTTTGGATTTGTAAAAATTCTTTTCTTTGTGTGAAATAAAAGTTTTGAAAACCTATTTGAAAATGGTTGTAAAAATATTTTGAAAATGTAAATATATTGTTTGAAAAATCTTTCCAAAATGGCTTTTAAATATTGTAAGTATTTGCAAAAATTATTTTGTACTATAGTTTTAAAATTATTTTCAAATAAGTTTGTGGAATATATGCATTATTAAATTTATATAATTATATATATACAAAATAAATATATACATACAAATAAAAATTCTTTACCAATTGTATATAAATACCATTAACAATAAATATTATTCAACCAGTAAACTCTTTAAACTTTTAAATTCTTGTAAATAAGTAAAAGAGGCACGCCCGTGTAAATAGTTGTATATATTGTTGTGCCGAAATTCTTTTTATTTTCAAATTCTTTTTGAAAAATTGCATCATTCTTCTGTATTGTACATAGCATTTGCATAGCTTTAGCATTCTTTTTGGATTGAGCTTGATGATTGAACTAGTCTGAGTAAAGTTGAAGATTGGAGCTTGGCTGGACCTTACTGCACCTAACTTCATCATAACCTTATGGGAACTAGATTTAAGGTACTTCAGGTCTACTGAGACTTAATTCTTTGAGACTCAGGGATGAGTTCAAGTCACCTCAACTGGCTAACTAGAACTTTTCAAGACACGTGCATGACTCTTTTCGGCCATGACCTAACTTGGCTTGGACACTTGCACCTTTTACTTGGCTCAACTCAGTTGGAGTGGTGGGGTGATTAGATTTTCCGATTTGAGACGCGCATGAGTGGAAACATTCGTCCTCGTCTAGGGAGGGAAGTGCGCCCAACACGATCCAGTAGCCATGAGGTATAAAGACAAGAGAGTGTGGGTTGCAATAATGCTTCAAAAGAAGTATAGTCTTGTAGCTCAAGAGGGAAAACTCCTTATGTAAATTCAGTTGTAAATACTATTTAAAAAAACTCCAAAAAAATGGGCATGCCTGATTGAAAATAAAATGCATGTCGGAGTATGTATATATGTTGTATAGTCAATAACCAAGCTTGAGCATCAAAGTTATACCATGTGAGCCTGCAGCTGGATGACTTGACTACACTGGTCATGCATCCAAGGATAGGTGGCTACACAGGATACCGTCCATTCTTCTCTTCACCTCCTCCTCTTGAGTCAGATGCCACTTGAACTTAGAAGGGAATACCCCGCTCCTCGAGGAAAGAGTTGCTGCATTAGGGAATCATTAAGTTGTCATTCTGGAGAAGTCAGTTCTTTTTCATTACACTTGGGGAGAGCTACTGTCACTTACACAAGTGAGCTTCATAGTCATATGGGTTTGCGTATGTTGTAGCCTAGTTCTAACATGGCTATTGAGGTGGTTTGAACCGAGTTCTGTGACTCTCAAAGGCTGTTGTGTTTTAAATTTGATTCCCGACCAGGTTCCACACACATTCTCACACCAAGGTCTAACCTGAGCTCCAAACTTCAATTTTGTGAAGACAAGTTTAATAATTAAAATCAATGCCATGTATTCGTTCTTTTTCTTTTCTTCTTTATTATTTTTGTGTACTTATCGTATAAGTATTTGCTAGGGTCTAGCAAAGGCAAGTATAGGGGGGTTATGAATCTCCAATTCATCACCTTTATTATATCATTTTGACCTTAAAAACCCTATCTGATACATGTAAATAGCAATAGTTTGTACAAAATAGCATTCATCATTTATTGCATTTATGGTGTAAATAATATTGTTTTTAATGCCTAAATTATATAATAAAGAGAAGAAAAGAAAAGGAATAAAATAGCAAAGGTATTTTATGACCCTAAACCTCGATACCAAGTCAAGAATTGACTTGGTTGACAAGGAATAAAGTAGGGGGAGATAAGGGCCAAAAATACAATAAAACCACATTTATTTATTCATTCAATAAATTATTTTAACATCCATTTTACTCTTTATTATTTATAAATAAAATAAAGAAACTTTGAACATAAAAGTTGTAGATAATAATGTAAATAAAAATACAAAATTGAGTTTGTACAAAAATAATACACAGTGTACTCTTTATACATAAAATAAAATGCCAAAATCCCAACTTTAGGGACCCATATCTTCCAAACAAAAACTCAAAGAATATTAAAATCACTCTAATTGTATATAACTTTTAATAAACTATTTAATGAAGATGGTTTCATATTTTTTGGAGTTAAGGTGTGAAAGTTAGGTTTTGGACCCTCATTGTACCATATACCCGAATAAAATATTTATTTTATTCATTCCATATTATTTTTACAATGTTATATTTTTATAATTTTGTAAATATTATTTATAACTAATGTGCATTTTGAAACTAGAATAAAACCAAAAAGAAAACACAAAATAAAATAAGTCTATATTAATATATAGGCAAAATACCTATAATAATACATGTATATAAATAAAAGGAGAAATCATCCTTTATTCTTTAATCTTTTATATTTTTACACTATCGTAAAAAATATAGATCTAAAATAAAACCACAAAAGAAGCATTAAAATAAAATAAATTACTAAAATACATAGGTAAATATACAATACATATACCTATTTATTTAAATATACCAAAAAAGTAATAAAATATAATAAAAATATATTTATACATCTAAAAATAAGTTATAAATATATAAAATAAGAGAATAAAATAATAAAATAAATTGTATAAAATAAAAAATAAAATAGTCAAAACATAGATAAATATACCTATAATATCCCCCTAAAAATTAACTACTAATAAATAATATCAAATAAATAAATATCATATTAAAATACAACATAATATAATAAAAAAATTTATTGTATAATCAAAAATTAATAAAATAAATTGTTATTTTTTTATTTATTCTTTAATAAACCTTGTTATTTTGTCCTTTAGCGAGCCGATCTGGACCAATCACAACCTTTCCAAAGTTGACCTCCGATCAATTATCCCTCCAGGCAGGCTGACTTGATGCGCATGTCTTTTCCCATGATTTCTTGCATTTTCTCCACTCAATACATCCATTTAAATTGCTTGATTCCTTCCTAGAAAATAATCATTGATATCCCACGATCCACGCCGGCCACTTCGATTCTTTGTACATAATCTCGATCTCCGCCAATTTGTCCTTGAATAAGGGTGCTCGTCCCTGTTTTTAAATAAAACCACTTCCTCCATTATCAAATTTGGTCATCACATGAACCCTAGAACCCCTCAACTCCAGCCTAACGTGTATCCTTTTGATAGGAGGAGTCCCCAGGAGCTTGGAGGCGGTTGGACGGCAAAGGAGGTGCACCCACAACAACCTTGTCGACGACCCTACTCCCTAGCATTGAATCCAGGTATGAGTTGTGCCATTTAGTTTCTTTGGCTTAGAATTAGTCCTAGGTTTCGTTAGTGTATTTTATTTCGTATTTTAGTTTGTTAATTAGGTAGATTAGCTTAACTTCCCTCACCAGAGCTCTTGAGCTCCGGCTGTCATTTCACTATCAATCGTGTGTCTTTCACCCCGCTATCCAACTTCATTTCCTTTCCTAGCATTTCTAACCCATCCCCAGCACTTCACTTCACCAGATCAGCCCCTGATCTGACCTACCAGATCCCCTCCTCCTTCGCTCATCAAAGATCCGCCATCTGACCCATCCACACTTCCATTCCCCTAGCTTACTGACTGAGGCATTTTGCCCTCAACCTTGAATGTTGATTGTGCAGGTCGAAAGTGCAACGGAGCCCTCCTGGGCTGAAATCAACTTGACTTGAAGATGCCCAGGTCATCCATCTTCCTCGAGTTCACCATACCTTTCCATGGGGATATAGACCTTCTAGTAATGACCAGCGGCTGCGGACTGACTCCCCGAGCATGTAGAGCAACTCAGCGATGACGGAGATGCTCGGTGGAGGGAGGAATCAAGGATCGAAGCTCGAAGACAGGGACTTTCTTCCTTGTTCTTCGAGCGAAGTAGTAGTCGTTGGATCGAGGAGCCCCTCTGATTTTGATCACCACCGTTCGTTTAGCTCTCATCTCGCATGTTCGATGGAATCTAAGATCAAATCAGAACCCCTCATTGGTGAATCGGCATCAAGCGTCGAGAGCTCGATACGTGGATAAGTGGATGGCTCTGCGTCGTCCGATGGCGTGTAGTAGGGGGTAAATTTCATATCCTCCCCCCTATGTTTTTGTATTTATTAATTAGTTTTATAAATAAAAAGTAAAGTGTGAAATAAAATGGATATTTTGCAAACATGCCCCTGTATTTATTTTAATTGCATTTGGGTTATTGCACTTGAGCCCCTAAACTTTATTTTATTTGCAGTTATTCCCCTTCTAGTTTATGAATTTTGGTGCTTGAGTTTTATTTATAAAAAATAGCTCCCTTTCTACTAAATTGTGCAAAAATAAGGTTAGATGACTGTTGTTCCTTCACGCCATAAATTTATTATGCATTTTTGGGCACTTTAACTATTTATTAAAAATCAAAAGGAGATTATTTTTGTACTGTCTATCTTATAAAATACCAAAAAAAATAAAAAAAATGCCTTGAAAAATTCCAAAATATATAGTGTCTATTTTACTGTATTTTAACTATAGACCAAAAATCTCTAAAAATGGAAAACGAAAACTCTTAAAAATTGGAAAACCCCAAAATCCTTCATAAAAATTTTAAAAATCATTATCATATTGAAAATATGTTTTTCTATTTTATAATTTTATTTATATAAATATTTATATATTATAATTGATTTGAGTAATTTTGAACCCTATTTTATATTTTTAATATTCAAATCAATTTCAAATATTTGTTAAATCCCTGATTTGGGATATTTTTGATCTTAAAATACATATAAATTAGCAAAAATTCCAAACAAATTACAAAAATATTATGAATATTTATAAAATCCAAAAATAGTTTATTTGCTACATTTTTTATATTTACTAGTATTTATAAATCTATTACTCTATATGTATATTTATAGCCTTATATAACCTATATATATGTGTACTTAAAAGAGAAGGAAATCTAAAAATATGAAAATATAAAAAGAAAATATAAAATTAAAAAATTTAAAATAAAATAAAACAAATATATAAAAAATTAAAATAAATAAAAATAAAAAACCCATAAAACAATAAAAATGGACAAGAGATGAAAGACAAATTTTTGTGCGCATTATTTTTCCCCCCTTCTACCATTTGCACCCTGTGTTCGACCTATACACATGCTTACACCTATACACACTTGTTGTGGAGTTATAATAAATTTCAACTCCACATTTTGATATTTATTGCTTTATTCTTGTTGTGGGTTAATTGTTGATTAATTAGGGTTTCGTCTGAGGTCGCTTCGACGACTGTCAATCTGCCTTATGGATTGACAAGACCTTAGCAAAACCCTAGTTATCAAGGGTTTAGTTTGTGTTGCTTGTGGACACTATTTGGAAGGTGTTCGAGAGGATGGCTAAGACGAGCCGAGGACAGACCGCGAGTAGAGCTTAGACAGACAAACCCCTATCACTCTTACCTAGAGGGGGAGCGAGGGCTACAGTTGATGCATCTGACATGGGTATTATAGCATATAAGTTAACATTTGTTGAAAGGATAGACAGGAAGATGGATGAGTTGGACAAAAAATTATCCAAATTGTTGAAGCATATGGCAGAGCTGTTAGAGAATGTATCTAAGGTCAAGATACATGTTGTGGTTGCATCTGATGCTCCTATTTACCTTGTTTATAACATTCAGGAGCAGTCTATGTTAGAGCCACCTCAGCCGTGGGTAGAGGACCAAACTCTTACCCATTCCTGTCAACAGTAGCCACCATCTACATAGATAGTTATCGAGGAGCCTTCGCAGGTGTGGGAGGTAAATGGTGTGTGGTACACACAGTACCCTTCCAGGTAGGGGAGTTCATTGGATTTTTCTCTTACCAATGTCCCCCAACTTTTTACAACGCATCATTTACCCCAACACCTCTTCTAGCATAGCTGAGCTCTAGAGACTTTCATTCCCAGGTACCGAGGCTGCAACAGTCATACATCTGTCAGCAGACGTATGAGCAGGGCAAGCAGAGCCCATCAGTGTCGCATCTATCCCAACAGCAGCAGTACAAGGGCCATCAGAGCAAGTCTTCATGTTCTTCTCATCTGTCTTCACAGTAGCAACCATCATCATCAGGTCCCATAGATTTCCAGTGATAGATACTCAAGGAGCTATGTTCCTACCTCAACGAGATATAGGATTTACGTGTTGACCTCACCATGTGCTCTAACGCAGGAAAGCACATTATCAAAAAGATCCAAAAAGATGATCATAAAATGGCACGTTTTTTATATAACATCATGGTGAAAGTTCCATTTGATGAGTATGTGGCAAGTCATCCCGCTTTCCAAAAGTACTTGAAAATATTTTGCATACCTAACAGGGTTAGTAAGAAGAAGCCAAATAGTTACGTCAAGACACATGTATTATCGATTATCACTACATACTATCTTAAGAACCAACAACTACCACAGAAAAAGAGAGATTTAGGTGCACATTATGCGTTGAGTCATATTGACGACATAGCATTTGCACATACTCTCCTTGATAACGGTTCTTAGATCAACTTACCTCTCATTGCTTTATACGAGAAGCTGGAGTTGTGTCCACTTCCTAAATCCATAGCATTACTCCAGTTTGTGGATAAATCTATGAAGAATGCAAAGGGTTAGGTCAAGGATGTTATCATATCAATTGAGGAACAAGATTACATAGTGGAATTCAATGTCCTTGAAATGGATATCCCCAATCGTTGGAGAGAGAGAGAGTCAAAGATCATCCTTAGATGACCTTTCCTTAGGATCATTGGAGCTTCCTTTGACTATCAAATGGGGATGATGAAGTTCCATTATCCAGGAAGAGAAGTGGAACTTAAGATGAAGCAGATGAAATGGCAACGAACTGACTAAGAGTCAAGCACAGATTTCTCTTCATCTTCCAAAGTAGATTGCAGAGTTGTTAGCATAGCTGGGGTATGGAAACAGAACCCGACAGGACTGAGCAAGTCCCTTTCATCCGGGACGACAATGTACATGATGTAGTTTATGAGGTGTTGCCAGAGCTTTTAAGAAACATATCATATGTTTATTCTTTTGACTACATAGATAACGCTACAGACTTGTTAGTTCCTACTACTAAGGAACATACAAAGAATTTAGATTTAGAATCGGAGGTGGCTTTGGCCTAATTACCATGTTTCTTTGACGATCAAACTCCTTGTTTAAGACATTTGGTGTCCAGCACTATATAGTTAGCACCACCTTCATACAGCACGGAACCAGTTCGACAACAGTTTAGCTGAATTTAATTAGTAATACTTCATTGCCAGAGCTGAAGTTGCTACCTGATTAACCGCGAAAATGTGAGGGATTTTTTTGTGGTCCATACAAAGCAGGGCCATTAAGTCGTTGTGACGATAGCTCTCGAAGACTCGACGATTAAATCAACAATTAACATACAATACTCAAATAAATCAAGCAACATAAAGCATATATATGTGGATCATAATTTATTATAAATTTACATACAAGTGAGCATAGTGGACAAGAAAGTAGGGTGTCGAACATAGGAAACGAGTCGGTGTAGCAGTGACTAATATTTATAAAAAATTAATGAATAAATAATAATGTATATTTATATAATATTCATTTACATAATTAAGTATTTTTTGTGTGTTTTAAAACAAATAAAAATAATTGATAATACTTATATGTTTTTATAATTTATTATTTATTTATTTATTATTTTATGATTTTTAAAATTGTTTTGAATTTAACAATATATATGTATGTATAAGACTGTATATATATAAGGATATAAGATAATATAGATAATATAAATAATATACAATAGAATTTGTATATAAAATCTACAAAAATCAGAAAATATTCCCAAGAATAATCCTTTTATTTTTTATAGGGATATAGAATATGTATAAGGTATTTATAGCAATTACTAATAATATTAATTATATTTATAACTATATATATGTTTATAATACAATATATGGTATTATAAATAAAAATATATAAATAGTCGGAATTACAAAATAAATTATTATTTTCCATTTTTAAAATTTTCTTCTGCTTTTGTGATTTTTCACATATTTTTTGCTATTTTTTGGTATTTTAAAATCCAAAATATATCAAATCGAGGACTTTTCAAATAGGTCAAGTTGTTTTGAGATTTAAAAATATTAAATGGGGTAAAAATTTCTCTAAACTAATTTTAGTATATAATAATATGCATTAGTAAAAATATAAAGCAAAAATAAATGTTTTAGTATTTTGATAATATTTTCTGTTTTTAGTGCTAGAGAGTGTTTTCAATTTCCAAGGTTTTCTTTTGAGATTTTTTATGGTTTTTCTGTTTATAGCTATATTATATAATAATATACAATATTAATTTGTTGGACTTTTTTTAAGTATTTCTTTGATTTTTTGTATTTTTATCCCTATACAAGGATTAAATAGCACATGAATGATTTCTAATAAATGGAAAAGGCAATGAAAATGCTAATTTAAAATAAAATATCCTTGTGGTCAAGCACAAAATGAAGCACATTCACTTATTTTTCCATAATTTTCCACCCAAAGAAGTTATTTAATCCAAAATAAAAAGCACAAAAATAAATACACAGAACTGGAAGGGGTATTTATGTAATATAATTAAAGTTCAGGGGCATAATACAAAATTATCCCAAAGTTTTGAGCTATATATACAATTTTAAATATAAAACTAAATAACTAAACTTGGAGGGGTTTGGTTGCAAAATACCCTACTCACGTGGGGTGACATGTGAGTCGATGTAGCATAGAACCTAGATGTAATTTACATGATACATGAGGGCCTAGTTGCAAATATTAAAGAAAGTTTTAGCATAATTTACCCCTGAAACACATGATATTTGAGGACTGACGTTGATCCACATGGTGCTCTGGAAGGTTGATTGAGGCACCGATTCAGCTTTGGATTCGACGACCCTGATTATATATGGGATAAAGCTCTCATATGACGGTTCTTGAGGGTTCACGAAGAACGCCTCAAGAAAAAAAGCTCCGTTGAGCTTTGATCCTTGATATCTTCTCGGTTCGGCCTCCTCCTTCAAGTTTTATCCTCTCCTCCACTTCTTGGGAGCATAGCGTGTCTGGAAGGGACCTCCACAGAGCCTGGGGCCCAATAGAAGAGCCTTGGACCTTGGTGACCTATATTTCTTGGTATTTCCTTCGAGTGGTGCTCCAGGTAGACCTCACGATCGTGGTCCTGCACAAAACTGTTAAGGGGGTCAATGGCTAACTCCTCGACCCTCTTCTGAAGATATAAAACATGGGGGTGACTGGATGGTAGGACTCCGATGAAGGCAACGGAGGTGGAGTCCGACGACTTAATTCCTTGTAGGAATAAAGGGAAGAACAAAGGGCTTTGCGAGAGAAGGCGATCGGAACGAGAATGGAAGTGTAATAGGGTCGTAACAAGGTCAGAGTACGATGGATTTGGTGCCAAAGGTGAAACTCCGACGATTTTGTTTTTCAAAATTAAGTTAAATGTGTGATCGAAAGAGGAGATTAAATCCTAATCTAAGATAAAGGGACTAACTGCAAGAGAAAGAAATGCACCTAGAAGCTCGACGAGCTCTAGAGCTCAGAGCAGATGAAGCTCACCGGAGGGGAGGTCCGGTGAACCTAGATCAAAGCCAACACCACTTTATCCACGTCGCAGGGGTCCGGAGCGGTTCATGCTGTCATAAGGAGCTCAAGGGTGAGGTCCTCTAAGGTTTACAATGTCTAGAGGAAGATCAAAAAGGAAACAAAGGTCGAAGGGGTATAATTATAGGGAGGTCTCCAACCAAAAAGGGTGTTGCGATAGCGTGAAGTAGGGAGCAAATTGGTGAGTAGGGAGCTAGTGAGGTAGAGGGCGATAGGGGGAACAAGTTTGGTGAAGGGATCGAAGTCCATTGAGCCTTGGATCTATACAAAAAATGGTGAAAGTTAGAGTCACGATACCTCTAACAAGGTGGCGAGGGAGGCCGGACATTTGACCCGCTGGGTCAATAGTCCGAGGATTTTGGTTGGTCCATGTGGACCAACTGGAAAAAAGGAAGGTGGAAATTATTTGTAAATTTGATACAATCTAGTAATTAATTACTTAATTTATGGTTATAAAATAAAAAATTATTCTATATTTATGT
The DNA here is from genome assembly GCA_037367405.1 of Ottelia alismoides. NCBI lineage: Eukaryota > Viridiplantae > Streptophyta > Magnoliopsida > Alismatales > Hydrocharitaceae > Ottelia > Ottelia alismoides. Next base: position 282,421 of record JAZKJV010008757.1, read on the forward strand.
ACTATTTTATACATATTTTTATTTAATTTTTTCGATTATTTTTGTTGTAGATTAATATTTTCAAGTAAAACATAGATATAAATACACGTATTTTGGTATTTTATTTTTATTTTGTATTTTGAATTTTATTATTTTATACAAGAAATTTATATATTTTTTATTTATATTTATACACATTTAGATATTTTTATTGTATTTCTCTGAGTTTATATGTATACTTAATTAATTATATATATACATTATAGGTATATATTGGTATACTCTATCTATATATTGAATGGTGTTATTTATTTTGAATTTTTAATGATTTTATTTTACTGTAGTTATGTACATATGTTTTAAATAATTTTTAGAAATTTATAAAAATAAAAGAGTTTGAAAAATACAAAGAATAAATATATTGAATAAAATATACAAGTATATTTCACAATATGGGCCCTAAAATCTAACTTTTGCATCTTATCTCCAAATTGAATGAAATCACCTTCATTAAATAGCTTATTAAAAGTTATATATAAAAAGGTGACTTTGGTCCATTTTGATATAATAGGGATACAAGTCAATGAATTTTTTATTTTACGTTTTTTTATTTTATGTGTCTCGGGCACACTGTACATTATTTTTCTATGAAATTAATTTTTTATTTTTCTTTGTATTTTTATCTACAATATTCATATAGAGGATTTTATTATTTGAGGTGTAAAAATAATAAAATAGGTCCCGCACTGTAATTATTTGCATATGGATCTTAAGATTTTTAAGCGTTTATTCTGTAAAAATGGCTGCCCTGTCTCCCCCTACTTTATTCCTTGTCAACAAGGTCATCATGATTACTGGGTTTCGAGGGTTAGGGCCACTCAACACCAATGGTGTCTCATTTCTTTTTCTTTTCTTCATTTATTCTTTTATTTTGGAATAAGATGCAATAAATATACATTATTTTAAACAGTATTTTATAAAATTCAGCGTGTTTATTTTGACAAATTAATGATATATACATGCATTTATATAGGGATTTAAGACCAAAATGAAAGAATAAAGGTAATGGAATGGAGATTCATCACCAACCTATACTTGCCTTTGTTAATCCCTAGTAAACAATTTTTATATAACCGCATAAAAGAAAATAAAGAAAAGAAAAAGAAAGGACTTGGACTGATTTTACTTTAAACTTGTCTTCATAATATCAAAGTTTGGAGCTCAGTCAGACCTTTGTATTTTTAGTTTGGTCGGAACTTTGTTGGGAATCAAACTTGAAATACAACAACCTCTGAGAATCACAAAACTCTGCCCAAGTCTCTTCAAAATCCAGGTCAAAACAAGTCAATGTCAAATCCCTTATGACTATGAGTCTATCTTGTAAAGTGTATGTGATATATAGCTTATCTCAGTAGAAGCGGTATAAGTCAGGCTTCTCCAACATGGTGACCCTAATTCCCCAATCCAATAACTCTTTCCTCGAGAAGTGGGGTATTCCCTTCTAAGTTCAAGTACAATTAGCTCAAGAAGAGGAGGTGGAGAATAGAATGGATGGTAGTCAGTGTAGCTACCTATCCTAGGATGCTTGACCAGTGTAGCCAAGTCATCTGGTTGCAGACTCATGTACAAATTTGACTTTGAATCTCAAGCTTGCTTATTGAGTACCTATGCTTCAACGAGAATTAATTTTCTTTGGTTCTTGCTCGTCTATTTTGTTGGAGTTTTGAAATTTGCATTTTTTTACTATATACAGCAACATTAACATTTGGACTTTTTCCTCTTAATCCAATAGATTGTCCCTCTTTTGAAACAATTATTGCAACCCGCAACATTCTGTAATTAGACCTCATGGCTGGATCAAATTGGGGTACAATGACCACGATTGTGACTTATGATGTTTCCATTGGCTTGTGTCTCATGCCAGCAAATCCAGACCTCTGCCACTTCAACTGAGTTGAGAAAAGTGCAAGGTGCAGGTGTGCAGGTTAGGTCACTATCGACAAGAGTCATGTGTGTGTTCCAAAATATTCTACTTTAGCAATCAAGACAACACTAAACCAAGTCTTATGTTCTCAAAGAATTAAGTTTGGTAGATATGAAGTGTCTCAATCTAATTCCGTTAAGATTCCTGTGATTAAGTGGATTAAGGTCCAACCAAGATCCAATCTTCGGATTTTATTTAGACTCATTCTATTATCAATATTAATATGAAAAATGCAAATGCTTTGCACAATGCAGTAAAATATTTTTGTGAAGTAAATTCCTGATTTTAAACAATTTATGGGGTTTGAAAATATTTTGCATTTCTATGCAATTTTTGAAAACATTTTGGAAATTTTTATAAATTTTTAATTTTACAATTTTTTAGTGTTTTTTTAAAACATTTTGTAAATATTTTTCTAATCATTATGAAAACTTTATTTTGACAAATAATTTGACCAACAGTTTTTACAACCATTTACCAAATTTGAAAACCATTTTGCAAAGATTTCTCAAATGGTATGTATAAATTTTCAAAGTATTTTTACAACCACTTTCTAAATCATTTGCAAATAGATTTTCAAAACATTTTATTCAAACAATAGAAAGAAAAATTTACAAGAAAAACATTTTTACAAAGGTTTGAAAATATTTTACAAAGTATTTTTTGAACGATTTTCTAAAAGGTTTTCAAATAAATTTTCTAATCATTCTTAAAACATTTTGCAAAATATTTTTAACGGGTTTATTGCTCATTATATACAAAAAAATTTGATATGTATGAAATTTTATTGATTATACATATTATTAAAAATACGCAAATATGAGTTATTGCTAAAATATATACAACGTAAATATGACCCCCATACTTAGCTTGAGCTATGTCCTCATAGATCGGAGAGAAAAGGAAGATTTAAGTTGTACTTAGTATAGTAAAGTTTATACTACATCCCCCTTATACTTAGGATCAAATAATGGAAAGTATAGTAGATTGTACACAAAGTAGGGTGGGTACGAATAAATCATGAGCTCAGTCTACACCCCCCCCCCCCTCCCCCTATAGTTATGGTAAAATATCCCTAAGTATAGACAGAAAATCAAAAGTTTAGAAGACAGACGAGGGATCAAAGAATGAAACCCAGATGCATTCATCCCTGTATACTTAGGTCGAAGTATATCCTTAGTATACCAATGATGGGATGATCGTTACAATATATAGTGATATAATATGATCAAATTATGTGAAGAACAACCTCAATATTAGACATATAATCTCCAAATTATATACAATTCACATGTTATTTATTCCATATGCATATCGGAGAAAACCATCTTAATTGCACAAAATCGACCAAACATCTGCATAAAACAACAAATCATGGATATATATATATGGACAAAATGTTTTCAAAAATATATAGTTGCATATTATTATGGATTCTATGGTGGGATTATATTTTACTAAAATGAAGGAGGATCCATACTAAATCGCCAAGATATGACTTAAATAATTATTCTCATGATATAACAACTCAAATTGGTTTTATTACGGTAAGGAGAATATAAAATTGCGTTGGACTTATATTCACAACATTGAATTATCAAAAGTCAAACACATTGTGCTATTCAAAATTGGCCCTCCATTTCAATATTTTATTGGGAAGAAAAGGGAAGGGATGTTAGTGTAAAAACCCCACTCCTTACTCTATTGCATAGAGCCCCCAACATGCAACTCATTTCCCATGCAAAGACAAAAGCCATTGATGCCTCATCCTTCCCCATGCAACCATTAACATCCTTGCATTAATGATTTTTGTCTTTACATGTATGGCACTAATATCTCTTCATGCAAAGTAGCCGCACATGGAGGCTATAAAATAGCCCTCCCATGCACGGCCACAAGGGAGATTATTCACTCTCTCTCCTCTCCATATTCCATGCATGACTCCCCTCTCTCTCTCTTTCGTTTTTGTGTTTGCAGGGCCCCCAACCCGTGATCGGCTATACCTTCCCTCCAAGACCAAACGCCCCCGAGCCCGCTACCTCATCAGCTAGCTGCTCCAGCCACAACCACCTTCTCGCATGAGACCTGCGGCCAACAGACTCTCTTCGTGCTACTCGCAGGTTGCGTCGCTGCGGATGCAACACCTCTTCCCTCTCGTGCTCCAGCCCGCGCACTTCCTTCTTCTTCCATCTTGTGCGGCCAGCAACTCCATTACACACTCTACCAGCACCTCCCCACGTAGCCGGATCATTGTGCGTCCCGTTGGTGTTCCCACCAACTCGCGCGCCTGCCTCCTCGACATCCAACTCCATCGTCGTCTCCATTTTAGATTCGCAAACTCCAATAGAGAAGACTTTTTTGCCATCTTTACTTACCTTTTGCATTTTTCCTTTAGTCATTTTATTTAAGTTGAACTTGAAGGAAACAACTCTCTTGTTATAAGTTCTCTTTTTTATATTAATTATTTTGTTTTAATTGAACTTGGAAGCATTCTTATTTTGTCAGGTTCTTTTTCAACTTTAAGTTGTCTTAATATATTGCAAGTTTACCTTCCATTATTCTCCCTTGAAACATTGCAAATGTCACATTAATTTCTCTATCTTAATTTGCAATTCTACCCTTGTCTTCTTATCTAGTTGCACTCATGCCCACATTTGTTTAGTTTGAGTTCTAAGAAATATTTTTACCATAGATTGCATTCACTCATTAAGATTTCATAATTTTTTCTCTCATCGTCATGGAGTAAGATTTGATTTAAGTTTGAAAGAAGAACAAATATCGCAAATTTGCTTGGTCCCTGTGGATTCGATCCTCTACTTGTCGCTTTCAATTTTGTGTAATCTGACCATGCTTGTAGTTGTAATTTTATTTATTTGATTGCGATCTTTCATGGAACAACAACGACGTGGTAAAATCATCTTTTTAAACCGCGTAAAATCGTGTCAACATTTTGGCGCCGTTGCTGGGGAATAGGCAACATTTGCAATTTTTTCTTCATTCCTAACTATTTTCAATATTCTAATCCATACATTTTTTTATTTCTAGTACTTGAACTCCGAAAAAGAAAAAAAATGAAGATCCATGCATTTTTTTAGCGAACTTGTAATTTGTTTTAGGTAGAAATTTTTTGTAATCTTAGTTTCTTCCCCCTCTTCTCGGGAAAGCTCGCCATCAGCAGGACAAAATATTACGGATTAGCGCCAGAAGTGCAGGCACTGTAAGCTCCTCTTTCTTTTAGACATCTTAGGCTTTTTAAAATTTTCTGCATTTGTTTGTGCTCCGAACTTAAACCGAAAAAATTAAAAAAAATACTTCTTCTTTGCATCATCTATGTGGTCTTCTCCCTCTGCTCACCTAAAAAGATCACCAAAACATGCTTTATCACGCTAAAAATATAAGCTTGAAAGGCCACCGTACTGGCCCGAGCAGAAAGCGAGTAAAAATTCCTGAATGCTTGTTTTGATGCACATGTATGACACAAAAATCACGAGCACATAGAACCTTTGGATAGAGACGAAAATCCCTAGTGCTACGTGGGATTGCAGAGAGAAATCGTAACTCCTCGACGTGTTTGGCACAGGTTCTTGTGGGAAGAAGCAGATCCTCGATCTGAGTACCGCACCCTGGATCCCCCATCCGGATTAGGATATCGATTTCTCACAATCTTCCACACCCACCTCATCTTTAAGGACTCTAATTTCTCTGAAAACTTTTGTTGAATCACTATACTAAAATTGAAAAGATAATCGCTCCCGCGGTAATTTTTGTGTGAGTTGGTGAATCAGCAAATTGTCTGATGTTTGTGTTGTGTATGCTAGGTCTTAGATTTCTGAAAAATCCATTACAACAACCTCTACATTACGATCCGATTTACAATAAATCCAACACATCTCCTTCTACTAAGAAACCTGAAAATTCACCTAACCTAGGAGACATGGGAGCAGAGTAACCGAATACCATAGACCTCATCTTCCAACAGCTACAACTTTTGAGAGAAGAGAATGCGACAATCCGACATACCATAGCTCCTCTCGTCCGACCACCACTCATCAGCACACGTTATTTCTCTGCAGTAGAGGACACAGTCCATTGGGTCCAAAGTCACACCCAGCCCAAACAACTGATTGAGCCCTTACTAACACAACCAACCTCAGCTGTGGATTTTGATGCTTTGACACAGGCTATTCAGCAACTGGCTACACCACAACAAAAGTCCAATCAAGACAATACACTAAATGAGAGACCCAACATACTTCAACGATCGTTCTTGGCCACTGCCAAGGCACATTTTGACTGTGAAGATGAGAGAGTGGAATTGAAAATAAATGATAAATTGAGGATTGTGGATGGATAGAGAACTGTGCTATTCTTGATGATTTTGCCCATGTCCATCTTTCTAAAGACCCTCTGGAGGTTAGTTTGAACACCTCACAACTCCCTCATAAGGACATGTCTCATCTAGACTCTGCACTTGAATCCCCACCATGTCCTCTCACTGGTTGGACAATTTTTGAATTAGATGAAGCCTGGGAAATACTAAATACTGATCTCAAATTAACTTCAGTCGTGTGTATGCCAAAGATGAAGAAATGTTTTGATGATAGCATTGATCCTTCCTCAGACGATTTTGAAAGTTATGAACCTCGGTGTATTAATGATATTGATTGGTCTGAGACAAAAGTTGAAATTGAGGATGGCACTTATGTTGAGTGGGAAGAAGAAACAGAAGGAGATATACCATTTGATGCTGATTCCGGATGTGATTTTTCAATTAAGGAAAGTACAGCTTTTGAGTTGGAATCTGAGGACATATCAGACAATGAGTTGGCTTCTTCATGTATCAAAACTCCCTTCCAACCAACACATGATGATATGTTGAAGATTTTTTATGATGACTCGTTAAAAAATGAAATTTCCAATTCCATTACCCCCCACTACAAGGAAAGAAGATCAAATCAATTCAGTCGATGACTATATGGATACATCTTCTACTACTGAGTCTGATCAAAGTGATTTTCTATTCTCTGATCCTTTTTTGGATGATACCGAGGAACTACTCAAAACAATCGAAGAAAATCATCCATTAGCCAATATTCCCCCTCTCCTGGCCTCTGAATCTCTTAATCACATGTCTTGGAAAGAATCATCTTTGTGGCTCAAGAAGAGAACTGAACTGAAATTCACAATAGATTCCATCGAGGATAGCCATGATGATTATTTGAGGGAAAATGATGATTTATCACAATAAACAGAGGACCTCATGGAGGAATAAATTCTTGATCATGTAGAGCTCGACTTCAATACATCATATCTGGTCCATGAGCCCTTCACCATTCCACCCATTTCCCTCCCATCACATCCAATCCAAGATCAAACTGATTCATCTCTCATTCCGATTCATCAACCAATTAATGTCTTCATTGTATTAATGAGAGCACACATTTATCAAATTCATCAACCGCACTCTCACATCTGGGTCAGGATATCCGTATCATATCAAGAGTTTCATTTGGGTTTTCTGTATACAGCTTCTGCACTCACACGCAACACTGGATACACTTAATAAGCTGAATCGTCGAGTTGGGACGTTAAACCAATAACATTTTGTGGGTCCACACCCATAGGTATCTTTTCCTTTCTTTTTATCATTCTCTTTCCTCTTTGCATTAGATAAGTATGGGGGTCCACCTCCTCCACACTTTACAGAAAACAAAAATAAAAAACAAACAACAACAAAAAATACTTTTCACAATCACTCACCTCTTCTTTTGGTCATCCTATTACACATTGTCTTCACCATGAGGACATGGTTTTTGATAAGTAGGGGGGGTGTATCTGCATAGTTTTCAAAATTACATACTCTTCACAAAAATCTTCAAAAATTTTGCAAAAATTCCCCTAAAAATATTTTCAAAAAGGAAGAAAACCACCAAAAATACATCTTTCCTAGTTTTATCCTATCTTTTGAGAAATCAGCTCTTCATTGCATACATCACAGACTGAAGCTGAGTTGACCCTAATACACTTAATTCCATTAGAATGTCACTAGGCATGAGTTTTTACGCTTTCTTCAGGTCCATATGGACTTTATTCTCTCAGTTCCACTAACTCTACTAGTGAATGAACTTGTGTATCTAACTAGATCACCTGAGCAACTAGTAGCACTCTTAAACTCTTCAGTGGATATTAAACAACTGCACATTGCACTTAGCTTGATTGAGTTGAGTTTACGAGATACAATTACAATCTAGTTGAGGTGAGGAGTTGTCCTCTTGGTTGTGCCAATGCATGAACCTCGTCTATAGTTAGTGAAGGAACTCGACTAAGGGGAAACATGATCTCTCTAGTCTAAGTATGTCAGCAAATAAGCCAGTATCGTGCCTCCAAAGTCAATATTAAGCCGATACTACCTTTTTATGCTAAACCCAAGACAAAAACACCACAAAAAGGCATATCATAATACAAATGTCAAAAAACCACCAATCATGCAAAGATGTGTGAAGCAAAAGCAATGAAAGAAGACCACCAAATAACCCTTCTCCATCAAAAAGCCGTGGTAGCATCCCAATGATGCTACCTAAATTCTTAAAAGAGGCCCAAAGAGGCCCAGGATTATGCTCTGCAAAAGGAAAGAAATGAGAGCAACGGACCAAAGCAGTCTACGGAAAACCCCGAAAGTTAAGTCCCATTTTCCAAAGAATTATGACCTATTTTTTTATGCTGACATACTTGGGTGAAAGGAGAATATGCCTGAATCCAAGTGAGGACTGAGGCTATATGTATAGGGAATCATTCGGTACCTCGATAGATTGTGTTGATAGCTCGTTCTCTTGACTCACGAAAGCTAAAACATCACTAACACTGTTTATATCCATTTAAAGTTAAAGAGAATACTTGTTCCTTATGGATGAGCTGACCTGATCGACCTTCTGAAACCATGTCTGATTTTTTTAGAACTGAGAGGCTGTTGAAACTACAAAACTCAAGTCAAATCGACTATTCGAGCAAATCATTAATCCATGGGCCAACTCTACTGAAGTTTGTGTATTTGTGTGGTTAGGATATGAACAATCAAGACTTTGTGGGTATGTCTGCTGTAAACCCTCACCCAACCTATCTTGGCTATTTTCCCTATCCTTAATTATTACTTATCTATTTCTTGCTCGGGACTAGCAAGATTTAAGTATGGGGGTGTGATGATTACAATATATAGTGATATAATATGATCAAATTATGTGAAGAACAACCTCAATATTTGACATATAATCTCCAAATTATATACAATTCACATGTTATTTATTCCATATGCATATCAAAGAAAACCATCTTAATTGCACGTAATTGACCAAACCTCTGCTTAAAACAACAAATCATGGCTATATATATGGATAAAATGTTCTCAAAAATATATAGTTGCATATTATTTTATGGATTCTATGGTGGGATTATATTTTACTAAAATAAAGGAGGATCCATACTAAATCGCCAAGATATAACTTAAAATAATTATTCTCATGATCTAACAACTCAAAATGGTTTTATTACAGTGAGGAGAATATAAAACTGCATTGGACTTATATTCACAACATTGAATTATTAATAGTCAAACACATTGTGCTATTTAAAATTGGCTCTCCATTTCCCTTAATATTTTATTGAGAAGAAAAGGGGAGGGATGTTAGTGTAAAAGCCCCACTCTTTACTCTCTTGCATAGAGCCCCCAACGTGCAACTCATTTCCCATGCAAAGATAAAAGCCATTCATGCCTCATCCTTCCCCATGCAACCATTAACATCCTTGCATTAATGATTTGTGTCTTTACATGTATGGCACCAATATCTCTTCATGCAAAGTAGCCGCATATGGAGGCTATAAAATAGCCCTCCCATGCACGGCCACAAGGGAGATTATTCACTCTATCTCCTCTCCATATTCCATGCATGACTCCCCTCTCTCTCTCTCTCTTTCGTTTTTGTGTTTGCAGGGCCCCCAACCCGTGATCGGCTATACCTTCCCTCCAAGCCAGGACGTCCCCGAGCCCGCTACCTCATCAGCTAGCAGCTCCAGCCACAACCACCTTCTCGTGTGATACATGCGGCCAACAGCCTCTCTTTGTGCTACTCGCAGGTTGCGCCGCTGCGGACGCAACACCTCTTTCCTCTCATGCTCCAGCCCGTGCACTTCCTTATTCTTCCATCTTGTGCGGCCAGCAACTCCATTACACACTCTACCAGCACCTCCCCATGCAGCCGAAACATTGTGCACCCCGTTGGTGTCCCACCAACTCGCACGCCCGCCTCCTCGACATCCAGCTCCATCCTCGTCTCCATTTTAGATTCGCAAGCTCCAATAGAGAAGACTTCTTTCCCATCTTTACTTACCTTTTGCATTTTTCCTTTAGTCATTTTATTTAAGTTGAACTGGAAGGAAACAATTCTCTTGTTATAAGTTCTCTTTTTTTATATTACTTATTTTGCTTAAGTTGAACTTGGAAGCATTCTTATTTTGTAAGGTTCTTTCTCAACTCTAAGTTGCCTTAATATATTGCAAGTTTACCTTCCATTATTCTCCCTTGAAACATTGCAAATGTCACATTAATTTTTCTATCTTAATTTGCAATTCTACCCTTGTCTTCTTATCTAGTTGCACTCATGCCCACATTTGTTTAGTTTGAGTTCTAAGAAATATTTTTACCATAGATTGCATTCACTCATTAAGATTTCATAATTTTTCTCTCATCGCCATGGAGTAAGATTTGATTTAGTTTGATAGAAGAACAAATATTGCAAATTTGATTGGTCCCTGTGGATTCGATACTCTACTTGCCGCTTACAATTTTTCTGTAATCCGACCATGCTTGTAGTTGTAATTTTATTTGTTTGATCGTGATCTTTCGTGGAACAACAACGACGTGGTAAAATCATCTTTTTAAACCACGTAAAATCGTGTCAACATGGGATGAGTTCAACTTTTCAGCAGAATAAAGAATGAAAATGAAAAGAAGAAAACCTAATTTACACAAAGATATTTATAGGAGCTTTGTCCGACTCCACTGAAAGTTGTTGTAGCAATGTAGTCTTCCTCAAAAATTGCTTGTACAGAGTCAACAACGGCCAGGAATGTATCATGCTCTAAGTACAGCTTCAGCAACTGACTGTTGACTATGAAGGGTTGTGCGTCAGCTGATAATTCTGATATTAGTACACTTTTGTTGTCACACGCTATCCTAACTCTGTACGGCCATATCCATTTTCTCTTCAATTTTCCTGAGAAAATTTTCAATTTTGTGTCAAACAACCAGACTTCCTTTCCAGGTTTAAAGGTATTTCTTCTAATGTGCTTGTCGTGCCAGCATTTTACCTTCTCCTTATACATCAAACTATTGTCATACGTGTAATCTCTGATTTCTAGAAGTCTATTCAGATCCAACTTTCTCTATTGACCACCTTTATTGTGAGTCAAGATTGTAGGTATTCATTTCCCACAAATTCGACTAGCAGGTGGCATAGCTTTCCATAGACAAGGAGATAGGGCGACAAGCCCAAAGGAGACTTGTAGGTCGTTATGTATGCTCAAAGAACTGAGTCTAGTAGTTGCAACTCGTTCTTTCTATCCGACCACATGATTTTCAGCAATATCATCTAGATTTCTCTGTTTGAAAGTTCGGCCCAGCAGCTTGACTAAGGATTATAAGGAGATGTGACCCAGTGATCGATGTCATACTCATTCGTTAATCTCTTAACTTCCTTATTGATGAAGTGGCTGCCTCCACCAGAAATCAGAATCTTTGAAATGCCGAACTACAAGATGATGTCATCTTTCAAGAACTTGTAAACTGTTTTGTTGTCTGCGACTCGAGCTAGAATGGCTTCCACCCATCATCTCACATAATCAAAAGCAAGAAGAATGTATTCATAGCCTTGACTATTTGGAAATGGACAAAGGAAATCGATGCCACACGCATCGAATACATCAGATATCTGGATATAATTGAGGGGTATGTTATCTATAACTCCAAGGGTTTTCCCCTTTTCTGATAGTCTGCATAGGCTTTCACAAAGTTATCTGCATCCTTAAAGAATGTGGGCCACAAAAGGCCACACTGCAATATCTGAGATGTTGTTTTTCGTCGACAATGGTGTCCGCTAGATTCGAATTTATGGCAATGCTCAAGGTCACTTGTGTACTCTTCCTGAGGAATGCATCGATGCCAAAGGCAATCTGCAGCTTCCCTGAACAAATGTGGAACCTCCCATTGGGAAAATGAATGTTGGACATGAATTTATCCTTCTTGATATGTGTCCAATCTTGTAGAACTACCCCAAATGGTAGGTAGTTCATGATATCGACAAACCAAGGAAGAGAAGCCACGCTGAGAATTGATTCGTCAGGGAAAGTTTCTATTATCAGTGCATTGCTCAATGGAGTATCTTGGCATTCAATTCTAGACAAATGGTCTGCCACCACATTCTGGACTCTAGGATTGTCTCTGATCTCTGAGTCGAATTCCTGGAGGAGAAGGATCCATCTGAGTAGTGTGGATTTGGCATCCTTCTTATGTTGTAAGTATCGTATGACAGAGTGGTCAGTGAAGATAATGACTTTTGATCCCAACAGATAGAATCTGAACTTCTCTAAAGAGAACACTACCGCAAGCAGCTCCTTTTCTGTGATTATAAAATTTCTTTGTGCTTCATCGAGCATCTTGCAGACATAGTGAATTGCATAGGGCACCTTGTCTCTTATTTATCCTAGTATAACCCCAACTGCAAAATCTGATGCATCGGACATGATCTCAAAGCTGAGACCAATCGGGCGGCTGTAGGATTGGAGCCTGAGTAGTGAGATTTTTTAGCTGATAAAAAGATTGGAGAACCATCTGATAAATAATGAACTTGGTCTCCTTACAAAGCAGCTCAGTGAGAGGTCGGGCAAGCTTGCTAAAGTCCTTGATGAAATGGAGATAAAAGCCGACATGCCCTAAGAATGACCTCACATTATTCACATTTTGAGGAGGCTTGAGTTTAGAGATCACATCCACCTTCATCGGGTCAACCTCCATGCCTCACTTAGAGATGATGGTTCCCAGCACTATTCCTTCTATAACCATGAAGTGGCTCTTCTCCCATGATAGTACAAGATTGACTTCATGGTATTCCTGGAGTACTCTGTCTAGTTGTTGAAGATAAGAATCAAAACAGTCACTATAGATGGATAAATCATCCATAAAGACCTCGAGAAAATTTCTAACCATGTCGGCAAAGACGGCGAGCATGCACCTCTAGCAAGTTGTTGGAGCATTACATAGGCGAAAGGGCATTCTTCTGAAAGCATAGGTGCCGAATAGGCAAGTAAAAGTTGTCCTTTCTTGATCTTCAGTGGCGATCGCCACTTGGTTGTACCTGGAGTACCCATCTGAAAAGCAGAAGTATTCCTTCCCTACAAATCTCTCATAACTTGATCAATGAATGGCAGAGGGAAGTGGTTGTTCTTTGTTGCAGCATTCAGACGATGAAAGTCTACACACACCCGCCAAGATATCGGTACTCAGGTAGACATCTACTCACCTTGATCATTCTTTACAACAGTGAGCCATGATTTCTTCGGAACTACATGTAGGGGCTCACCTCTTTGGAATCGGAGATGGGGTAAATGAACCGTGCTTCACACCACTTCATGGTTTCTTTCATCACTACATCTTGCAATTTGGATTCAGTCTTCTTTGAAACTCTCGTGATGGCTTGTAATCTTTTTCGAGATAAATATGGTGGGAACATAGACTTGGATTTAACCCGCAAAGATCGTATATAATCTAACCAAGTGACTTGCAGTTCTTTTCTAGAACCTCGAGAAGTAAATATTCTTAATCCGGAGTCAGACAATTGCTGATGATAAGAGGATGCATGTTCTCTTCACATGCAAGGAACACGTACTTCAGACCTACCGGGAGCAGTTTGAGTTCTGGTATCTATTGAGTCTACCCCACGGCTACTTCGGAAACTATGCCGGGAGCTGGGTAAACTACTAATTTCAATGAGGTGTTGTCCTAATCTATCACTCCTGGCTCTGAAATGAAAGTGCCGAACATATCTGCAATGAATTGTTCGTATTCAGACTGGCTTGAATCTTCTTTAAACATGGCATTCAGTGACTCAAATATTGATTTAATCTCCCAGTCGGCAAGGAAGCATGGACTGACTATGTTATCCAAGTCCTCCTCTAAAGAAAGGAATTCCTGTGTGAAGGTATCATTCAAAGAGACTTGTTGATCGTTGATATCAATGATGTCATAGTCCTAAATTATTGATTTTGGCTTCCCTCCTTCAGATATGGCTTTCATCTCACTGACCATATCCATAGTGACTTTGTTAGAGTTGGATCATATGGTAATCTTCCTAGAACCATAGTCGATGACCACCTCAGTTGTGCGAAGGAACGATCGACCTAGAATGATTGGGGTTTGGAGTAATGGTAAAGGTGAGTCCATATCTAGGAATACAAAATCCACTGGAAATTTCATGTCCTGCACAGTTACTATAATGTCCTCTAACATACCTCTGGGATGCTTAATAGATCAGTTTGTGAACTGCAAGATCATTCTTGTTGGCTTAAGCGGTCTGAGCCTAAATTCTTGTAGTAGTGAGGAGGGCATAAGATTTATTGAAGACTCGCTATCAAGCAGAGTTTACACAATACTTGATCGAAAATCTGATATCTGATGTTGGGTGCTCCCTTGTCCTTCTTTTTTTACGGGAGGTCACTGATTGCATTCACTGCGGCCATGGTCAAGAGGTGTTTCTCTCCTTGGTTGTGCCTGCACTTGGATGTACATTCTTCTTTCAATCCTTTCTTGACACCTAGCATGTAGTTCATGTCCTTCACGAGTGGTATTTTCAGAATAAGATTTTCAATAATTTCAATCACTCCAGGGTCAGACAATGCAGATTTTAATTTTACAATTTTTTTGGTATTTTTCATTGATGTAGGAAACACAATATCCACAAAAGAAATTTCAATGTTCTTGATTACATATTTATTTACAGATAATTGGCCAACAGATGGGCCACCATGCAAAACAGGCAAAAATTTATGCACGTAAGCTTGGGCTTCGTCAGATTCCTTTGGATTGGTTGCTGGTGGTGTTGTCTCCTCCATTGTCGGTCCTTCTTGGTGTTGTCTCTCCAAGTCTTTTTGTGAATTTTGTTTTTGCTGATTTTTTTTTGAGATTCTTTCTCTTGATGGTGGTGGTGTATGGTGGATGGTGTTGTTCCTCCATCTTCTTCCTCACTCGGCTCTGCGATGGACCAAACTGATGTAGAAGATGACTCATTAGAAGACTCTTTATTCTTTTTATTAGCAGTGGATGATGGTTGCAATGTTCTGTTGCTCTTGAGAGCCATAACATTATACAACATATAATATGAAATACCTGACTCAGTTGGATCGGCAGAGACATCACAAACTACTTGTTCTTTACATTTCAAATTATTGGGGTTCGCCTCAACCTGCGCTGGGATTGGCGTTTTAGTAGCAGTGAGGTCGTCTAACTTCTGGGGCATCTTTGTGAGTCATTTGATTATTTACGTCAAGCAGTCGAAAGCAGATTTCATAGGTGCGACCTAGGATGATTTAGTGTGCTAACCAGATTGAGAATGGTATTGTTGAGGCTGGAAACTCTAAGAATCATGTTGAGGAGGAGGGAGTTGTTGTTGATGAAATTATGGAGGAGGAGGATAGTGATTATAAAAAGCACCTGCATACTAGTGATATGACTGGTATTGGTGGTATGCAAGCTGTTGGTACTACTAATTCCGCCTCCAATTATTTTGATACCAAGGAGGTTGCAGCTGAGGCTGGTGAGATCCCTGGACAAACCACCCACCTTGATGTTGGTGTTACGGTCAGATGGCTGAGGATTGGCCATATTGTTGTCTTCCTGGATGAGCCAATTGGGCATTATTATTCCTAATGTTGTTCACCTCTTGGATGATTGGTGGAGGTGGTGAGAATGGATCATATGAAGGGGGCTGGAGTTCAGGTTGGTATAAGATAATCTGTTGAGAAGGCAGCAATGATTGATCAAGTGCCTAAACGTAGTACACATGTTGGAAAAGAGGCTGACTCGTACTCGGTTGAGGCTATTGTGGAGATGATATTCCTTTGGCTCAACAGGAGTGGAAACTGTCGCGATCATATATTGTATACCATTGATGGTTCTAACGAGCAGCTCCAGCTGCTTTATGACCCGATCTAGTTTGTCCAGGTGTTGGGTCCTCTGTTTGATCACAAATAACTTTTCCAAGTCCTGTGACCACTTTTCAATAATATTGACTTTAGATAGGTGGCTCTCGTTGATGCTGAGATTGGAGCTCTCATCCTTGTCTTGCTTATTGGTTGTCGCCATGTTGATGGGCTTGTGGTGGACTTGTGGTTGGCGTTGATAAGCTCGGGGTGAGGATAGAGTGGCCTCTCCTTCTGCCATCTCTTTGAAAATTTGTCAAATAATGTCCTTATCCTTGTTGAATTGTGAGCCACCACAGGCGGCATCTACTAGCCTCTGAATTTCAGGAATGAGGCCCCCGAAGAAATGTTGGACCAGGCTGGCCCGCAAGATGCCATGGTGGGGACACTTTTCCTACAAATCTTGGAATCTTTCCCATGCTTCATGTATCAATTCATCTAGGTCGTGGGAGAAATTGTTGATCCGAGCTCACATCCGATTCATATGACCCAATGGATAATACTTCTAGAGGAATGCAGACTTCAACTCCTCCCAGGTTGTCACGACCTTCCCCAAATAGCTCATACAATAGAGAGCCTTGTCTTGAAGGCTGAAGGGGAATGCGGTCATCTTGACTATACCCAACGAGATGTTGAGGTAGTGAGTGATGCAACAGCTACAAGAGAACTACTGAAGATGGATGTAGGGTTCCTTACTGGTGTTCCCATGGAACGAGGGCAAAATAACGAGGAATTGGGGCTTGAGCTCGAAATGTATGTGGACTATAGGAAGTGATATCCACTCCGTCATTTGGTCAGCGTCAAGATTAAAGGTTTCCTTGAGAGTAGGCTTGAGTCTCTCTCCCCGTGCCTCATCTGTAGGCCCTCCACGGTTCCCGTCTTTTGGTTCTTCATTTTCTCCTCCTCCTCCTCTGTTCTCTCTCTCTCCTTATATCATTCAGCATTTCTTGGAAAGTGACTTGGGCTAAGGTATGATCAATCAATTGTTGTTAGATGGCCTGGATGGAAGCAAGTAGTTGAGCATTGACTGTATTCTGATCAGGTTGTCCCTGATCTGCCGATGTTTGTCCCTTTCCCTTCTCTTGAGGATCCATCTCTGAATCAGACTCAAAGGATGTGATCTGCACAGGGTCCAGTGTAGTTTCTGCACAAAAAGATGTATCTCGTTCAGAGTGAAATTTTTCTTTATCAGATGGAGTGGATGATCTAGAATTAAGGTCAATTCCTGACGTGTGTGAATGGAACATTTGATAGAGGATGAAAGGAAGAAAGGCAGGATAAGAGTGATTCATGGTTTATTAGAATAGAGGATGAAGTTGAGGAGTCTGGAGATCGGTTCGCAAGATCCGAACCAGTTTCTTGGGAATCACCTTAAACTATTGAAGATACATGACTAATGGAATCGATGTGGGTGTCGACGGGGTCCAGACTAAACCATCGATGAGATGACATCTTGGAAGAACACGAGGATTGGATGAGGAATAGAAGAATACAGTGATCAACAATGGATGAAGAGGAATGCAGAAGAGGAAGGCTCGCAACGAGCAGAACAAAATGAAATGAAAACAGATGAAACAAAAAAGGGTGTAAGTGCGCAGGAGTGGATCTTTGACCTAGACTAAAATAAAACAAACACAATACAAGTATGGTTTCACCAACTCATACAATGTGAAGCCTAAGAGTTCAGCTATTTTTATCTTTTCAATTTATATTATTTTTAGGCAATATATGAGCAAGTCCTTAGAGCGTTATCCCTATAGGAGAGTGTGTACTGCCAGGACGTACTTGTTCCACCTCCTTTTTAACGTGTGATCTACGCTCTTTGAGGTCCTTGATTTCATGCTTGGGGGTCTACTCAGCCAAAGAAATAGAGGAGGAAGCCAATAGGAGAAACCAATACTTCCCTCACAAGTGAGGTACTCGAACACAAACCAATGAGACAGAGACACCCGTGAGGGTGTGGCCCAATCTCAGTACTTCATACCAAGTCGTATGTTCCATACAAGGAAGTAACAGTGTCATCGACACAGCCTTACTCGGTCATGTACGATAGAAGTGCCAATACTTTGCTATCCCAGGTGATTATCAAGGCAGCTACATATCGTGTTTTGGGCTCTAATCATTAGGGGTTGTGCCTCACTCGGTCTGAAAGGTACATGAAAACAATGTGGAATTTATGAACCCCACAATGATGTCCATTACGATTTTTAATTTAGGTGAAATTTATTAAATAGTCCCCATGTTTTAATTTTTTTTTCACATTTTTTTGAGTATTTTTCAGAATAAATCACATTGTGATTTTTTTTGTATTTCTTTTTGAGTCATAAGTGATACAAAACTAGGAGAGGAGTCAAAAAATCCGTGCAAGTTGACACTAATGTAGAAATCTCAGCTTAGTCTCGAATGATGCATGCAAAGTTAGAAGGACTTACGGTGCTTCCCATCTCTCTCCATGTGAGATGCAAGGCAGAATTTAAATATCTATACTGCGTGCACGATATGCAAAATAGTGAAATCTCCGTAGACAAGAATTGATATTTATTGTGAAGAACCAGATGTTAATCACTTAGAAAAGAAACCTGAGGTCCGATCTTGGAGACTCCTCGATGTCTACCGCAACAGATCATGCTAGCATTGTATGGATCCTCTCGTAGTGCATGGTTTCAAGTCCAAGCAATCAATAATTAAGTGTGGCTAAATCCAAACGTAGGTATCTATAGGAGCATGCTTCTATTAAGTGTTTGAACCTACTTAACGAGCAAGAAACCCTAATGTCTATGGGCTCAATCTCAAAAAACAAAGATAAGAAAGGCGGAAAATGCAAAATGCGAGGAACAAATAAAAAGAAAGGCGGTGAAAACAATGAGAAAATCCGATGAGGCCCCCAGTTAAACAATCATCCGGGAAGTGGACCTCTTGAAGTGGTAGTGTCCAGTGTCCAAAATTATTACAATTTAATTATACAAAAATAAACACTCATCACAAATAAAAATAAAAATCTATTCGACTGTCTGCTCCTCTCCTTCTCGCTATGTCTCTCTCCTGCTCTCTCTTGATTTGCTCACAAGAGGAAGAGCCAGCCTCCTCATGGCTCAAGTAAGTCCACCTCCTAAGTGATAGTCGTTGCCACATGGTCCCTCACAAGATAGATCAACAAAGAAAACAGGGTCAGAACACTCAAATAATTGTAAAAAATAAATAGCAGAAAATAAAATGAAATTCAAGCAATAATATGTACAACTAAGTGCTACACTTTGTTCCACGACAATGGTGCCATTTTATTAACCATGAAAATCTGAGGGATTGTCTTGTGGTTTGCACAAGATGGGGACACTAAGTTGTTGTGACGACATCACTCGAAGACTCAATGACTAAATCGACAACTAACCTACAATAATCGAATAAATCAAGTAATTCAAAGCAAATATGTGGATCAAAATTTATTATAACACTACAGACAAGTGTATATAGTGGACAAGCAGGTAGGGTGTCGAACACAGGGAGACAAGTCAGTGTAGCAATGATTATTATTTATAAATAAATAATGAATAAATAGTAATGTATATTTGTATAATATTCACTTAAATAAATTATTTTTGTGGGTTTTTAATTAAATAAAAATAAATAAAAAAATGGGCTAGATTGTGAAGCATTGGGGCGGGGAGAGGATCTTGGGGCGGAGGGAGGAGCTCAGGGCAGAGGGAGAGGCACGAGGGTGGAGGAAGAAGCTTGAAGCAAAGGGAGGAGCTCGGGCGTGGAGGGAGAGGCGTTGGGGCGGGGAGAGGAGCTTGCGGTGGAGGGGGAGCTCAGCCGCATATGGGCTAGAGATGAAGGGGGGAGGGAGGGTAGAGTTGGATGGTTATGCTCCTCTTAACCAAACCATGGTTTGAGAAAATAAGTTCAGATCATTGACAACTAAAGTAACGGATGGGTACAAGTGATAGAACGACAAGAAGTCGGGGGTACAATTGATATTCCTAAACAGGGAGGAGAATAACTGAAATTGCAATATCTCAGGAGTTTTTGGTCCACTTGGATATAGTATGGAGAAGATTCAGGTCTGTGAAGTCTTTATTTTGAGTTTTTTATATTGTGTGTCCCGACACACTGTGCATAATTTTTCTGTGAAATCAATTTTGTATTTTTCATTGTCTTTTTATCTACAAGATTAATATAGAGGGTTTTATTATTTGAGGTGTAAAAATAATAAAATAAAATGGGTCCCAAATTGTAATTATTGGCATATAGATCTTAGGGTTTTTAAGTGTTTCTTTGGTGTTTTTAATTGTTTCTTATGTGCAATTGGCCGTCCTATCTCCCCCTACTTTAGTCCTTGTCGATCAAGTCATCATGATGATTGGGTCTCAGGGTTTAGGGTCACTCAACATCTATGGTATCTCATTTCCTTTTATTCTTCCTTTATTCTTTTATTATGGGATTAAATACAATAAATAAACAGTATTTATACAAAATTTTGCACAATTTTCATATGTTTATTTTGACAAATTAATGATATATACATGCATTTAATAGGGATTTAAGGCCAAAATGAAAGAATAAATGTGATGAAATGGAGATGCATCACTACTTCATACACTCAAGTATTCGTTTCTTGTAGAATAAAAAATAGATTTATTGTCATCATTAGTTCTAAGCTGACTGTAGAATAGGAGTCTAGGTTGTTCGAATTGTTAGAGAAGAATCGCAAGGCCATAGGATGGAGGGTGTCAGATGTAGTGAGTATTAACCCTATTCTTTGCTCACACCACATTTATGTTGAGGAGAATTCTAGATCTTCCCATGAATTTCAAAGGAGACTTAATCCAAATCTTTTCAACTAGTAAAGAAAGAAATTGAGAAATGGTGCGGAGTAGGATTATATACCCCATCTCTGACTCCAAGTTGGTGGTCCCCCTTCATGTTCTCCCGAAGAAGTCAGGAATTCATATGGTCACCAACGAGGAGGGAGTTGATATTGCAACACAAGTACCTACGTCATGGAGTGTTTGTGCCGATTACAGATGTCTGAATGTCGTGACCAAGAAAGATCACATTCCCCTACCTTTTATTGATCGGATATTGGAGAGATCAATGGGGAAGGAGTTCTATTTCCTTGATGGGTACTCAGGCTACAATCAGGTAGCCATCGCCCTTGAAGATCAGGAAAAGACCACTTTCACTTATCCTTTTGGCACGTACACGTTCAGGTGTATGTCATTCGGGCTTTACAATGCCCCAGTCACTTTCTAGAGGTGCATGATCATTGTATTTGTCTAAATGGTGGGGGATTTCCTGGAAGTCTTCATGGATGATTTCTCGATCTATGGTGATTCATTTGATTCATGTTTAGCGCACTTAAACCGAGTTCTTCATAGGTGTAGGCAAGTTATGTGGTACTCTCCTGGAAAAAAGAGTCATTTTATGGTTAAGGAGGTGATGAATCTCAATTTCATCACCTTTATTCTATCATTTGGGCCTTAAAAACCCTAGCTAATGCATATAAATAGCCCTAATTTGTATAAATTAACATTCATTCTTTGTTTTATAAATATTATATAAATTATTATTTTTTACCAAAATTATAGAATAAAGAAAAGAAAAGAAAAAGAATAAAATACCAAAGGCATTTCATGACCCTAAACCACGAGACCAAGTCAAGAATTGATTTGGTCGACAAGAAAAATGTAGGGGGAGATAAGGGCCAAAAATCACATAAAGATTACATTCTTTTATTCTTCAATAAGTCCTTTTTAGGATCTATTTTATTCTTTATTATTTATTCATCAAATAAAAAAACCTTGTACATTAAAGTAGTAGATAAAAATATATAGAAAAATACAAAATTAATTTCATACAAAAATAATATATTATGTAATTTTTATACCTAAATAAAATCCCAAAGCCCAAACTTCATAGACCCATATCTCCCAAATAAAAATTGAAAATGTATCAAAATCACCTTTAATTGTATATAACTTTTAATAATCTATTTAATGAAAGTGGTTTCATATTTTTTGGAGTTAAGGTGTGAATGTTAGGTTTGAGCCCCTATTGTACAATATACCCGAATAAAATATTCATTTTATTTATTCTTTATAATTTTTAAAATTTTATATTTTTATTTCTAAAAATATTATTTATAATGTATGTACATATTTAAAACACATTAAAACCAAAAAGAAATCAGAAAAATAAAATAATATACTAAAATACATAGATGAATATACAATAACTATACCTATACAATATAAATCTATATTTATCTAAGTGTAAATAATACATCAGAAGAATATAATAAAAATATATTTATGTATATAAAATATAATTTTATAAATAAGAGAATAAAATAATAAAATTAAAGATACCAAAATAAAAATAAAAGACTCTAAACATAGATAAATAAACTTATAAATAACAACCTAAAAATAAACTTGTAATAAAACACCTCAAAAAATAAATAAAAATCATAATAAAATTATATATAAAATAATAAACATTTTTTTATAAATTTATTTTAATAAAATCACGTATTATTTATTGCACAATTTCTAAATAATTTTGGCTCAGTTTTTTTCTAGTTCGTCCACGTGGACCAATGAGGTGGCTCTGTCAGTTGACCTCGATCAACTGACTAACCTACACCTACGCCTCTGACATCCCTAGTTTTGGCCCGTTCTTCATCGATTTTTGTGTCTTGACAATTTCATCCATTCGCCTTGATCCTTTTGGATCTTTTTCTCCTCGATTACAGGGCTTTCACACCAGCGTCTATCCTCGAGGATTGATCCCCTGTATCGCCCACACTCCCTTGATCTTCCCAGCTCTTTGTCTGCCTATACATAAGGTCCACTTCCATCTTCAATGAGTTTTGAACCGCCTTGGACCTAGTTTGGCCCCCCTCTTTGGAGTTCTAGATCGAGGTGGGAAATAGACTCCTCTCCAGCTCTTTTACGACATAGTTGAGTGTGGTTTAGGTGTTCTCCACCCACCTCCGACAAAGCACCGACGTGAGGTCGATCTCGTGGCTTTTAGCCTCTCGAGGTACCATTTCTTTACGTTTTTAGATATTCATTAGTCTTAGCATTTCTTTCATGTATTAGATTAAATTTAATTACGTTTATTAGCTTAATCCATCCCATTCGTATTTCGCCGGAGGCTAGCTCCGGTGAACCCCTTCCACCTGTTTCTAACCAGTCTCCAACCCGCTGACCACCTTCATTCGCCTCCACTTCGCTTCTACTATGCCACCCCCCACTCCATTCAACCAACTCTTGCCTGGAGTAGGATCTCGGATCCCCAAATCTTTGCCTCACCGGAGATCCTCTACCTCGACTCGCTATGCCTACATTCCACCCATCAGGGCCCTCAGGACCCTCGCTTTTCTTGTATGAGCTTCTAATGCATGTCCTGGTTGCCAAAGGACCCTTTGAGGAGTCGGTTTTGACTCGAGTAGAGAACCCGGAGCAGCCTAACTATCCCAACCTCGTGGCAGCCCACCATCGATCATCACGCCATTTGGAAGCCTCCAGAGGATAGAGGATGCCGCCAGGAAGGTTTTGCACCCCGAAGGAAGACCGGAGTCTACCGAAGACGCGTCGCTGATCGAAGTTCATCCGTGCGTTGTTCTTCGTGTATTCCTCCCGATGACCTGGAAGCTGCCCGATCATCTCCCTTTCTTCCAGGCGAGCAGCTAACGTCGGATGAAGTCGAACCAGCATTGTTTGATCCCCTGGGAGCATCTAATCTAGAGCCTCTAGCTGAAGCGTCATCGTGAAGCTCGGGGACGACATGTGTGTGACTGAATAAAATCCAGTCGTTCACCCACGTCGAGTGTTGTTTATTTTGCATTCCTCACCCAACGCATTTTTGTATTTCATATTTAATCTAGAAACATTCCTCTGTTATTATATTAATTTTGTAATATTTAAATAACATCCCTCGAACTTTCTTTATTCGTATTAGAGTCCATGCTAGCTTACCTCACGTGCGGTCCCACTTGAGGTGGGAATTTTACGCTTGTGCCCTTGGAACTTTTAGTATTTCGTTTTGTCTGAAAATATTGTGTGAAAATTGTAGAAAGGCCCCTGAGTTTTATTTTATTTACATTTCTGCCTCTACTAGTAATTAAATTTTGTGTGTTTGATCTATTTATTGAAAATAGTTCTCATGCTCCAAAAATTACCAAACAATAGGGTTAAGCTCTTGATTTACATGCCATCTTTTTAATTTTTTTTAATTCAGAGCTTCTAATATTTGTTAAAATCAAACAAAGCACAAAAACTCCTTGCTTAGCTTTAAAAACCCATAAAAAAATATAAAATTGTTTTAAAAAATTCCCAAAAAGATATGGTTTGTTTATTTATGTATTTTGAACCTTCATAATAAAAACCACTAAAAATAGGAAAAGAAAACACTTAAAAATCAAAAAAGCCCAAAATTCTTTTTTTAAAATCTAAAAAAATTCTCAAAATTCCAAAAATATTGTTTTATATTTTATAACTTTTTATATTGTTATTTATATATTAAATTTGATTTGAAGAATTTTAGACTAGATTTGATATTTGTCATCTTCATTTTTAATTCGATACATTTATTAATTCCCTGATTTGAGGTATTTTGACTTTAAAAATCCATAAAAAAAATAGAATATTTCCTGAAAATTAAAAAATTAGTAAGAAAATATTTAAAAACCAAAAAACTTTTATTGCTTATATTTTGAGTATTTTTATTAGAATTTATAATTACATTAGCCTATATTGTATATATAGTCTTATATATCCAATATTATATATTTAAAAAAGGAAATTAAAAATCAAAAATAATAAATAAAAATTAAAATTAGAAAATTAAAATCAATTAAAAATATAAAAATAGAATATATATATATATATATATAATTAGAAACCCACAAAATAATAAAAATAGACAAGAAGAATCACACAATCATTTTTTCACGTCATAGCCCAATCTATCCATTTTGCTCCATGTGTTCGACCTCTACACATACTTGCACCTATACACACTTTTGTTGTAGAGTTATAATAAATTTTAACTCCACACTTCTATTTCATTGCTTGATTTATTTGTGGGTTAATTGTTGTTTGAATTAGGTTTTCGTCAGAGGTCACTTCGACAGCTGTTGATCCGCCCTATAGATTAGCAAGTCTTCAGTGAAAACCCCGCTCAACAAATGGAACTGTTGCTGGGGAGAAACTGTGCATAGATTGGTTTGATTTGATTGTGTATTCATTGTCTCATTTGTCCATATTTTTGCTTTATTTATTTTCTGATTTATTTGATACAATTATTGAATTGTCTAATCACTTCTCCTTGTTTGAATTTGTTGCGAGGAATGCAGATCGAGGGAGGAGCTCTTCGAGGAGTTCCTGTGCACCCACGTGAGGCGACCTTCTGACCTAGAATCAAAGATGGACTTGGAGAAATTTTGAAGACAATGTTTTTTAGCATATATTTATTTATTTGCAATTTAAAGTGGGAGAGAGACCATTTATTGTAAAATTCAGGACACTCTCAAGAGTATTCAGACTTCATGAGGTCCAGTGCCTGAGGATTGTTCCCTTGGGGACCTCGTTGGTTTGGTCGTAGTTTTCCGCCCTTTTTTATTTTGTTTCACGATATTATTTTTATTTATTTTGTGTGATTGAGCCCTAGTATTAGGATTGCTTGGCAATAGAGTAATGACAAACACTTAATTATATTTGCATGTACCTATAGTCTCGTTTGGACTTACTCAAATTTTGAATTGCTATTTATTTGGATTTGAGACCACGTGCAGTGAGAGGTCGCATACAGCGCATGCAGAACCCGTTGTGGCGAGCATCGGGTGGCATCAAAGATCGAAACTTGATCTCAGTTCTATATAATTAGCATTTTGTGCTTCATATTAATAGCAATTCCTGAACATAGGGCGATTTCATCGTATTGCTTTTGCATATAGATAGGTTTAAGTTTTGCTTAGCATGCTTGCATGTAGAGAGATGCAAGCAAGGTGAGCATTTCTCTTTCCAATCATCATCGTTTTTGCCTCGCATTGCTTTTCCGACTCTCTCTCCCTATGATTTTGATTACCTATGAGATAAAAGGAATTGATTACCCGCTATGATCGTGCATTCTTATTAAAAATCCAAAAAAGTGACAATTAATAAAATTAGGACTGCTAAGCTTACTCGACCCTAAAATAAATCAAAAAAACAATTATTGTTTTGGTGAGAGTAACCCCTTATTATCTTCATTATAAATTGCTCACATATACACTAAGGAATAGAGCCAAAATCATAGGCCTCCTAAGTGTTTGTACACTTTTGTGATCCTCACCTAACTCTAAAATATACAAGATAAAAAGACTGCACTTTTGTGATCCTCACCTTGTTGAGTAGGTGAATTGAGGGGTTGTGGTTTGTCTTGTGTGAGTTTGTTTATGATTGTTTGCATGTATACTTGATAGTCTCTGCGCATTTGCGCCTTTTTCTCATATCTCTTGACTTGACCTTCGTGTTCTACTGATCATTTTATTTTATTTCTGGCTGACTGGAGTGATTTTTATCCGACTTTGCAGATCCCTTGCACCCTCCAACCGGTCCACCTCCCTTTTTCCAGGAGGAATTTCCTCCTACTTTTTGTACATATCTTCCGAACCCATTATTTCAGGCATCGAACTTTGATTTTCACCCATCCTCACCATCATCACCTTTACATTTCGACAGCCCACTTTACCATGAAGACCTTGACTCGGAATGTGATTTTTCCCTACACCCACCACCCTCATTCCACTCACCCAATACTGAGATTTTGGAATCACCTTTCATGGACTCCACGCTTGAGACCTTGACTTGATTAAAGAAGCATATGAATTCAAGGATTGATGAGCTTACTATTCTAAATAAGAGCCACATTGATGATTCATTGTTTGGATTTAGGGATTCATTTGAGGACACCCATGAGAGCTTGCAATCGCCAAAAATACAAAAAATGAGAAAATTTTAAAAATACAAAATAATTTTGGGAGACACATTGTTAATTCAGACTCTGGCCAGAGGGCACCCATCCTAGATCATTTGCCCACACATTCACTTACATCATGTCCCACTTCCTTGTATGGAGGAAGTCCAAAAATTCAAAAAAATGTTGATTGAACCTGAAGTGGTGGTTGTTATTCATGAGATCATTAATTCCCCACTTTGCCAGGACATAGCCCATTTACCTGCTCCTCAACCCAAGAAGAGAAAGCGAAGGGGCATATATGAGCATCATATCTTGACCATGGCCACTGCCCATGCCGTCACCCATCGCCCTTCTTCTAGGAAAGGGAACACTGCTACACCATTAATTAGATGCACTATTTCTAACTATTCATGTCATCACACTCTCCTTGGCGGCGGTGCTTCAATTTGCATCATACCCTTCTCGTTGGTATAGCCTCTTCACTTAGGACCTCTCAAAAAAAGTGGGATGACCGTTCAGTTTGCTAATGGATCAATAAAGTGGTCGAAGGGTATTCTAGAGAACACTGTCATTTAGATTCAGGGCATGAGCTATACTACTAATTTTGTCGTATTTCCCATGGAGACCACCTCTCTTTGGGAGCACTCTTTAATCATCCTAGGATTACCCTTTTCTCGTCTCTTCAAGAGTCATCATCGATTACGAATCAAGAGAGATTCGCTTCCATCCTAATACGGGAGCATTGTGGTCATCACTGCACCTATTGTCGACTAGAGACATGCACCTGATGTGACTACAACTATCTTAGCCGACCCCGAGGACTATGACCTAGATGAGACTATTAGAGATTTTTGATGCAGGTTGGATTCCATTGAGCCCCAAAATTCCTTCACAGCGAGGAAGACTCAGAAATCATAGACCTTGGAGTTCCCTCTTTCTGTGATTGGCTTTGTGCTGATGACATCCACAGGATTTACACGATTGATACCTTTGAGCGGAGGGCAGATATTGTAGATACTGATGAGGATAAAATTCATATGATTGCTTTTATAAATGAATTCAGGCCTTTTGATGATATGGATGATCCAGTTGAGACCTTAGAGGATGAACATGACCTTACTTCTTCCACAGACGAGTCCGTTCCCTTTTCTTTTGACCTCGCCGAGACACCCAAGGGTGGACCTAGACACACTTCTTCCTCTGACACATCTGTGACTTCTCACCCTAGGACCACTGAGGATACCTTCCAGATCGACCCTGGTCGGCTTCTATCTACTGAGGACCACGATATCGACAAGCAACTTGTCATATCTATTCCTCAGCGATCCCGCAAGAAGGTATGCTTTCTACTTTCTTGGTCTTTGTATATCTTTCTCTTTGTAAATTCTCTTTCATCTTCCATCCACCGTATCACTCATCACCCCATTTTCATGTGTTCCATGATTCGGGTGTACCTTGTCCTAAGTATGGGGGGGTGGACGAGCCGAGTGTTCTTTCTTCGTTTCATTTCATCACTCTTGTCGTTGCCTATACTTAGGTCTATTTTACCCTAAGTATGGGGGTGATGCGAATATTCTCGTCGATCCCTTCATCTATCTTCATCTATCTTTTCTTCTTTTCTTCTTCTCATTTTCATTTTTCTTTTTCTACCAAAATGTGTTGCCCCTTTTGTCAATCGCCTATACTTAAGACGTACTTTGTCCTAAGTATAGGGGGTGTGCACCCCGAGTTCTTTCATTCTTTGATCTTCTCCATTGTCGGTATTTTACCCTAAGTATAGGGGGAGGCAGTTCGAGTTGTGATTTGTTCATTCCCATCCTTGACTCTCCCTACCTTGTGTATAGTCTGCTATACTTAGGATTTTTTGATCCTTAGTATAGGGGGATGGGCGACTTCTCATTCATTCCATCACTCATTCTTTCATCCATTCTTTATTCAATTATTCTTTTGGCTTTTATATACTCAGTACGAGTTACGTCCTCTCTTTTTCTCTCTGATCTATGAGGACATAGCTCAAGCTAAGTAAAAGGGGGTCGTATATACTACGTACATACTTTAGCCAAAACTCGTACTTTCGTATATTCTAATAATAAATGCAGCTAAAATTCCGTATAAAATACTATATATATATCATCCAATACATTAAAATCACTTAATAAAAAATTTCATATTATTCCTCAAACTCTTTTGGTTTTTACTGATTAATATGTAAGGTAAAAATAATTTTTACAAAATATTTGAAAAATAGTTTGAAAATATTTTTGAATTTTTTTTGAAAACTATTTGGAAAATGTTTTGTTAAATATTTTCAAGCTTTCTAAAAATATTTTCTTTGCAAAATTTCTTTTTTGTGTGAAATAAAAATGTTTTGAAAATCGATGTACAAATGGTTTGGAAAATGGTTGCACAATATTTTGAAAAATCTATATATACTATTTGAAAAACCTTTGAAAAATGATTTTCAAACATTTGTAAATGTTTGTAAAAAATATTTGCAAAAACTACTTAGGACTATAGTTTTCAAAATTATTTGTAAAATGATTTTCAAATTAGTTTGAGGAATATATAGATCACACAAAAATTCTTTACTAACTATATATATTTTTTAAAAAATAGTCACACATTCCTTGAAAGTTCTTAAAAACCCAACTCTTGTAAATATAAGATGCATCCCCGTGTAAATTCGTACCTATTTTTATTCAAAAACTTTTATTTTGAAAAAAAAAACAAAAACATTTGCAAAACCATTATTAAAAAATCCACAAAAAGTTCAAAAGTTTGAAAATTTCATCGCAAAAATATTTTCTGCGTTGTACATAGCATTTGCGTAGCATTCTCATTTTTCAGATTGAGTTTGATAATTGAACAAGTCTAAGTAAAATCTGAAGATTGGAGCTTGGTTGGACCTTAAATCTACCTAATCACAAGAACCTTATTGGAACTGGAATAAAGGTACTTCAGGTCTAGTTGACTTAATTCTTTGAGTATCGTGAGACTTGTTCAATGTATTCTCGACAACCAAAGTAGAGTATTTAGAAGCACATGCACAACTCCTGTTAATAAAGACCTAACTTGGACAACTGCACCTTTCACTTAGTTCAACTCAGTTAGAGTGGTGAGGGATTGGATTTGCCAATAAGAGACACACACAAGTGAAAACATTGACCTCGTCTAGGGAGGGATGTGCACTCCATCCCGTCCAGTAGCAGAGACGTCTAAATACAAGAGAGTGTAGGTTGCAATAATGCTTCAAAAGAGGTATAGTCTACTAGCTCTAGAGTAAAAACGCCTTATGTAAATGTTATTGTATATAGTATTTCAAAAAATTTAAAAGAAAAACTCCACTAGGCCAGAATGAAAATAAAATACTTGTCGGAGTGTATATATTTGTATAGTCAATAAGCAAGCTTGTGCTTCAAAGTCATACCTTGTGAGCCTGTAGCTGGATGACTTGACTACACTGGTCATGCATCCTAAAATAGGTAGCTACACTGGTACCGTCCTTTCTTCTCTTCACCCCCTCCTCTTGAGCTAGTTGTCACTTGAACTTAATACCCCACTCCTCGTGGAAGGAGTTGTTGGATTAGGGAATGATTGGGTTGCCATATTGGAAAAGTCAGTCTCTCTGTCATTTCTGTTAGGAAGAGTCACTACCACATGCATTGTACAAGTTAGATTCCTAGTCATAAAGGTTTGCGTACGAGTTGAAGTATTCGGACCTAGCTATTAAGGAGACTTGAGCAGAATTTTAGGTTTTTCAAAGGTTGTTATGTTTCAAATCTGATTCTCAATAAGGTTCCAACTGTACTAAAATTCCAAATGTCAGACATAAGCTCCAAACTTTGATTTTGTAAAGACAAGTTTGAGAATTAAACTTAATCCACTTTCTTTCTTTTTTGTTTCTTTGTTTTTATTTTTTACTCTTACTGCATAAGTGTTTGCTAGGGACTAGCAAAGGCAAGTATATGGGGTGATGAATATCCATTTCATCACCTTCATTCTATCATTTTACCCTTAAAACCCCAAGCTAATGCATGTAAATTGCCCTAATTTGTACAAATTAATATTAATTCTTTGTTGCATAAATACTCTAGAAAATACTATTTCTAATGCCAAAATTATAGAATAAAGAAAAGAAAAGAAAAGAAAACGAATAAAAAATCAAAGGTATTTTATGACCCTAAACCCCGAGACCAAGTCAAGAATTGATTTGGTCGACAAGGAATAAATTACGGGCAGATAAAGACCAAATATCACATAAAGATTCCATTCTATTATTCTTCAATAAGTCCTTTTTGGGACCTATTTTATTCTTTACTATTTATTCATCAAATAAAGAAATCATGTACATGAAAATTGTAGATAAAAATATATAGAAAAATACAAAATTAATTTCATACAAAAATAATAAATAGTGTACTTTTTATACTCTAAATAAAATCTCAAAACCCAAACTTCACAGACCCATATCTCCCAAATAAAAACTCAAAATGTATCAAAATATATTGTACAAGGTTTTGATAAATTTTGAGTCTGTTAAATAGCTTATTAAATAACTTTTAATAAGATATTAATGAATGTGGTTTTATATTCTTTGGAGTTAAGGTGTGAAAGTAAGGTTTTGAAACCTTATTGTATAATATACCAGAATAAAATATTCATTTTATTATTCTTTATTATTTTTATAAGTTTATATTTTATTTTTGTAAATACTATTTATAATATATGTACATATTTCAAACACATTAAAACAAAAAGAAATCACAAAAACAAAATTATATTCTAAAATACATATATGAATATACAATAACTATACCTCTATAATATGCACCTATATTTATTTAAGTGTAAATAATACATCAAAAAAATATAAAAAAAATATATTTTATGTATATAAATAAGTTATAATTTGATAAAATAAGAGAATAAAATAATGAAATCAAAAATACAAAATAAAAATGACTCAAAACATATATAAAAATACCTTTAAATAACACCCTAAAAACTTGTAATAAAACACTTCAAAAAATAACTAAAAATCATAATAAAATTATATAGAAAAAATAAACATTTTTTATTTTATAAATTTATTTTAATATAATCATTTATAATTTACTATGTAATTTCTAATAATTTCGGCGTGGTTTTTCCTAGTTGGTTCACGTAGACTAACCAGGCGGCTTTGTCAGTTGACCTCGGTCAACTGATTGACCTACACTTGCGCCTATGACAGCCCTAGTTTGACCCATTCTTCATCGATTTTTGCGGCTTGACCCTTTTATCCATTTGCCTTGATTCTTGTGGATCCTTTTTCCTCGATTACAGGGCTTTCGCGCTAGCATGTTTCCTCGAGGATTGATCCTATGTATCGCTTGCGCTCCTTCAATCTTCCCAGCCCTTCGTCCGCCTCTACAAAAGGTCCACTTCCATCTTCGTTGAGTTTTGAATTGCCTTGGACCTAGTTTGGCCCCTCTCTGGAGCTCTGGATAGAGGAGGGTGACAACCTCCTGTCCAGCTCTTTTACGACATAATTGCGAGTTGTTTAGGTGCTCTCCACCCACCTCCGGTGGAGCACCGATGTAAGGTCAATCTCGTGGCTTTTAGCCTTTCGAGTTACCATTTCTTTACGTTTTTAGATAGGCTTAGTCTTGGCATTTCTTTCCTTTATTTAGATTAAATTTTAATTATGTTTGTTAGCTTAATTTAGCCCATTCGTAGTTCGTCGGAGGCTAGCTCCGGTGAATTCCTTCCACCTGTTTCCGACTAGTCTCCGTCCGTTGACCGCCTTCATTCACCTCCCCTTAGCATTTGCTATGCCACGCCCCGCTCCATACAACCTACTCCTGTATGGAGTATGATCTCGGATCCCCAAATCTTCGCCTCGTCGGAGATCCGCTGCCTCGACTCCCTACATTTCCATTCCTCCCATTAGGACCCCCAGGACCCCCGCTTTCATAAGCTTCTATTGCAGGTCCAGGTTGCCAAAGGACCCTCTGAGGGGTCAATTTCGACTCGAGTAGATCACCTGGAGCGGCCCAGCTATCCCGATCTCCTAGCAGCCCATCATCGATCATGATGCCATTTTGAAGCCTCCATAGGATAGAGGACATCGCCAGTAAGGTTTTGCACCTTGGAGAAAGTCGGAGTCTGCAGGAGCCACGTCGCATCATCGATCGAAGTTCATTCTGTGTGTTGTTCTTCGTATGTTCCTCTTGATGACCTCAAAGCTGTCCGATCAGGCCCCATTTTCCAGTTGAGCAGCTAGTGATGGATCAAGTCAAGCCAACACTGTTGGATCTCCTAGGGATCATCTAATCTGGAGCATCTAGTCGAAGCATCGTCATGAAGCCTGGTGACGATACATGTATGAGTGAAACAAAATCCAACGTTCGCCCGTGCCGAGTGTTGGGTATTTTACATTCCTCACCCAACGTATTTTTGTATTTCATATTTAATATAGAAAAATTCCTCTATCATTATATTATTTTTTAATATCTACAGAACAGCCCTCGAACTTCTTATTTGCATTAGAGTCATGATAGCTACCTCACAAGTGGTCCCACGTGAGTAGGCATTATGTGCCTATGTCCCTAGAACTTTTGGTATTTCATTTTGGTCTAGAAACTTTAAATTATAGTAATATTATTTTTGTGAAAATTGCATAAAGACCCCTGAATCTTATTTTATTTACATTTTCTTCCTCTAACTAGGACATTAAATTGTGTGTTTGATCTATTTATTAAATATAGTTCATGTGCTCCAAAAATTACCAAAAATAGGGTTAAGCTCCTAATTGCACACGCTTCCTTGCCATATTTTTATTTTTGCATTAGGACTTTTAATATTTCTTAAAAAATCAAATAGAGCACAAAAAATCCATGCTTAGCTTAAAACCCATAAAAATAAAATCATTTTAAAAAATTTTTGAAAATAATATATTTTGTGTATTATGTATTTTTAACCTTCAGATAAAAAAGAAAAAAGAAAACTCTTAAAAATCCAAAAAGTCCAAAATCCTTTATAAAAATCTAAAAAATTCTCAAAAATTACAAAAATATTGTTTTTTATTTTATAATTTTTTTATATTATTATTTATAATTTGAAATTGATTTGAATAATTTTGGACTTGATTTGATATTTTTCATCTTCAGTTTAATTCAGCCCATTATTTCATTCCCAAATTTGGGGTATTTTTACTTTAAATATCCAAAAAGATAGAAAAATTTTTAAAAATAAAAAATGGTAGAAAAAATATAACCAAAACATTTTATTTCTTGTATTTTGATTATTTTTATTAGTATTTATAATAACATTAGCTTATATTGTATATATCATCTTATATATCTTATATTATGAATTTAAAAGAAAAGGAAATTATAAATTCGAAAAATATAAAAAGAAAAAATCAGAAAATTAAAATCAAATAAAAATAAAAAACAAAAAATAATATATATAATTAAAAACTCATAAAAACAATTACAAAATAGCCAAGAAGAATCACACAATCATTTTTGCACCTCGTTAACCGATCTATCCATTTTGCTCTTGTGTTCGACTCTACACATACTTGCACTATACACACTTTGTTGTAGAGTTATAATAAATTTTAACTCCACACTTCTATTTCATTGCTTGATTTATTTGTGGGTTAATTGTTGTTTGAATCATGTTTTTGTTTGAGGTCGCTTCGGCAATGTTGATCTGTCGTGTGGATTGAAAAGACTTAGGTGAAACCTCTCTCAACAAAAAGGTGCCATTGCCGGGAGCAACTACGCATAGATTGGTTTTATTTGATTGTGTCTTATTTGTCTCTTTTTATCCATATTTTTTCTTTATTTTTTCTGATTTATTTGATTTAATTATTGAATGTCTAATCATCTCTCTTTGTTTAAATGTGTTGTGTGGAATGTAGATCGAGGGAGGAGCCTTCTAAGAGTGCCCTCACACCCACGAGAGGCGACCTTCTGACCTAGCATCAAAGAAGGACTTCGAAAAATTTTGAAGACAAATTTTTAGCATATATTTATTTATTTGCAATTTAAGTGAGAGAGAGAGAGACGATTTATTGTAATGTTCAGGACACTTTCAAGACTCCTCAGACTTCACGAGGTCAAGTGCCCGAGGGATTGTTCCCTTGAGGGCCTCGTCAATTTTGCCGTGGTTTTTCACCCTTTTTATTTCGTAATTTTATTTTTCTTTATTTTGTGTGATTTAGCCCTGGTATTAAGATTCTTAATGATAGACTAAGGCCAAAAACATAATTATATTTGTCTATGCATATAATCTTGTTTGGACTTAGTCAAATTTTGAATTGTTATTTATTGGAATTTGAGACTGTGTTCCAAGAGAGGTCGCATACAGCACTTGCAGGACCCATTGTGGCTGGCACCGAGTGGCATCAAAGATTGGACCTTGGTCTCGTTTCTAGATTTAGCATTTTGTGCATCATGTTAATAGTAATTCCTGAAATTTGGGAAATTTCGTCGGATTTCATTTGCATATAGATAGGTTTCAATTCCTCTTAGCATCCT
The DNA here is from genome assembly GCA_037367405.1 of Ottelia alismoides. NCBI lineage: Eukaryota > Viridiplantae > Streptophyta > Magnoliopsida > Alismatales > Hydrocharitaceae > Ottelia > Ottelia alismoides. The sequence continues at coordinate 318,118 of JAZKJV010008757.1, forward strand.
TGCATGTAGAGAGCTGGAGCAAGGTGAGCATTTCTTTTAGCATTCATCATTGGTTTTGCCTCGCATTGCTTTTTCCGACTCTCTCCTCATATTTTTAATCTCCTAGGAGCTAAAAGGAATCGATTCCATGTTTGGATCATGCATTCTTATAAAATTTAAAAAAAGTGATAACTAATAAAATTGGGACTGCTAGCTTACTCGACCCTAAAATAAACCAAAAAAATAATTCTTGTTTTGGGGAGAGTAACCCACTCATTGTCTTTGTTTTTAAATTGCTCATGTAAACACTAAGGAATAATGCCGAAATCCTAGGCCTCCTAAGTGTTTGTACAATTTTGTGATCCTCACCTAACTCTAAAACAAACAAGATAAAAGACTGCACATCTGCGGTCCTCACCATGTTGAGAGGTGGAATGAGGGGTTGTGGTTTGTCTTATGTGAGTTTGTTTATGATTGTTTGTGTGTATACTTGATCGTCTCTGCGTATTTGCGCCTTTTTCTCATATCTCTTGGCTTAAACATCATTTTCTCCTGATCATTTTCTTTTGTTTCGGAGATGGTCATCCGGAGTTATTTTTATCTGACCTTCGATGATCCCTCACACCTTCCAGCCGATCCACCTCCCTTTTTCCAAGAGGAATTTCCTCCTAATTTTTGTACATATCCACCTAACCCATTATTTCAGGCATCGGATTTTGATTTTCAGCCATCCTCACTACCATCATCATCTTCGCAATTCGAAAACCCACTTTACATGAATATCTTAACCTGTAATGTTATTTTTGCTCACACCCACCACCCTCCTTCCACTCACTCTGTACTAAGATTTTTGGAGTCACCTTTCAAGGAGTCCACACTTGAGACCTTGACTCGATAATGGAGCATATGAATTTGAGGATTGGCGATCTTACTATTCTAAATAAGAGCCACATTGATTATTCACCGTCTGGATATATAGATTCATTTGAGGACACCCATGAGAGCTTAAAACTGCCAAAAATACAAAAATGAGAAAAAATTAAAAATAAAAAATTATTTTGAAAGACACATTGTTGATTCAGACTCTGAGGAGAGGGAACCAGTCCTGATCATTTGCCCACACATTCATGCACCCCATGTCCCACCTTTGACCCTAAGGATGACACTGTACAGACTGCTCTTTATCATCCATGTGTAGATGATGATTCTGACCTCCTTCCTTGTATGGGGTAAGTTCAAAAGATCAAAAAAATGTTGATTGAACCTGAAGGGGTGGTTGTTATTCATGAGATCGTTGATGCCCCACTTCTCCAAGCCATGTCCCATTCATTTACTCCAAAATTCAAGAAGAGAAAGCGAAGAGGTAGATCTGAGCATCATATCTTGACCATGGATACTTCCTGCGCCATCACCCATCGCCCTTCTTCTATGAAAGGGAAAACTACTACACCATTCATTAGATGCACTATTTCTGACTATTCATGTGATCACAATCTCCTTGATGGTGCTTCAATTTGCATCATACCCTTTTCGTTGGTACAATCTCTTCACTTAGGGCCTCTCAAGAAAACCAGGATGATCGTTCAATTTGCAGAAGGAGCAATAAAGAGGCCTAAGGGCATTCTAGAGAACGTTGTCAATTGGATTCAGGGCATAAGATAAACTATTGATTTTGTCGTATTGCCCATGGAGACCTCCTCCCTTGGGGAGCACTCTCCAATCATCCTGGGATGACCCTTTCTCGCCTCTACGAGAGTCGTCATCAATTATGGATCAGGAGAGATCCATTTCTGTCCTAATGATGGGAGAGTTGTGATCATCACTACACCTACTGTCGACTAGAGACCTGCACCTAATGTGACTACACCTATCTTAGCTGACCCCGAGGACTATGTCCTAGATGAGACTATCAGATATTTCTACTGCATTTTGGATTTTACTTAGACCTGAGAATTCCTCTACAGGGAGGAAGACTCGGAAAGCATAGACCTTAGAGTTCCCTCTCCCTATGATTGGCGTTGTGTTGATGACATCCGTAGGATTTACACGATTGATACCTTTGAGTGGAGGGTAGATATTGTAGAGACTGATGAGGTTGAATTGATCTAATTGCTTTTATAAATGAATTTGGTATTTTTTATGATATGGATGATCTGGTTGAGACCTTAGAGAATGAACATGACCTTACTTCTTCCATAGACGAGTTCGCACCCTTTTGGTTTTGATCTAGCCGAGAACCCAAGGTCA
>JAZKJV010008758.1:0-63521 GCA_037367405.1 Ottelia alismoides
TGGAGGGAAGCGGATCGTCTGCTGTATTGGGAAGAAAACAATGACTCGATATTCATAGAACCCCTGGGCTCTCTTATATAGGAGAAAAACTATTGGGTAAATTACAAGATAGGTACATGAAGAAATAAAAATACATAAATAACACCAAATGATAAATAATAATCTCAACACTCCTCTCAAGCTGGAGCATATACGTCTATCATGCTCAACTTGGAACAAAATCTTTGGAAAGGGCCTCCAGTAAGGGCTTTGGTGAATATATCTGCAGTCTGATCTTCAATAGAAACATGAGAAGTAGATATGAGGTCCTTCTGAATCATGTCTCTTGTATAGTGACAATCCACTTCTATATGCTTTGTACGCTCATGAAATGCATGATTATTTGCAATAAATAGTGATGCCTGATTATCACATAGGAGCTGCATAGGAAGAGGTACATCAATGGCAAGATCAGTCAGATCTGAGCTGATCCACATCATTTTTGTGCATCCATGAGCCATGGCCCTGCATTCGGAATCTGCACTAGATCTGGCAACTGTAGTCTGCTTTTTACTTTTCCATGACACGAGTGATTTGCCAACAAATATAGCAAACCCAAAAGTGGACTTCCTGTCCCTATGACATCCTGCATAATCCGCGTCTGTAGATGTTGTGATGTCAAGAGACGTGCCTATGCTGAATAAGAGACCAGTACCTGGTGAGGACTTCGAATATCTTAAAATCATATAAGCAACATCCATATGCACCTTCCTGGGCTACTCCATGAACTGACCTGCCTTGCTAACAAAAAGCATAGATCTGGCCTGGCGATAGTAGCATATAGGAGCTTTCCTACTAGTTCCATGTATCTCCTCTTTTCTATCTCATCATTATCGTCATCATATAATCTCATACTTGGATCCATAGGTGTAGTAGTAAGCTTGCACCCTGTCATACCTGTCTCTAATAGAAGATCAGTAACAAACTTTATTTGGATCATCACAAGGCCATGCTGGTTCCTGGTGAATCTAATCCAAGGAAGTATCTGAGATTGCCAATATCTTTGGTCACAAACTGCTGACCAAGGAACTCCCCGGCTGCCTGAATGCCATGCTTATCATCACCAGTGGATATATCATCAACATAGACAAGAATAGCAATTGTACCTCTCCATGTCCTCTGAACAAAAATGAGTAATCTGTGGTGGTCTAAACAAATCCATGATGCTCCATTAGCTTTGAGAGCTTCTGGTACCAGGCTATAGGACTCTGCTTTAGGCTGTAAATCGCCTTGAGGAGCCTACATACCTTATGAGACCCCCCTCAGTAGCAAATCCCGATGGTTGCTGCATATAAACTTCCTCATGTAAACCTCCATATAGAAATGCATTATTTACATCAAGCTGATAAAGAGGTCATTCATGTGAAACAACAACTGATAGGAGAATGCGTAATGTTGAGTGTCTTGCCACTGGAGAAAAGATTTCATGATAATTCCCCCATAAAACTGAGTGAAACCACGAGCTACAAACCTTACCTTTTAGCAATCCACACTATTGTCTTCTCACTGCTTCACTGTAAATATCCATTTGCACCCCGCTACAGATGCATCTAGAGGGATAGAAACAATACTCCAGGTACTACGAGACTATAAAAGCGACCATCTCCTCTTTCATGGTAAGTCACCAACTGCTATCATGTATGGCCTCCTGATTTGTTCGTGGTATAGTTTTGGTTGAGAGGCTCATAAAAAACTTCTTGTATTCTTATGGAAGATGGTCCAAGGAAGCATGTGCAGGTAGAGGGTACTTAGTACAGTTGCGACGGGGTTTCCTCAAGGCAATAGGTACATCAAGGTCATCTGCCTCTCCGTTCTCTGCTATCAGATTATCCTATGTAGTATCCTGTAGATCACTAGTGTCATCAGTAGAAACAATGTGTTCATTACATACCTGGGGTATGCTGGATGACTGGGAAGACACAGGAGCAGAGGGGTGAGTAGAAGACATGTGAAAATAAAAATAAGGTAGGAACTGAATCATGGTAGACAAGGGTAGAGGAGGAGGTGGAGATGACTGAGACTCATCACGAGGACTTGTTGGTGGGGATATCAATGGTGGAGGAATGAAGATATCCTTACCAGAGACAGTATTAGACAACCTGTCACCTGTGGGAGAAATATATATATAATAGACTCAAAAAATGTGACATCTGCACTCACATAATATTTTCTTTAAGCATGATTAAAACATCGATACCCTTTTTGGGTACGAGAATAGCCAACGAACACACATTTGACAACTCTAAGAGAGAGCTTGTCACAATTAGGAGTATAATTGTGGATTGATGAACACCATTTTCACCACTTTAATTGTCATCTTTTATCGTAGTACAAGTTGTGAAAATGATTCAGCAAAGACAACATTCTTTGAATATGTGGAAATTAATTTACTTGGCAAGCATACCAAGGTCAAACACACAAGGACACGAGCCTCTTCATCTATTTATCAAATATTATCGATTAATTGATAAGAGATTATTTTCTAAGTCTTAGGTCTTCATGCAGGTGCACAATAAAATGCAGATACATCAATGTAAAGAAATGCAGATAGAATCACAAATCATGATGCATGTAATTTTTATATGATTTTTCAATGCAATTATAAGATTATGCATGAACATAATGCATGATTAAATGTAAAAGATATGCATGCAAAAGATTAATTACAAAAACACCCTACAAAATATGAGCACAAATTGTAGTTCAAATTCAGAGTCAAATTGAGCATAAAAATCAAGACCATGTATCTATTAATGATAAAGATTCATAGAGAAAGAGACACTATATAACATTAAAATTCATCATAATTCATTCAATGTCAAATCAAGAAATTAAATATGCCATTAGAAAGATAATTAAGAGATCATCAAAATGAAACTGAAATCACTCAAATTGGACTTAATATGCCCAAGTTATGTTAAAAATAATGCAAGGTAATATGTAATAAAAATGCGAGAAAAAGAAAGATAACTATTGCAAATGGGTCCCTACCCATTTGCCAATACCAAAATCCGACGGGGTCCGTATAGAATTTCTCCATTTATGCAGGGACCATCCTGCTGTTAATAAAACCCGTCGAGGCCTTGTTGCAAATTATCCCAAGCACGCGCCTGAGGCACGTGCCTGGGACCTTCTTGTAATTCTGGAAAGGTTTGAGGGTAGATCTGCAAATTACCTAGCCCCCTCACGTACAAGGCATGTGAGGGACCAGGCTTGGATGGGCTGCAGCTTCGATGACACATGGCGTCCCCAGATTCTTCGATTCTTGGCTCGATGCTTGGCTCGGGTCTCCGAGGCAGCAGGCTCGGTGGACGTTACGTGGATCCATCAGAGCTGTTGGATGGCCGCCGAGAGGCACCATCCAACGACACATGCTCTTCGTCTCCGCCGAAGGAACGATGGCGTAGTTGGAGCTCCAACGAGTAAGTCAGACCTCCTCCACGCTCCTTCGTGCACCCTGATTATCGTAGGAGGATCATGGATGCCTGGTGAAGGTTGCTGACCGGAGGCGAAGGCGTGAGGTTAACTGGAGATGGCTCTCGATGAAGAGTCACCGGCGACTGCGCTGGAGATCGACGAGGTGGTGGATATTCCGATCATTGAGGTTTCTGAAATGGTTAGCATAATCGAAGTAGTGTGTAGGTTTGTTGCGTGTGGAGTGGGGGCCTAATCGGGTGAAGGAGGCGAAGGCCCATTGCTTCTTCTCTAGCAGAGCAAGGAAGAAAGGGGGTGGGGGAGACGGAGGTTCTGGAGAAAAGGGGGAGGTGATCGGAGGCATTCACGTGAATGCTGGTGTCGTAGAGAAGCTCAGAGGATGGTCAATGGGTGGTGAAGATGGTCATGAGTGGTGAATTAAATTGGAGAAAAATGACGGATACCTGGAGATTGGAGATGCAATTGGCGGAGGAGGTTGGCTTGGGTTGGGCTTCGGAGGAAGCCCGAGTCGTCACACGACTCATACAACCGTTGTGAGGTGCTCGGCGGTGCACGAGGGATGCCACATCATGGTCAGGGGACCATGGGTCTTCACCGGAGCAAGGGCACCATTGTGGCGCTCCTCCGGCCTCCATCTGTCATAGGGAGGCAGAGGATTGCTATGTCTTAGCTCGTAATTTGTGGACGAGGGTTAACAGATGCGAAGGAGGAGAGTTTATAGGAGGCGATGGTGGTTACAGGCGAGGTGTCGGAGGGTTTTGCAATGGATGGATTGAGGCCAGGGAGTAATGGAGGGGGTGTTAGTGAGGTGCGCAAGGATGTAGGAGGAGAAGGCTACGTGGTGGTCGCGTTATGACAAGGAGAGAGTGGTTGATGTGGGCTCGAAATTAGGAAGGGGATGGTGGCGTCGAGGGCTGTAACGTCTGGAGCGGGAGACGTTGGGAGCTCTACGATGAGGCAGAGCCATTGGATCTAGTGATCCAACAGTTAGAAAGATGGCTCGGGCGGAGGGCTGGGATCAATTGATTAGATCTGATCCAGCGGCTGCGAGCCATGCGATGATAAACGGTTAAGATGCGATTTGGGGTTCTCATCCAGCGGTAGAGCGATTAGCGTGGGGACGGTTGCGATAAAGAGATGGGAAACGATCTCATGGTAGAAAATGGAAAGGTGACATGGCGAGGTGAGAGCCATAGGATAGGAGGGAGATCGAGCGACTGTGAGGAGAGCATGAGTGGGTGGTTCTGATGAGATCCAGTGATCTCATCAGACGACTGGAAATGAAGCGAACAGGAATGACTGTGATGGAGGCTGATAGATGTGAATCCAATTAGATTCGTTTAACACCAACCCATATATATATATATGGCAATGGCTGAGCTAATGGGCCAAACCTGACCCATTGCTCTTGCACCACCACCACCACCACCCTCTCCGAAGCTCCATCATAGGAGCAAATTCTGGTCACCAATTGGAAGTTTGAGCAGTTTATTTCAAAGAGAACGAAGACATGTTCGTGTTCCATAAAAATGTCACGGAACTTTCATTTTGGGCGAAGGAAGGTTGCAGAAGAACATTACCATAGGCATGGATTTCACCCTCATCTTGCTTGCCAGGTCCATGCGGTTTTTACACCATGAGTTGTAGATAGTATTTAGAATCCGTAGGTAGCATCGATTTCTCGTTTGGGCAAGTTTTACGTAAAAAGCCAGACTTATCACATCATCCGATTTTCCATGGATAGATGAATTCATGAAAAAGAGATAATTATATATTCGTGATGTAGATAATGAGATGATCACTGAGGTGTAACTTGTTTCACAATTAGAAGAACTTTGTGGACATCGCTGGAGATGAATCCGACTGTTATCTAGGTACATGATCAATCGTCCTAACATGGATGATTTGTTATGCCTGATCGATCATGCCCTGATAGCTGATCGATCATGCCAATATAAAATGATCGATCATGCTTGTTTTACTAAGCAACCATTTGAGGAACGTGGACCCCAAAAGTTGATGAAAATTGATTCCAAAAATATGTAGAATCATCTAGGATATTATGGTATGTGTTAAATATATGGAATAATTGAAACAAGTTGATAGATAATGGATTTCAATCCATTGTGAGTGAATTAGGCTAAAACTTGTGCGATGAGACTTGGTGAGTTGAGAGCATCTTGAGCACCATATCGATCAGTTATGGGGGAATACCTATCATATGATATTTACATCTTGTTTGTAGCGAACACTTTTCCGACCATGTTATTGTCCATTATGTTGTGAATGATCTTAAGTGGCATGTGGGTAGTTGAGTAGTTACTGCCAAGGGAGGGGCATGCACCATTAGGACCTCAGGTAGAAACTTAGATGCCAGGAACCCAACATTTGCGTTGGTTGGGGACATGTTGCTTGGCATACCGAGAAGTCACCACGCTGTGTTCAGCCTTAATAATTGCATGCCATCAACCTACGGAGGCATTGTACCTCACCACATGCCTACGGAGGCAGCTCAACTCTAAGATTTTCTTATTTCCTAGAGTGATAGTGTGAAGCCCCACGTGGACCAAGACCACATATCCACGGAGCTTGGATTATTCAAAGTTAATGATAATGATCAGATTGTTGTCTTCCTTGTGAGGACGGTTTATCAAATTGATTTTTGCACACTTCTTTAATACCTTATTTAATTTTAGCATCATACTATGCAACTTTGCTCATAACGTACTTTATAATGGATCTGCAGGTTCGCACGAGCAGTCACATCAGTAAGCGGCTAATGCTGCTTGGTGATACTTCTTTTTATGTAGCTACATGATTTTTTTTTGATCGTACAATACATGTAGGATGCTTTTATTGCTTTACTTTAGTTGTAGTTTTGAGAGACATGTCATATTATATGGATGAATGGAAAGAGATTTTAAATTTCAATAGTTTATGCTATATCCTCTTGCTTATATTTTTTATGTGTTTCAAATATGGGATGTATGTGTATGGAATCGATTTGTTGAGTACCCGAAGTCCATAGGGGACGACAGTCGTTACTCTTAGATATATCCACATCCAATCAAAGGATCTTTGATCAGAGAGAATTGGCAGTCGAATGGCCTAGAAGGTATGTAGAATTAACCTCAGTAAGAATCATAAAAATGTACTTAGCTTCAATATCTAAGGTAGACGAGGAGGGATCCTCATAAGACATGGAAAAAGACTACGAAATATCACACAAAACTTCTTCCAATATATGTGAATGTCCTCTTAGTGATTCAAGTGTCCTTGGGTTTTCATGTTTATGTTGGATTACAAAAGAGGGGTCTTCTTTCTCTATAATTTCACCAAAGCTTAAATGAGGTAAACTAGGAGGATTCAGATATGTCTTTAAAGAACCATGATATTCTTTAGAGGAATCGTCCTCATCCTCGTCTACAACCAACAAATGATTCTAAAGTAAGTGTTTTTCTTAACATGTTCAGAGTTTTTGGCATGATTCCATTTTAAACTAATGCCACTAACTAGGGTTTTGTCGATATCCACCGATTTTACAAGGATGTCTTGGAAAGGGTCTTCGACGATAAAGTTTCCAAGCAAAGCACATGGTATGACTCGAGTGGTGACACTCGAAAAATCTTGAAGGGGTCTTATGTTAGTCACATCAATCTTTTTTCCCCCTTAATAATTTTCCTTTTGGTTCATAAGCATAAGAGGTATCAACCGAGAATATATGTGCTGAGGATATGAGTGCAGAATTTGGGCTCAAGGTCTTATCAAAGGATGTCAAGGCCAACTCTAGAGGGTCCTTGATTAAGAAAACTTGGACGAAGGAATCATCCGAGTTTACCCTCTACAAGTCTTCTTAGTGGTCATAGTAATCATACTTAGTTTAGAGATGATTGTAAGATAAAAATATGATGAAAGTTGTTAAATATGACATAGAAGAAAAATGAGAGGTAAAGGCCGCAAGAAAAAAAAGAGAAATAATGGTTGAAAAAAGGAGAAGATTTTTTCCTTTCCCCCTCACTTATTATCCTAGTTTGATCGATTATTATTATGTTTCCGGCAAGTATGGGAGAAGGAGTTGGGAGAGGGGTGAGAGCAGTACATATTAGTTCTTCTGCATGAGATAGCCCAACAAGTTTTCAATTCTATTTCCGTCATCTTCTACTCATGGTCCCCTGAACAAGGTCTCATTTTTGAGGTTCTTATGTGAGAGAACCTACTTCTTGAGATTCACATATACGATAAATTTATTCTTATTGTATATTGGAGAAGTCCCTTCTTGGAGTTTTTGTATAGAAGAGGCCCCCTCCCAAGATCTTCGTATAGGAGAGGACCACTCTACATTTTATGCTTGACATCAACTACTTCAATGGACTTCTAATACTACTTGAGATCATCTCAAACTATTTCTGCCCATCAACTTTGCATGAAGACCGACACTCTAGCCCATCTATTGCCTACTAGCCACCTTCATCGAGCATCAACTCTAGACACTAGTCTCCTCCCAATGATATCACATCCGTGCAAGTTGCCTCAACGACAACTTCGAGCGGGTCTCCTCCCAGCTCCTTAGAAGGTGCACCATGAGATGATTTGAGGATTTCTCTTTTGTAATAAGTTGCGATCTTTTTTGCTCTGGCTTGAGAGGGAGAGTTATAGTAACTTTGAGATGAGTAGTTACATATCTTCAAGTCCCATATCATCGATTGATGAGTCTTTGGAATGTTGGTGGGGCTATCTGAAAAATCCCACATCCCCGATAATCTCTTTAGAAGTTAGAAACACAATAGAATAAATAACCCCTTAGGCTTTCTCCTATGGTATCATACGGCTCCTCAGGGAGTACGCTTCCATGTAAAGTTAAGCATTCTTATTCGTTTATTCTTTCTTTGATTGGCTTTCGTATTTAGTTTTTTCATGTCACCAAAATCGATAACTATCAAATGATTGTCTTTGAATGTTATCTAGTGTGCAAGTACCAAAGTACTTTGTGCTTGTAAAGAAACGAAGACATGCTAAAATGAATGATATTATCATTGATTTAATAAAATTTAAACATGTTAATATGATGAATCAAAGATTCATCATCATTCACGTGTTTCTCGAGCATGTGCGACAACCATGCTTGATGGTGGGATGGCAGACCTCAAGCCTCTTGTTGAAGGCTGTGGTGACCTTGCAATGGTTCAACGATGCAGGCTCAAAGTAGTCGGCGGGCTTGGATTGGAGCATGGCTAAGGTGTAACTATCATGATGGATGAAATGAGACCAAGGAGGGATTGGGGGTCCAATGTCCTAGAAGGGCGATATTGGGCTACCATAATTGACGATTGGTATATGCGATAACGGGGCATGCATGTGTAGTTGAGATTAGGGGGCTTGTTCATTCATGACGACGCCAATCGTTGCGAAGGAGCAACTGACTAAGATGGTGAGTGGTGCTAGTGAGGAGCAACCAAGTTGATGCACTTGTTATGGGTTCATCACATGGGTCTCTCTCCCCATCTCTCGATGACAAATGTTCTTCTTGGCGGTGATCTCCAGACGATGAAGATGGTGGATGTTCACCACCTCGAGAAGATGAGTCCTGATGGTGGTCAATTCCTTGGTGCATGTGTAGTTGTATGTGACCAGAAGAGGAGTCGAGGAAGAAGGTGAAGGGCGACGGAGGAGTTGGTTGCTTGGAGGCAGAGAGTGAGCAGTTGCCGCATGGGGGTCGTTGAATAAAGTAATAAAATTAATACATGATTTTGTATTTGATGAAGTATGTGTATATATGGTAACATTAACTCAAGTATGGGGTTAGATAAACTTAAAGGGTAACCATATGGATATACATGATGTAAGGCGGAGTCTCTTATCCAAGAACTAGTGCACACCCCATGCAAAGCACGGGGGAGAAAGTGATTCTTCCAATAACATCTAAAATCTTTAAGTAATTACTATAGATTAAAATTATCCAATAAAAATAACTATAAGGTTGATTTTAGAATCTAAATCACAAAAAAAGATTATTGAGGTTTACAACACCTCTGCTGCAATACCCTCTACAGCAGAGGATCCTCTTCCGTTGGTTGCGGGTGTGGTGGCCGATAGGGCGTAAGGATTGAGGGAGGCCTGCGAGGAGGTGACAACGGGGAGGGTTTCTGTCACCAAATATATTACTCAGAATTGATGGAAGACGTCGGGGAAGATTTGGACATATAAGTCACCATAGAATTGATCTAAGGGCAAATCTGGAATATAGAGGCCAAAAATTAATAGGATGTCGGTGGCATCGCCCTGCTTAATATATAGTAATAGATTTGGATGTAATTACAAATTATAATAGGGTCAGATTGTAATTACAAAAGTACACAGGAGCATAAACGTGAAAATATATATATTTACAAGTAAATATATATCGCCTCGTCTAAGGATTCCCCGGCGGGCGCGTTCCTTCCCTTCTCGTCGAGGTCAGAGATCTTCGCGATCCATCTCCGCAATCCATCTCCGCTTGAAGGAAGGCCTCGTCGATCACAGATCAGAGCTAAGTAAAGCATCTTTTTGACAAAAGAACGAAGCGGATAATGCTGCACAAGCAAGTGTTCTTCAAATAGAGTCCATCGGAGAGGTATGGGATCTGGAGACCTTGAAGACGAAAGACCCGAAGCATTTGGTGGTGCAGTGGAATGGGATCATACAGTTACGTGTCCCTGATAGGCATGTTGTTGATGGCTCCGCAAAGACGCAACCGAAGAGCATGCCGGTTCTAATCGCAGCAGCTCGGAATGATTAATAGCTTTTTCTGTTAATGATGGTAACGATTTGGATGATATCGTCCATATTTCCCCAGCAAGTTAATAGAAATGTTACTAAGTGAGTAACAAGCATAATATTTATGAGTTTTTTTTGAAGAACTGTTAATTCCGCTTTGATGGCTTATTTGATGTTGGAATTGGATGCTTGCAGATAAATGGAGCGGCTTTCACCATTGGCTTGGTTGTCGTATTTGCATCATGTTTTAATTAAGATTGGTCCGTCATTCTTCTCTAAAAGTGCTTCTAGTGGAGTTGTGTTCCTCAACTTGGAGGAGCTTAACCTTGGGAGGATGATCCAGTTGAAAGAAACCGCAGCTATGAAGATGGTCGCCTCGCAGAAGAAGGCACTGTAAGTGATTTTGCCTAAGATTCGGTTTGATTCTAGATTGCCTCAAAATGCAATGATTTCTACCTACTTTTGGTTGAAGATTAACGAATTGCAGAAACAAGATATCTCATGATTTATGTACTTGTATGAGAAAATAATATATGATCTTGAGTTGTCACACTCTGGAAATGGTCTACCCTGGAAAAGTTGTAAAAGTTTAGGAGTATGGATTATGAGAATAGATAATTCCTACTTGACAACTTGAATGATGTCTCATACAGATGCGCAAATTAGGTTCCTTCTATATGGAACTGAGAACGCAACTACCTTGATTGTTTAAGATGTTGAAGGCATTTAAGAAATAAAGGATCCTAAGACAACTTTTTAGGATAAACGAAGATGTACCATATGAACTTGACCTGTAGTACTCTGAAAATAGCCCTATACGGTCAGATTACAAGAGTCTAGTATGAAATTATATGAGTAGAGGATTACTCCTTGAATTTTGAGCGTAAGAAAATTAAGTGGTTGCATTTGGTCCAACCATGCGCAGCCTAGAAGTTTTCAGCGTTGTTTGTTTCTTCTCAAAAACAATTCGAGTATGCTTGAGAAAACTTCCTGGAAAATTCCTTCTGGCTGTCGAAATGGCAATATGAGAATGTGGGTTTGCTTCTAATTAAAATAGGAAGAAATGACTTAGCCAGATAGAAAAAAATGTTGCAGATTTAAGTATTTTGGTGGTTGAATTGGGCCCAGTAGCCAAACATCAATAAGCTGTGATAGCCTGTGCTTTTTGATGTCAGTTTTTGCTTTACATCCAAGCTGTCACACGAATTTCTTGACTAGATCCAATTTCAAGACTTAAGGTGTTTAAGTTGTTGTAATTTCATCAACATGAAAGACGAGATGCGAGCTCCCTTCAGGTGGCTAAATAATACAACTTTTTTAAGACAATTTGATGGAAAAGGAAGTTTTGGGTTGTATTTAGTTGCTTGGTGCATCATTAAATGTTTAGAGTGGCCAAATATCGAATATGTTTTGCACATCAAACGAGAAAATGTGATGCTTCAAGCTAGATATACTACTTTTTTACAAAAGCAATTTGACTAAAGAGATCCAGCTGTTCTACCTGAATACCTCCAACCTCCAATATTTGTGCATGAGATGAAAAGAATCTCCATGCCTGCATCATCTTATGATCCTTAGGGTGTAATATTTTAGAGTACTCTTGCATTTCAAAAATAAAAATGAATATTATAAATAATATTCAATACCGATTTAAGCAAACATTTATATTTCTTTGGCTTATGATCAAGTACAAATGGAGTTTTTTTGAAGATTTTTGGAGAAGAGACATGTACCTATCATATACATTAACCTTATAAAAGATATGTATGATTGACTTTCATCTTGTGTAATGATCCAGTTTGGGAAGATTGACTATTTTAACATCAACATCGATCTACGTCAATAGTCGATTTTATTTATTTCTTTTGACTTTGATTATGGATGAGTTGAGTAGTCACATTCAGGATGAGATACCTTGGTGTTTGTTGTTCTCCGATGGTATTGTATTGATTAATGAGACAAGAGATGGAGTAAATGAGAAGCCAGAGGTTGGAGATATGCTTTGGACACTAAAGGATTTCATATAAGTAGGGTTAAGACTGAATATATGGATTGCGCATTTGATGAAAGCAACGGTAAATGAATTGAGGTGAAGATTGGAGACGATAACATACAGAATAAAGATTCTTTTAGATACATGGGAGCTATTTTGCACAAGGTTGCAGAAGTCGTCAGCCGATGCTCAGTCGATCAGGTCACTGACTAAGGATTAGTTGGCAGTTAGGTGAGTAATCGAATTTGGTCGAGCATTAGTCGATTTTTATTTTTTTTATTATTTTAAATATATAAATTATTTTTTTACAGTACTCATAAATTTGCGTAAATTTAGTAATTTCAATTATATAAGAGGTAAAAAAGAAGCAATCGAAAGAAAAGAAGAAAAAAGAAGCAAGTTAAGAACAAATGTTAGGTACATAACACAAGCTACTGTTCACAAACAGATACAACATATCAAAACAAAAATAATTCAAGTAGCATGTAAAAAGTCATTCATCTCCATCAATGCCATCATCCAAATCAAGCTCTTCTTCTTCTTCATCTTCATCATTATCATCTTTTTCATCTATGTTTTCAGGCAGAAATTCCTCCTCTTCATCATCTATTGGCACAACGTTTGAGCTCGAAGTTGAAGCTCCCTTGCCACATTCACATCTTTGGCTTCTTCTCAGCTCCAAATTCTCTTTAGCACCACTTACATGAGCCACTGTACCCCAAGTCAAATTGGAACGTGGAAAGACCTCATCTTGAGCTTGTACATTGACCTCTCCAATCCATTCACCTAAATGTGCACAACTATGAGAGTAAAGAGGATCTCTTCCTTTCTTAAGCCGGCGTTCCATCACGTTGTAATTGAAACGAATGTACACAATATCGTTTAGTTTCTTTGTCTCCAACTTGCCTCTCTTATTGGTATAGATATGTAAGCAACACTAAAGAAATTGTGACTATATCAAATATTAATTTACTACTAGTATTCCAATTAGGTGAGTCAGTGGAGTCATTACCGAATCAAATGTATTCCAGTTGCACTTACATCCAGGGGTGAAGACGTCAAGCTCAAGATCTTGATGACCATACCTTTCAAATGTGGTGTGTCATCTCCATGCTTATAATACCAATTGGCTAATAAATAGAGATTGGTTAAGTTAATAAAATCAAAGATGATTCAAACAACATGAATTGAAAACAATACTTGAAATACCTGGATCGCAATTTTCTTCATTTCTCATCCTTTGTCTCACGGCCAATGGCCTGCCAAATGCCCCGCGACCATGTCTATAATCAAGAAGTTCTTTTGTGGTGATGGCATATTATATATCCAAATTTGGATAAGATCGTTCCATTCAATCCATAAAACCTCTGTTCACAATATCTGCATCACCACCACACTCCATGTAGAAGAAGTATGGGTTGAAAAAGTAAGCCGCTAGATGCAATGGAGTGTCAAGCCTGCCTTTGATCTTGGAGATATATCGTCCACAAAAAAACTTGTATGATGGCTCCATGCTATTGAAAGCTGCAATTATTTCTCTTTGCCTCTTCAAGCCTTTTGTAAGCAAAGCACATGTATAGGCGCCGATTCGCATCAACCACACACAATATATAAACCAAATGTGTAAAAATTTGGATTGCAACTGTGGTTCCAAAAGTAGCGTTGAAGACTATGGATGTCGCTTGTTTTTCCTTTTTGATCTTATACCATTTGCAGTTTCTCTACTCATCTGACGAAAATATCAACCTGAGATTGTCTTTTTTATCTAGAATTCTTTCAAGAGTGAGGAAAGTAGCTGCAAACCTCGTTTGTCTTGGTCTAGCGATGCCCCTCTTGTTAGTAAACTTCCGCATCAAGTTCAGAGTCTTATTGCAAGCATACATGAAAACTGTGAGTGTCTTCACCTTTCTAATTGCGCTCTTCACTTTTGAATCTTTCTTATCTCCTCCAAAGTAAGACCAATGGAATGCATAGCACATGAAGTCCACCAAAAGGATATTTTATGAGAAACAATCTCCCTGCTGCTATATTTGCCGAAGCATTATCTGCAACAACCTGAACAACATTCTCCACTCCAACTTCATTTATGTACTCACCCACCAGCTGAAAGATGTACTCGGTAGTGTGTGTCTTGTTAGAGGCATCTATAGACTTCAAAAATGAAGTACCCAAGGAGCAATTGACACAGAAGTTCATGATGCTCCTTCCTCACATGTCCATTCATGTATCATTTTTTGAGAAGAGGAACTTATGAGATGATTATTCCATAAAGCTACGATCTCTTATATAGAGAGAAAACCCTAGAGAGCACAAGGGTTATGGAACCCAAAAGGTCACAGGGGGTTATGGAACTCGAAGAGTCACAAAGGGTTATGGAACCCGAAGGGTCACGGGGGGTTACGAAACCCGAAGGGTTACAAATATAAATGTAAATATAAAATCTCTAACACTCCCTCTCAAGTTGGAGCTGAGAAAGCTACAGCTTATAACAAAAAGAAAATGTATACACCACATCTTCACACGATGCATCATAAGAACATATATATGCTGGTAGAAGACCTCGCTCGAGGACAGGTCTGCGGCTTTCAGATCACCGGAACGTATCTCTGTCATGCCTGTAGAGTCATCACGATATCATGTCACCGGAACGTATCTCTGTCGTGCCTGGAGAAGAATCGTTGTAAAAGAAGTCCAACATAGAGTAGTAGTCGGGTCGTAACATAAGAAGTATACACCCTGACGAAGAAGTCGATGCTCGGTGAAGACGAATGATCTGAGTAGTAGTCTGGAGTGTCGGCCTGTCAGTCATGGTATGGCAGCAGATGTCTTAAAAAATCATCTTTGACTCCCCTTTTCTCCCATACTTGATAGAATAAAGAGCATGGAACATCAAGCTGGGAGAAACAAAAAATTGAGAGAAACAAGTCGTGGTGAAGCAAGGGTAGTTGGAGGGGGGACTCCAGGCAGTGTCGACGATGTAGGAGGTATGGCTGATGTTGTTGGAGCCTTGGGCAGCGCTTTAGGTGCCGTTGGAGGTGGCAACTGGTGCTGTTGGGGACTCGGACTGCCTTACGCGAGACCATCGAATCTACGAGCGATGCAGGAGGTCCAACCCTCTCTCCTTGTCGGCAGAGAGAGGGCTGGTGGTTGCGGCAGATTTAGGGTATTAGGCTTCGATCTAGGACCGTTGCTCTGATACCATTTTGAGAAGAGAGACGAATGAGATATTTATTCCATAGAGCTAGGACTCGAAGGGTCACAGATGGTTACGTAACCCGAACGGTCACGGGGGGTTACGAAACTCGAAGGGTTACAAACATAAATGTAAATATAACATCTCTAACATCATTCATTATAGAGCATTATGTCTTCTTCCATGTAATTCGATGACATTACAAGTCATCGGATATTTTTTGACCGCCTTCTTCAAAAATAAACCGCTCATCTCATACCTCGTAGGAGTCTTGAGATCGAGATCGTACATCCCAGTTGCCTCCACCATCTGCTTGAAGGGTTTCATGATCAATGCATTGAAATGGATCGTCGATGTATATGCCCAGTTGCATATATAGGAGACAACTCTTTCATGACGATCCTTAGATAAAGCATATTTTATTTTCATATGACGTGATCCTTGAACGACGACGATCTACTCCAGAGAATCGAAAGATCGATGTCTTTTCGCAGATCTAGCATCTCTAGCGATGCCGATATCAATCTCACCTCTCATCTCAACAACCTCAGCAGCCTTCTGACTCTTCTTTCAAGCAATGTCATCCAAGTATGATATCAACATTTTCTTCGTCTCTTTGTCCTCCTTAGGTGACGCGGCCATGTTGCCTTTACGGTGCGCAATATGTTGCTTGAACATGAAAATCTCTCCTTTCACCACCTTCTTGCACAACTTGCGAGTAACCGTGATTGGATCCACACGGTTTGGAAAGATATCCAAATTTCCATGCAGGATCACTTGATCCCGGCAGCACATAGAAAGACGAGTCACTATGAGAAGTGACAATCATGGGGTGTGTGTCCATCTATATTGTCAGAAACTCACAAGTTAAAAATTGACATAAATACGTTAGTAAAATATGTCAAACAAAACCAATATACAACTTCACATAAGAACAAAAAATTGCATTTAAATAGGAACAAACACTAAGAGAAATGTTTATCTCCATTTCATATTAAAAGAACCAAATGGAGGGATTACTTAAGATGACTTTTAAGGCACCAAATATGGGACCGTCTACCAACTCTGGGATTGTCCAAAAGTTAAAACAAATGCTGATAAATACCAAAGACTGTCCACCAACTCAACTTATAAATAATGATTAATGCTAAAAATGATTAGATGTCTTTTGAAGCACAACTACTTCCTTTTTTCAAGTTACTTTTCCCGATATCATTTACTTGAAAATGGGTCCAATACAAACATCTGGCATGATAGCATGACCTTGATCTTACCAAGCACTATACAATATAAATAACAAATCAAATCTCCATCAATCATATAAATCTGACATGATAACAATGACGAGGAAAGTGAAAAGTGAAAATTGGATCGTATAAGCCCTTATCTCTAGCATAATTACACCAATCACATATTCAAATCCAAATAAATCCAAACTGGATTGTATGGAAACTTCAATTCAAGAGCAACTTCTTCACTAAATGATATACTGGCCGGCTATTTAAAAAAATGTTGGAAACCCTAACCTTTGGGTTCGACGACGTTGGCCAGAGCAGGAGGAGAGGAACACCGAGCTGGCTGTAGCAATCAGAGGAGGTGCGACGATCAGAGGAGGTGCGATGAGACGATCACCTGGAGTGGGTTCGAAGATCAGCAATTGGGTATCAGGTTTTTCGAAGAGCGCGTGAGGAGTCGAAGAGCCGAATAGTAACCTAAATCCTTAACTAGAATCGAGTATCCGTATCCACTTGCAAAAGTCGCCTGATTAGTCATTCGACTATTCTCTCTACACGACTAAGGGTCGACTATCCCTAATCAAGTCAGCCAGGCCACCGAATCGATTAATCAAGCCAACTAGTCAGCCTGGTTAACCGATTTTTGCAAACTTGATTTTGCAACGGGATGGGGAAATTGATGGAGATATTACTCACAGACTAAATGTAGGTTGGCTAAAGTGGAGAGGAGCTTCTATTGTTCTTTGTAATAAGAAAATCCCTTTGAAAGTTGATGCAATCATTCCCAAATCGGCGGGGCAAATCGAATTGAAGAACATGGCTAATTTGGAGGTTGTTCAAATTAAGGATGGGATTTCCATCCTTAATTAGTTATTTGAATTAGTTTGCTTATTTTATGTAAATAAATTGAGATTGTAATCTCAACTTTTCTGGTAGATAAAATTAGTTAAGAGTCAATTAGAATCAGTTAGAGTCAGTTATGATCGATTAGGATTTTATTTGAATACGAATTTCTTTCTAATTTTGTAATTCCTCCCCTCCTATATAAAGGGGATGGTAGCCTATTGTAAAGGATAGTTCAGATGATATTAAAATTTGAGTTTATCTCTTTTTCTCTCTATCTCTCTCTCAACGCGATCTACACAGTTCATCTCCAAAACCATGCGTAACGGACGCGTTCTTCTCTCTCTTCCTCTCTTCTCTAAATTTCTTCCACCAAAATTAATTATTCTACCATTTGAATTCTTCCGTTTGCATCAATTGGTATCAGAGCATGGAAACTAAATTGTTCTCACGATTCGACGATCCTGTCGTATATTGACATTTGCTGTTCGATCTAAGCCGCATATTTCATGGCCCGCATGCGCATTCGCGTCAACAATTGTTCAAGAAGCGTCTTATAGCATCCCTTAAGGATTATTGGTGGTTGGACACAAAAATCAAGGTAGAAACATTCGTCAACAAACAAAATCAGACCATCGTAACTGTTGTACAACTCGTTTTTCATCAAGGGAATGAAGGTATGTTCAGTTCCAATGGAGATTTTATTGATACAATCATTGTACAAGACAAGGACATATGGCCAATATTTGATGAAGATCCTAGGGAGGAAAAATTGGAATTCATCGATCTGTTCGGGGAAGAAATTGTTGTCTAAGAGGCTCTTGTGACACCGACACCAGTCCAATGCCTCTCGCCTATTCGGCCCCAATACCGTCACCCATCCCCATTCGCAGTCGAAGGAACTACGATGCGCGTACGGTCGGGGAGCCACCGGTGCCGCCTACATGGTTATCACCACCATGGCCAACGCCGCCCCTCCCTCCCCCGTTGCCGCGTATGGTCACCCGATCTAGCCAGCCGTCGCTCGACCTTGAACTCCAGCAGTCTTTGCACGTGTTTTAGGCACGTTCATCACCACGTGCACGATTTGGGGCCATCGTACCCCCTTCCTCGGCGCCGCCTGAGGCCGCCCTTCCCGTTGCGCCACTGCTGCTTACGGCCTCCTGACCCAACCCGCTGCTGCTGCCACCTTTTATCCTGGAAGCACGAAACTCTAACGTGGGAGGATGAGTTATCTCCAAAGGGAGTCGAATCCCCTGGAAAAAGGTATTGGGATATGAATTGGGATAATTACAGTAAAGTTAAGTTCCCCTTCACAGAAGTTTTTATTTAAATGCCAGAATGAATATCTTATCTTACGAATTGGATTTAAGTGAAGGAGTAGAACATTTGCAGAGAATTGATGCAATCATTCTCAAATTGGATGGGCAAATCAAATTGAAGAACATGGTTAATTTGGAGATTTTGCAAATTAAGGATTTCCATCCTTAATTAGTTATTTGAATTAGTTTGCTTATTTTATCTAAATAAATTGAGATTGTAATCTCAACTTTTTTGGTTGATAAAATTAGTTAAGAGTCAATTAGAATCAGTTAGAGTCAATTAGGATTGATTAGGATTTTATTTGAATTTGAATTTCTTTCTAATTTTGTAATTCCTCCCCTTCTATATAAAGGGGATGGTAGCATACTGTAATGGACAGTTCAGATGATATTAAAATTTGAGTTTATCTCTCTTTATCTCTATCTCTCTCTCAAAGCGATCTACATAGTTCATCTCCAAAACCATGCGTAACCGACACGTTCTTCTCTCTCTTCCTCTCTTCTCTAAATATATTCCATCAAAATTAATTATTCTACCATTTGAATTCTTCCGTCTGCATCAAAAGTCAAAGCAAAGTATTATAAAGTACATGTTAGACCTGCTATGCTCTATGGATCAGAATGTTGGTATGTGAACCATAGACATGTGCAAAGAATGATAGTGACAAAAATGAAAATGTTAATGTGGATGCGTGATCATGTACAAAAAGATCGGATTCGGAATGATGCGATCACAAGGAAGGTTGATGTAGCTCTGATATATGATAAGATGAGAGAAAACAACTTAATATGATTTGGCCATTTGCAAAGGAGGTCGGTTAATGCACCAGTTAGACGATGCGAGATTTGGGATGTTGAGCCTGTTAAGAGATCGCGAGGAAGGATCAGGAAGTTTTGGAATGAGATTATCTGAAGGGATATTAGTTATTAGGATTTAAGCCTAAGAATGACCCATTATAGATCTGAATGGAGGCAAGAAATCCATGTAGCCAACCCTACTTAATTATGGAAAAGGCTTTTTTTGTTGGTTTAGTATGTAACCTCGTGATCTACTACTTTATTACATTGTCCAGTTATTTGTTTTTAGTGGTTGTATGATATCATTTTATTTAGATTAAACTGTCACGATGACAATACTAATATACTGCATAAGTTTACACTACATAAGTTTATGCTATGTAAATGGCAATGATCTGAGCCTATGCTTGACCTACTTAGAATTTACAATTGAGTTACTTTTGGTAAAGTCCAAATCTCAGTAAAATTGTTGTTTATAGTTATTTTGTATTTTTCTATTTTTATATCTTTCTTATGTATTTCGCCTTCTAGGGTTTCTCCTCTCTATATAAGAGAGCCTTATGACCCCTTGAATAATCAATCGAGTTGTTTCTTTCCACATGGTATCGAAGTGACATACCTAGATCGGAGTCCATTACCTCCTTGCCCTATCCCACCCACCACCCTCCACCCTGTATTGCCCGACCACGCACGACCACCATCCCCGTGCCACTCGGGACACACATGACCCTCCTTCCACAAGCGCCACCGACCACTCGAGGCCTCCTTCACGCACAAGTCTACAGTGGGATCTCTGCAGCCACTCCGCAACACCACCTTTATGCACGACAACCGTCATCGATGCTTCATGCGCTAACTTTCACCCGTGCAACACCAAATAGTGATCTCAACCAACATTGTGCGATGGTTCCAGAGGCTCCTACTTGTGCACGCGGGTGATCTAGACCTTGGTTGCTCACGCACCCTCGTGCAGTTCCACGCCACGACACCTCTTGCATGCCCCATCTCTCTGAACATTCTGATTTGGTGCGGTAGGGGTGATTTTATATCTCTAACTTCACCTCACCGGCATAGGGCACCCCAGGATTTCATGGGAATGGTTCTGTACACACAATCGGCTCCCCGCATACTCCTATAGACAAATTTCATAATGTTTTTTTACATCCAATTTCATACTTTCTTGACTCCATTGTTCATCATGTTGGAGAGCAAGGCTTATCTATCCTCCTAAGCATTCAAAGGTTCAACACCCATCGCTAAGATTGATGGGACCACTTATGAGCATTATGGATTGCAACAACAAGGAGTACATTATGACATAGCCAAATGCGATCGACAAGAATGGGGTGACAACTTCCTATAAGCAAGATGAGCGCACATGCGTGTTTAGCTATCTGGTACGCCTACGACAATATCCATCAGCTCACTCCAAGGCAATGCGGGACATCCTCTCCACTACATATTCTCAGGCTAGGAATGAAACAAAGAACATGCAACTTCAGTTAGCATTTTTATAACCACGTAGGACGGTCACCTTCTTCATGCCTTAATCATAGCTCAGGGGCATGTTTGAGAAGTTCATAAATTCATGCCTCTGAAGTCTGAAAGCTTCCACGGAGTGTACAAGAACGCTACAACAAACGGAGTATTTCTTATACCACTTGATTCATAGTATGATGCCACACACACCCAACTTTTCACAAGGGCTTCTATACCTCCCATGAAGGAGGCTTACTACTGACTTAGCAGGATCACAGTGCCTCCTGTAGCCACTACTCAAACCTCATCCGCGATGACTGAATCTCACGAGAGAGGAGGTTCATCACAATTCATGGGACAATGCATATATAGTAAAGGATGTGGACGCTCATGCCAACCGTGCACATACTGCCACCGTTTCAGCCATTCTAAGGACACTTGCTACCAGATGCATGCTCAATCGCGTCGGCCTATGTTGCCGAGCATGTCAAATCTACTATCACTTATACTGATCAAAAGTTCAACGATCGTGTCTCTTGTCTAAGGGAGATCAAGACTCCTTTTATAGGCCCTATTAGTGCTCCTTCGACCCTTTCTAACGTTGCTACCTCTGCCTCTGCCACTACCTCAGGTATAGTTTAAACACTTACTAGCTGACACATTGTAGACATTTCAGAGTGGACTATGGACTTCCGGAATATCTCACCATCTCTGCGGAGTTCACTTCATACAATTCAGTTCACCCAGGTAGACCTGTAAACATTGTAGATGTGACACATTCCTCTATTATATGACAGTGGGAGATTCGATTGACACCGTCTATATATCTACAAAGCGAGCTTCATGCATCTGATTTTTCTATGAACTTGTTATCCATTAATCAGATTACTAAAGGTCTAAATTATCATACCATGTTTAGCCTCTCTTCTCTTATGCTTCAGGATATACGCACGAGTAGGGTGATTGGATGTGGCTATGAGCAAGTGGGTCTCTACAGACTAGTCTAGTCTCCTTATGCTGGCTGATTTTCCATCATACTGGATCGGTTTCTCTGTACATGTAGCATTTTTGGTTCTGTCATCTTCCTCTACAAAGCTATGTAGAGTCTTCCTGCAGTTTCCTTCTCAGTTTACTTTCTAGTATGAGGCATGCCAGCTTGGGAAGCATCACCATTCCAATTTTCCTAATCATTAGAGTCTTAGAAGTAGTTCTTGACTTGAGTTAGTTCATTTTGATATTTGGATCCTGGTTGTGTTCCTGATCACTTGGGGCACATATTTATCTGGTTGTCGATGATTTTTCTATCTATCCTGGGTTTTTCTTCTTTAAAATGAGTTTGAGACTGGGTATATTATTCAAGCTTTCATTATTGAAATAAAGAACATTTTTTTGCTATTGTTAAGTATGTTCACTTTGATAATGTCCTAGATTTTTTTACCATTCAACTCTCTCAGTTCTTCAACTCCCTTGACATCTTATATCAAACCTCTTGTGCTTGCACCGTCACCTTCTTGATGACTCTTATCCAGAGTCATGCTGCCACTCTTTTTGGGGTGATGCAGTCCTTATTGGCTGCTACCTGAACCGGTCAACAGTACATCGTCCTCCATGTTAGGAGAAAAGGTTCCTTTTTCGAAGGTGCTTCTCGATAAGGACATTTTCTCTCTAACACATCGTGTCTTTGGCTCTGTGGCTTTTATTCATCACATGACTCCTGTCCATCTCTTACTTAATGCATCTTTGTTGTCTACTCTCAGACCCACAACGAGCACTAGTGCTTTGATCCTGATAGATGAAAGTATTATGTCAGTGTTGACTTCACCTTCTTTGAGTCTATTATGTATTTTTCTTCCACATGATACTGGTTGACTTTGTTTGAGTTTGGTAAGGAAGTTTACATTCCACCTCCTCCTTCGCCTCTACCCCCTCTTCCTTTTCCTCTTCTCGTGGTTCAAACTTTGCTCATTACTATATTCGGAGATCGACTACTGTATTGCCTGCTCTTGTACCTTCCCCTTCATCCTGCATGCCCTAAGTAAATTCTAAGCACTTAATTTCTAGTGATTGCACTGTTGATTTATCTGTACAGTAGGAGACTTTATGGGTTGAGCATGTAGCACCTCAATAGAGTACATGAGGCAGATTGTTCAGAGGATCTTTATTAATCCACTGCTCTTTGAAATAGGAGGCATACTCATGCTGCATATCCCCTTGCAACCCATGTTACAGTAGGATGTTTTTCAGAGGATTTTAGGAAGTTTCTAGTGAGACTTTGTTGCAATCCCACACACATTTCAGGAGGCTGTGTGAGATAATCGGTAACACTTTGCTATGGAGGAGGAAATGACCGTGCTCCAGTCTCGTTGCATGTGGAGCGTAGTTACTACCTCAAGAGGAGCATTTATGGTAGGCTGCAAATGGATCTATATAGTGAAGTAGCGAGCATATGGCAGTGTTGATCACTACCAGGTTAGGCTTGTGGCACATGGATTCTCCCAGATATATGAGGGTAGACTATCAGAACATGTTTTCCCTCAAAGGTCGTCATTCTATCCTTCGGATCCTCTTATATATTGTTGTTGTACATGATTGATCTCTTTCTTAACTTGCTGTTAAGAATGCTTTCTTGTATGATGACTTGCAAGAGAAAGTTTATATGCACCAGGCACCTAGGTTTGCTATCGAGGGAGTGACAGAAGACATGCAAACTGTATAATGCCATTTATGGACTTAAACCGAGTTTCAGAGTATGGTTCCAGAAGCTCTAGGACTTGATAAAGCAGCATGACTCCATGAGATTGACTGCAGATCATTTGGTCTTTGTATATAGGACACATAGAGGAATTTGTTGGTTTTCCTGGACATCGGTTGTTGGGTACGGGTGGATTAGACAATATAACGTGAATCGCTGCAAATGGTAAACCCAAACAACCATAACATTACACAACACTTTCAATCACAAGATAAACACTCAATACACAAGTGCACATGTATTTAACGTGGAAACCCTCTTGGGTAAAAACCATGACCTAAGTCTCCCAGCTCAAGCTTTTAACCTAATCCACACAGGTTTTCCACTAACCTGAATTGCTTACATAGGCGTCCCAAGCGTATTACAATAAGTTGTTCTAGATAGCTTATAACCGTATTACAATTAAGTAACAAATCTAATAACCTCAATATCAAACTACAATATGTAATGAATAATATAAGGCAAAACTAAAATGATCTTACAGAGCGAGGAGCGTGCTCGTAAGAATTGATCGCAGAACATTAGAGTTGTAAACGTGAAGAACGGAGCAAAAAATAGCTATTCGATCTCTCTTTCGGAGTATAGAGTGGAAAGCAGAGAGGAAAACTTGTTGTTCTTGTTGTGGGTTGTAGAATGAGGTATGGGATCCTATTTATAGGGCTAGAGTCTCCACAGCCAGTGGCTTTGAAAAAGTAATCATTGTAAATATATCAGGAATGAAATCATCTTCAAAAATCTTTTGAAAATAGAATAGATCGATCGAGATACAAAATATAATTGATCGTAATCAAATGATCGATAATGTAGATTTTGATGATCGATAAGAATTAGAAGATGATCGTCCATATATCAAAATTGATCGATTAGAATATGAGCCATTATATTTCAAATATTGATCAATCAGGAAATAAGTTGATTGATCATGTATGATCGATCAGGTCAGACGGTTGATCGATCAACTTGACTCTTTGACATAAAAGTCTACATCGAAGTGTTGAAATGCAAGATGTATGATTCTTGAGGTCTTCTACATTTTAAGACAATGACTGAATGCAAGACTCGATAAAAGAAAAGACCCAGTGTTCTTCTTGAGCTTGAGATCCTTCCTCGAGCTTATGTTCTGTAGCTTTGAACGCGTTTGAGGTTCTCAACATATTTTTCACTAGTTGAGCTCCTTAGCTTGAGCTTTTTCCTTGTCCAATAGCTTTCCAGCTCTTGACTTAGGTACAAGCTTTACACACATGTTTTGTCTATTTGCACAAGTTTGGTTATCATCAAAATATGCTTGCTCATGTACTAACAATCTCCCCACTTATGCATGACCTCACAATCTCCCTCTTTTTTATGTCGACAAAATATTTTATATGTTTGCAAAATAATGTATGTGCGAGCAAACAATTTTGATATACAATCTTTTCTCCCTTTTTTGACATAATTTTTTTTAAATTGATAACAAAAGTTGATTAATGCTAATTATTGGATAAATAGATGACTAAATAAATTCTCCCCCTTTTGTTTGAATACATTCTTTTTAATTTAAGCTCCTCCTAAAATAGAGCTCTCCCTTAATCTATACTTAAACGCTCCTCCTGAAAGATAAGAGTCGAGGGCTCATCGCTAATGCATGATATGCATGATCAACTTAAGAAAAAAGATAAGAAGTCACATAGGGTTCTTGGCAATGGACTTCTCTAGTCTTGATAGCTTATCCGTGACGGTGATATCCATCCATGGTTCCGAAAGTTACTCAGCCTTGACGGAGTTCATCTCTGATGTTGATGTGGCCTCCGATAGCTGAAAGATTTTGATTTGGTACTGTTTCTTTTTCGGGTCCTTCAGGGTTAAGTTGCACACTCTTCTTCTTTTTTGAAACTCATTTTCTTTTGTGGAAAAAATTAGAGCTAGAAGTATGATTTTCTATCTTCTATTTTTCTTTTTCATTAGCATGCACAAAACTAGTATTCCTTTAAGCTCAACAATATCTTTTTCTAAACAGCTAATTTTATCTTTAAAACTATTAAGATCTTTTTTAAGCAGTTCTTATTCTTTCTTCAAAACATCTAAGTCATTAAGAAAAGCGATTTATCTTCTACTAATTTCTTGATCTTGAAAGGTATTGTAAAGCTCAGTATAAGAAAGTTTACTTATCTCAGTATCGTAATCTGAGTCAGATGAGTTGGATTGAACTATCCTAACGAATCCCAAGCACGTGCTTTTGCTTTCTTCGCCACTACTGCTTGTATCTTCCCAAGTTGCTTGCAGTGCTTTCCTCTTGGACTTCTCGAACTTCTTTTCATGTCTAAAGTTCTTCTGCAACTGAGAGCAATCCTTCTTCACGTACCCCACGTTGTTGGATTGGAAGCATTTGATTCTCTTTCTCAATTTCTCTTCTTGAGAAAGAACTTGAATAGCTGGATCATGAATGCGATATGCCATCACAATCAGATCTCTCGATTGATCCCTTGTTTCGTGTTAGGGCTAGATTGTTCTGCGGCTTATCTTCTCCTTTCTTTTTGTACATTTTCTTTAATTCATAGGCAAGAATGTTACCTATGAGATCTTCTAACGAGGTTGTGCTTAAGTTGCCGGACTCTTCGATGATAGACCTTGTGTTCCCAGTCATCATATAGATAGATGATAACTTCTCTAGGAAGTTCTCTGGGTAGAAAGGTTCTTCCTAGACATGGTTTCAGATTTCACGAAATTTCGCTGAAATTTCGGTTTCGACAAGGAACGAAAACTTCGAGCGAAATGACGACTTGAGGGTAATTACCGGTCATTTCTTCACAAATGGTGGTCGATATGGGCGAAATGTCATTGATGTTTTATCGAAATTTCTATGAAATATTGTATCGACATGGTATCGATACAATATCCGAAATCGATATTTAAATCCTTGATCCTAGATACCTTAATTGATTCACTATTGCAATGTTCATATCCTTTATGTTTTCTTCCTTATGCATCTTGTATGTTTCATACTCAAGTATAAGCATTCTAAAACGAGATTCTTTTACCTTAGTTGTCCTTTCATGTATAGTTTCATGACACTTCCATATCTCATAAGTTGTCTTCAGATTTGAAACTCGATTGAATTTGGCTTCGGACAGATTGCAATATTATAGAATTTATTTCCGTGGAGTTTAGCATCATTTGAGCTAATTCAGCGGCAGTATAGCCTATCTACTTCTCCTATATAAACTTGAATTCTTTTCACATCATATTCCATATCGTGAAATTTGACAACTAAAGGAAGATCATCATCGAATGCCAGTTGATGGGTGCAGGTTGATCAAAAAATATTACCTATATCTCTGCAAATAGTAAACTCAAACAACTACAACGTTATGTAGAACTTTCAATCACAAGATAAGCAATAAATCCACAAGTGCACATGTATTTAACGTAGACACCCTCTTGGGTAAAAATCATGACATGAATCTCCCGACTCGGGCTTTCAACCTGACCCACACGGATCTTCCACTAACCTGAGTTGCTTATGATGAGAATCAAAACATATTACAAGTTGTTTCGGAAAACTTACAACCATATTACAATTAATTAACAAACCTAATAACCTTAATATCAAAGTAGAAAATGTAATGAATAATATGAGGCAAAACTAAAACGCTCTTACAGAGTGAGGAGCATGCCCGTAAGAATTGATTGTAGAAAACCAGAGCTGTATGCGTGATGAACGGAGCAAAAAATAACTCTTCGATCTTTCTCTCAAAGTACAAAGTGGAAAGCAGAGAGGAGAACTTATTGCTATTGTTGTGTATTGTATAATGAGATATGTGGTCCTATTTACAAAGCTAGAGTCTCCATAACTGCCGGCTTTGAAAAATAGCCGTTATGAACACATTGGGATGAAATCGCTTTCAAAAATCTTCTTGAGATGGAGTATGATCGATCAAGATACAAAAGATCATCGATAATAAATAAATAATCGATCATGTGGATTTTGGTGATCGATGAAAATCAAAAGATAATCAATTAGAGATCAAAATTGATCGATCGAAATATAGCCATTATAATTTAAATATTGATCAATCGGGAAACAAGTTGGTTAATTAGGTATGATCGATCATGTCAGAATAGTTGATCAATCAGCTGGAATTCTTGACTTGAAAGTCAAAGTGCTGAATGCAAGATATATGGTTTTTGAGGTCTTTTACATTTTAAAACAATTAGAAATTGTATGACTCAATAAAAGAAAAGACTTCACATTCTTCTTGAGCTTGAGATCATTCCATGAGCTTAAATTCCTTATCTTTGAAATTCTTTGAGCTTCTTAGCATTTTTTCACTTAAGCTTGAGCTCCTTGACGGATCCGGAAATGCTGCTTTTAAAAAGTTGTTTTTTATCGTGTTGTGCGTTGTAGGCGGCAATCAGAAACGGTCAAGAAAATACCACAAATAATTTATTCAATTTTTATCTCGTGGTTTTATGTTTATTTTACTTGGGCAAGTCCCAAGGTCGATCACAAGGAGGCAAAGGAACAACCTAGAATTAAGTCTATCAAAGTTCGTGTTCGGTTTTCGAGGCGGTCTTTTTTTTGGAATTTTAAGTGCAATAAAAGATGCAAAATGCAACTTTGGCCTTATTTTAGGGACTAAACTGTAAATTACGTTCAAATGATGTCCGAAAAATACGAAACTTGGCCACAATGTAAACTATAATGAAATGGATGCACTGCATTTTTTTTTGGAATTTTTGGATGAAATATGA
Organism: Ottelia alismoides; assembly: GCA_037367405.1. Lineage (NCBI taxonomy): Eukaryota > Viridiplantae > Streptophyta > Magnoliopsida > Alismatales > Hydrocharitaceae > Ottelia > Ottelia alismoides. The sequence goes on from JAZKJV010008758.1 coordinate 28,574, forward strand.
ATTTTTTATGGATTTTTAAATGCAAACAAAATGATTTGTAATATTTAATTTTAATAAATATCAAACCTACTTATTTTCGAGAATCAAAATTATCTGAGATCTATCACTAGGTGACGGATCTCAGAAAAATCCTAAACCTCGAAAATGTGGGGTTTAATGTCTACTAAAAATTAAATACTAAAATATGCAAAATGATTTTTACAGGACAAAATATGCATGCAAATGAAAATCTTTTTGGGCACAATGTTAAGAATAATTAACTCTACAAGATGTGATTTTTCGGGGATTTTTAGAGCAATGGTTAATCAACTATGAATCTTAGAGTAAGAGATGGGCAAAATACGCAAATTTTCATAAAACAATTATTTATTAATTAACCATCAATCACAAAATTACCCACAAGATGTCAAACAGTAGAGAATTAATTAACGAACATCATGCTATTTTTAGATTAATTAAATAATGTAAAGAAAATGTCTAGAATCACAGGGGAACACAGGGGTACAGACGCAATATAAATAAATAAATAAACATGCATAGGGGGACTTGTTTGTAATTACCTATACCCCAGAGGGTATTTCTGCAAAATTCCCAGCAGGTCACGTGCCCCGCACGTGACCCTGGGTCGGCGGGCCTGAAGCGCAAATAGTGGAACCTCCAGGGGGCTGCGTGCAATTTGCCCCGAGGAACGTGCGAGGCACGTGTCCTGGGGTTGCTGCTGACGTCGTGCTGGCGTCCCCCCGCACGCGCCTCGCACGTGGGGGGTCTCGGGACTCGCACCCGGCTGCTGGCGGTGTGGAGGCGGAGGGCCGGCCGATGCGGAAGGGAGGCCGGTGCGACTGGAGGGTCCCTGAGCAAGGAGAGGCGGAGGAGACCCTCAGGTTTCGCGCCCGGTCTGTGCTGAGCAGAGGCTGGTCCAAGGCGCTGGCGATCTGGCGAGGTGGCAGAGGGTGCTCGGCCTCTCCTGGCGGATGTCGATGAAGGCGCAGCTGGAGGAGATGAAGAGCTCCTGGACGGTGGCTGTGAAGACGAAGGGCGGCGTTGTTGACGATGAACGGAGCGGCGTGACTGGAGAGGGAGCAGTTGATGTCGTTGGCGACGTAGATGAAGGTAGCTGTCGTAGTTGGTCGGAGAAGAAGGTCGTTGTCGAGGCGGAGATGGCGATGAAGATGTTGTCGGAGACGTGGGCTCGACGGAGGACCGGAGCGATGGCAGCTCGCGCGAGGGCGGTGCACGGCAAGGCGTCGCCGCCTTGGATCTCGCCGCAATGGCGACCCACCAGCGCTGTCACCGCCGGGAGGAAGGCCAAGGGGTGATCGGCGGATACGTTTCGAGGGAGGCGGCGGTGGTTCTTAAATAGGATGGGTTGGGTCGCCGGGTATGGCAGGAGATCGGGAGCGATGCGACGAGGGTTTGATTGGATGGGGGAATGGAGATCTGAAGGGGATGATCGCGGGCGGCGCAAGATGTGGCCGCGAGATGCGCGGCGGCGATGGCGGAGATTTCGGGGGACGGCGGAGACTGATTTGGGAAAGGGGAATGGCGGAGGAAGGAGATGCACAGCGGCCGTCCGATCGGCCGAGATCGGACGGCCGTGGTTGAACCACGTGGCAAGTGGGATGGGGAGCCGCTGGAGGCACGTGCGGAGCACGTGCCTGGGGAGGGACGTGCGACGCACGTGCGTCCCTTTTTTTATTATTATTTTTTATTTTATTTTTTTTATTTTTTATTTAATTTTTTTATTTTATTTTTTTAATTAAAAACGATATAATAATGCCAAAAATGGCTGACACGTGGCGGCCTCTGGGGCTGCCACGTGTCAGCACCAGAAAATTCAGAGAATAATTATCTTGTAAAATCGAAAATAAATAGTAAATGACCTCGGATCGAAAAACTTCCTTCACGAAAATTGCTCGTCTCGACGAGATCTACAACTTTCATGAAGACATCAAAACCCAAATCGGTCAAATGTAAAAAGTGAATTTTTTGGGGTATCCTATGTACATAGAATACCTTGATTTTTGGTTTTATACTTTTTATGTCATTTTTAAACATGATAAAAATCCGGAAAAATTACGGTAAAATCAAAGATAAATAAAGACACATTAATCTAATTTTTTTGGATTTTTATTGATTAAGAAAATATATACATAAAATACAAGGTCAAAACCGCGAAAATATACAATGTACAAAAGAGGCCCAAAACCCAACTTTCACATACGAGCTCTGATTCACTTGAACTTGGTCTTGTTTTAAAGGTAATTGAATGCACATTAGTTCAAAAGTGAATAGGATTAAATCGGACACTGAATGGAGAAGATATGTGGCTTTTAGTCCGAAAATCCTGAAATTAGGGTTTGGGTTTTTGGTCCACTTATTTGGGTTAGTTATTTTTTTGTATTTTTTCTTTATTCTTATTAGTGATATGTACACAGTGGAAGTGGTTTTGAGTTATTCGGAGTTAGCATGAATGTGTTAAAAATCTGGGAAGTTAGGCTTATTTACAGGTCATTTTGGCTTGGATTTTTGGCTTCTTATTTTGTGCAGATTTTTGTGCTAAAATGCAATTCTTATGGAAATATGCATGAATGCTAATTATGCAAAATAGATGCCAGAATGCTGTTGATTTTGAGGGATTTGAGCTTAATAAATGAGATTTAGAGTGATGAATACGAGATTCATCATCCCCCTATACGTAAACCATGCTCGTCCCTGAGCATCAAAAAGAAATGCCATGAGGAGAAATGAGATTGGGTTCCAAACCAAGACCATGAGCTGAAGGTGAAAGTGAACCTAAACTCAACCTTTGGATTATTTGTGTGTTGGAACTTCTGTGAGACTTAGAATTTTAAAATCAACAGCCCTCAAGTTCTACACATCATTGCTACAGTTTCGGCTCAGAAGTCATCTTAGATCAATCATCTTCCCAAAGTATACTCTTTGAACATTGAATAACCGACTCTTGTGTGTGAAATATTTTAGCTCTTCCCATCCAGAATGCCGGACTACTGCACAAGCCTCCTCTCCAATAACTCGTCCTCGGGGAGTCAGGTATTTCCTTCTAAGGTCTGTCGCGCTGTGTTCACAATCGAATTGGGGGGAGAAGATAGAAGAATGAGAAAAGAACTGGAGGGTGGCCAGTGTAGTCACCTCTCCTTGTGAAGATGGCCAGTGTAGCCGAGTCTCCACCAAGATCTGCAGGTTTCTGGAAGCTTGGACCTTTTTGGTCAGATTTTATTTGGTAGTTGCTTCTTTATATTTGGAATTTTTGGTGGTTCTGCTTGGATCTTGTTGTGCCCCTACGGATATAGAATCTTTTGTTTCCGTACATTTTTTGGGGTCTTAGAAAAAATTGTGCCCAGCCGTCCATCCCTTTTCCGAAGCTTTATTTCAACCCGTACTCCGGTCTTTAGATTTCCACGCTACCAGAAAAGAAACTCACACAGTCTTCCAACATATGTTTGAGTTGAGCTAAGTGCATAGTGCGAGAGTACAAATTAATTCCTTATTCCAGAGTTGTACCTAGAATGAAGAGACCAGGTTAGACACTAAGAGTCAAACGCTGTACATTGTCATGTGGAACTCAAAGAATTAAGTCAACGACCTGAAGACTCTAAAATTCCATTTCTCGGTGAAGTTCCTCTGAAAATTAGGTGGATTAAGGTCACGTCCAGACCACTCTCGGTTTCGGCTCATAACTCGGTTCAGAACCCAAAGACTTTTCACATATGCAAATGCGATGTGTGTGAAATGCAGACATATTTTTTTTCTTCTTTTTTTTATGCAAAGGGTTTGTGTGTGTGTGTGTTTTTTTTTTGAATAAGAAGCCATTTTGGGCAAAGTCAGTGTTAGTGGCAAAAGGTTTTTTTTTTTTGAGAAATTACCCACCCCGTAAATACATATAGACTTACGCGCAAGTACGAGGTATGGCTAAAATATATACAAAGTATATATACAGACCCCCCTATACTTAGCGAGTGCTGTGTCCTCAGAGCACAAGAAGCGTAAAGAAGACATAGCTCGGGCTAAGCGTAAGGGAGTGAAAAAATAAATGAAGCGGTCTGGATATGTGAATGAAGAGAGTATATACAGGTGGATGTCGGTTCCCCCTATACTTAGGCTCTGGATAGCCTAAGTATGGAAGAAGGGTGGATATGGAGCGATTAGGAGTCAGGAGAAGAATGGTATATACAGATGGCATCGGTCCCCCCTATACTTAGGCCTTGGCCTAAGTAGAGGAAGAAGCTGTACAAGGGAACCGATGTGGTCGGGAGGGAGGGTGGGTAGCCGATGATTAAGGCGGTTTACGGCTGATCTTCTTGTGAGCCTGCGGTGGGAGATCGTAATGATGAGTTGGAGATGAGGCATATGATTCCCAACTATTATCAGTGTCATCCTCAGAAATATCATGATAAATAGTAGATGAAATATTTGAGTCAGATGAAAAGTAACCATCATCAGAGTTATCCTCAGACGAATAGTATTTGAAAGTGGACACACTCCAGATATTCATGTCTTTTTGTTTTATCAATTGTTTCCTCAAAATTCGTTCCTTTTTAAGATCAATTAGTTTGTCCTCAGATGAATATTCAGATGCTCCGGTCTCAGTCAGCTCATAAGAAATAATTCCAGTGTACTTGTGGAAGGTAGGAGCATCAGCTTTGGATGAGTAATAATTAGGAACGGGAGTTGTCCAACGAGAATCAAATTTTGGATCCTTGCGAAGATATGGCTTTAGAGATGCTGAACAGACTTCACTCATGTAGACTACCTTTTCCGGACCTGATGAGGGATCATCAACCGATTCCTCTTCCGAAAGATCAAAGGTGACTTTCTTTTTCTTGTTTCGTGAAGATGTCGGTTCACTTGAGTAACCAGATGAATAGCCATTAAAATTCTTCTCCTTGGTCAGAGTTCGGGCTACGTGTTCGCTCTTTGTTTCCTGAATATTGGTGCACTCTTGATTTGGGAGGATTTGGTCAAGATAATCAGAGTAGGTTGCTCCAGGGTGCGACCATGCAAATGTCTCAGGATCGTAGTAGAAAACTGCGGGAATTGAGATATCGGGGAGAGTCTCTAAACCAATAGTCTCATTAACAAACGCAATCTCAGGTGTAGCAGTGGGGTAGGGCTCTTCTACCGTTTTATGGTTGCGGTTGTTGGGGACTTCGTGGGTTACTTTAGAAAATCGTGGTTCCTCAAAGACTATATCAGATCGTAGTGATTCCAATGCCGTAAAATTTATTTCCCGAGTCTCACAATCGATACTCGCCTTGGCCAATGCCAAGAATGGTTTTCCGAGAATGATTGGAGACTGGGTGAATTCTCCTTGATGCTCAATATCAATAATCGTGAATTCCACCTTGAGCGGAGCACCTTGGAATTTCATGATGACAGAAATGGTTCCTCTCGGCCTTTTTATCGATCGGTCTGCCAATTGAACAATCTCTCGTATCTTCCGAATTGGCCCGAGTTTGAGTTTGTGAAATACAGAGGTCAGGAGGATATTGATCGGTGAATCGTCATCAATACGAGCATGTGTGAAGATTGTGTCTTTGATTTCGCAGTCAAATCTGGGCAACCGCTTCACTATGCGGCTTTTGGTTTTTCTCCTCAACACCAAGGAGGAGGCCATTGACAAGATATGTCTTTCAGTTTTTGTTCTAATCCTTCCTGACTTTTTGATGATTAATCTGTCCATTAGAAATTTCTTGAGGTCAGGGAAGTGTTCAATGGCCTTTATGATGGGAAGTTCAAAAATCAAGTATTTCTCCAGTGCTTCCCGTAAAGCAGGATCCAAATTCCTCAGATCTTCTTCAGATTCAATTTTTATAAGATTTTCTGGATTTTCAAATTTTTTTGTATTTTCTGTGTGGTGTGGCGATGTGGTGTCTTCCTTAGATGAGTAGGGGCCTTGATGTTCAGAGTTTGGGTCAGAGGCGTAGTCATTCCTAGGGGAATAATGAGCAGAAGTTTTGATATTAGAGTCATCCCTAGGTCTTTGGATATCCTCAAAATTTTCATCATGGAATCCAATCATTTCTTCATTTAGTTTTACACCCGATCCACCATAGAATGAGATTACTCGGTCGGCAAATTTTTGAAATCTATCCTCCATCAATTCAAATCTCGTTTTTATCCTCGAAACATTATCCTCACAATTTTGTTCATGATCAACCACAGGAGCATTCGGATTTTGTGCAATAATTTCGTCTTCCATTTTTCTGTATATGCGGAGAGGAGAATTTCTTGGAATATCCATTATATAATCATTTCTTGAAAATTTCTCCTCAAAATTTATGGAAGGAGGCTGCTTATTTGGTACAGGCATGTGTGTTTGGTCTGAGTATAGTTCAGTCCTTTGATCATGATTGGTCAGATCTTGATATTGTGGAGTCAGCATACGGGGTTTATATGTGTCTAGGAGTTCAGTCCAGTCCTCTGTATGAGTATCATGTCTGACAAGGGGTCTGTCATGGTCAATCCAACGATGATGATCATTAAGCGCATGTCTTTCCATCTGGGTTTGGGTTCTCTGCCAGTCACGGGAGTTAAAGAGATTTTGATCTTGAAATGTTTCATTGGCGAGAGAGTGAGAATAAGGCGGTTCAGTCCAAGATGGTGTGGTTGGATGATTTGAGAAAGGATTTAATGAGGTCGAAGTCATCTGCGGTTGAAAGCTTCCCGCAAATGTTGGAGGGTTAAACGAAGAGGAAGTAGTGGATTTGGGCCAAACCGACATAGATTTGTTTTCATAGTGGTGTTCAGTCATTTTTGAAGGAGCTGAGAGAAATGATGGGTTGGATCTGAAATTTGGAAAAATTTCCATGATGAGATTAAAATCAAGAGATGAGAGAGATGATTGTATGGGACAGAAAATTTTATCAACTGTGCGGCTATTGATCTTTGATATCGGTTCACGCACACCAATACAAACACAAATCAAACCCCGGGTTCACCAACTCACACAATGAAGCCGTAAGATTTCGGCTATTATCTTTTCGATTTTAGTTGGTGATAATTCAATCTTGGCAAAAATTTAGCGAGCTGAGATTTTGGATTTGGGCTCTATCCTTAAGTGTCGTCTCTCGCTCACTCAGAAAAAATAAAATCATCCAAGGTCGGGGTTACTCTCCCGCAAAAATTCTTGATTTTATGGGTTATTTGAGATCAGATATATTTAGCAGTCCCGATTTTAATGAGGTGATCACTGAAAAATTAGATGAGCACAAATACGCGTCTACCGTCCAGTCCCAATTTCCTTTAAAGTTATGTTATAAAACAAGAGAGAGGAGTTCGGGAAAAGCCGATGCACGCGGAAAACTATGATGAATGCTCAGTGAGAAGACTTACAGTGAATCCTCGCAATCTCCATGTGGGATGCTAGACAGAATTTAAAAATTATTCTAAATGAAATGCAAGCCGATGGAAAAACCGCACCTAAGCAGAAAGTTCTATTAGCGGGAAGAATTGATTTAATTTTGGCTAAGTTTGAACGATCTATGTGTGTCTCAATTTAAAGTGCAGTGTGGCTTAAGATCCTACGAGCACAAGCAAAAATATAAATGCTCTGAGAGCCGTAAGTGCAGGTCTATCCTAATCGCCACTCAAGTCGGGCCCCACCCTCGCCGGAGAGTGAAACAGGCCACGACACACCACAGAATAAAGTTTAGAGGTCTTTTACACACGCGAGAGTCCAAACGGACACCGCTGTAAAATTGCAGAAATTAAAGTGCAGAAATTAAAATCCTAGACTCTACTCTCTCTCACGACTCGACTCGATCTTAAATTATTTGCGGTTTTTGGTGAAGTTGCGTCGGTTATTGAAAACCGCTCCACGTACAAGGTACCTCGCAAAAAAAATAAGAGAGAAAATGTAAGAGAGTGACTCAAAAAATAATATGAAAAATAAATGCTGAAAATAAATTGCAGAAAAAAAAATGGAATTTACAATGAAAAATTCGGGGGTCAGACTACCCGAATGTGAAAAACCGAACAAAATTTTTTTAGACAAAAATCTAAGCCGTTTGCCTCCCTGGCAACGGCGCCATCTGACGGATCCGGAAATGCTGCTTTTAAAAAGTTGTTTTTTATCGTGTTGTGCGTTGTAGGCGGCAATCAGAAACGGTCAAGAAAATACCACAAATAATTTATTCAATTTTTATCTCGTGGTTTTATGTTTATTTTACTTGGGCAAGTCCCAAGGTCGATCACAAGGAGGCAAAGGAACAACCTAGAATTAAGTCTATCAAAGTTCGTGTTCGGTTTTCGAGGCGGTCTTTTTTTTGGAATTTTAAGTGCAATAAAAGATGCAAAATGCAACTTTGGCCTTATTTTAGGGACTAAACTGTAAATTACGTTCAAATGATGTCCGAAAAATACGAAACTTGGCCACAATGTAAACTATAATGAAATGGATGCACTGCATTTTTTTTTGGAATTTTTGGATGAAATATGAATTTTTTATGGATTTTTAAATGCAAACAAAATGATTTGTAATATTTAATTTTAATAAATATCAAACCTACTTATTTTCGAGAATCAAAATTATCTGAGATCTATCACTAGGTGACGGATCTCAGAAAAATCCTAAACCTCGAAAATGTGGGGTTTAATGTCTACTAAAAATTAAATACTAAAATGTGCAAAATGATTTTTACAGGACAAAATATGCATGCAAATGAAAATCTTTTTGGGCACAATGTTAAGAATAATTAACTCTACAAGATGTGATTTTTCGGGGATTTTTAGAGCAATGGTTAATCAACTATGAATCTTAGAGTAAGAGATGGGCAAAATACGCAAATTTTCATAAAACAATTATTTATTAATTAACCATCAATCACAAAATTACCCACAAGATGTCAAACAGTAGAGAATTAATTAACGAACATCATGCTATTTTTAGATTAATTAAATAATGTAAAGAAAATGTCTAGAATCACAGGGGAACACAGGGGTACAGACGCAATATAAATAAATAAATAAACATGCATAGGGGGACTTGTTTGTAATTACCTATACCCCAAAGGGTATTTCTGCAAAATTCCCAGCAGGTCACGTGCCCCGCACGTGACCCTGGGTCGGCGGGCCTGAAGCGCAAATAGTGGAACCTCCAGGGGGCTGCGTGCAATTTGCCCCGAGGAACGTGCGAGGCACGTGTCCTGGGGTTGCTGCTGACGTCGTGCTGGCGTCCCCCCGCACGCGCCTCGCACGTGGGGGGTCTCGGGACTCGCACCCGGCTGCTGGCGGTGTGGAGGCGGAGGGCCGGCCGATGCGGAAGGGAGGCCGGTGCGACTGGAGGGTCCCTGAGCAAGGAGAGGCGGAGGAGACCCTCAGGTTTCGCGCCCGGTCTGTGCTGAGCAGAGGCTGGTCCAAGGCGCTGGCGATCTGGCGAGGTGGCAGAGGGTGCTCGGCCTCTCCTGGCGGATGTCGATGAAGGCGCAACTGGAGGAGATGAAGAGCTCCTGGACGGTGGCTGTGAAGACGAAGGGCGGCGTTGTTGACGATGAACGGAGCGGCGTGACTGGAGAGGGAGCAGTTGATGTCGTTGGCGACGTAGATGAAGGTAGCTGTCGTAGTTGGTCGGAGAAGAAGGTCGTTGTCGAGGCGGAGATGGCGATGAAGATGTTGTCGGAGACGTGGGCTCGACGGAGGACCGGAGCGATGGCAGCTCGCGCGAGGGCGGTGCACGGCAAGGCGTCGCCGCCTTGGATCTCGCCGCAATGGCGACCCACCAGCGCTGTCACCGCCGGGAGGAAGGCCAAGGGGTGATCGGCGGATACGTTTCGAGGGAGGCGGCGGTGGTTCTTAAATAGGATGGGTTGGGTCGCCGGGTATGGCAGGAGATCGGGAGCGATGCGACGAGGGTTTGATTGGATGGGGGAATGGAGATCTGAAGGGGATGATCGCGGGCGGCGCAAGATGTGGCCGCGAGATGCGCGGCGGCGATGGCGGAGATTTCGGGGGACGACGGAGACTGATTTGGGAAAGGGGAATGGCGGAGGAAGGAGATGCACAGCGGCCGTCCGATCGGCCGAGATCGGACGGCCGTGGTTGAACCACGTGGCAAGTGGGATGGGGAGCCGCTGGAGGCACGTGCGGAGCACGTGCCTGGGGAGGCACGTGCGACGCACGTGCGTCCCTTTTTTTTTTATTATTTTTTATTTTATTTTATTTTATTTTATATTTAATTTTTTTATTTTATTTTTTTAATTAAAAACGATATAATAATGCCAAAAATGGCTGACACGTGGCGGCCTCTGGGGCTGCCACGTGTCAGCACCAGAAAATTCAGAGAATAATTATCTTGTAAAATCGAAAATAAATAGTAAATGACCTCGGATCGAAAAACTTCCTTCACGAAAATTGCTCGTCTCGACGAGATCTACAACTTTCATGAAGACATCAAAACCCAAATCGGTCAAATGTAAAAAGTGAATTTTTTGGGGTATCCTATGTACATAGAATACCTTGATTTTTGGTTTTATACTTTTTATGTCATTTTTAAACATGATAAAAATCCGGAAAAATTACGGTAAAATCAAAGATAAATAAAGACACATTAATCTAATTTTTTTGGATTTTTATTGATTAAGAAAATATATACATAAAATACAAGGTCAAAACCGCGAAAATATACAATGTACAAAAGAGGCCCAAAACCCAACTTTCACATACGAGCTCTGATTCACTTGAACTTGGTCTTGTTTTAAAGGTAATTGAATGCACATTAGTTCAAAAGTGAATAGGATTAAATCGGACACTGAATGGAGAAGATATGTGGCTTTTAGTCCGAAAATCCTGAAATTAGGGTTTGGGTTTTTGGTCCACTTATTTGGGTTAGTTATTTTTTTGTATTTTTCCTTTATTCTTATTAGTGATATGTACACAGTGGAAGTGGTTTTGAGTTATTCGGAGTTAGCATGAATGTGTTAAAAATCTGGGAAGTTAGGCTTATTTACAGGTCATTTTGGCTTGGATTTTTGGCTTCTTATTTTGTGCAGATTTTTGTGCTAAAATGCAATTCTTATGGAAATATGCATGAATGCTAATTATGCAAAATAGATGCCAGAATGCTGTTGATTTTGAGGGATTTGAGCTTAATAAATGAGATTTAGAGTGATGAATACGAGATTCATCACTCCTCAACTTGAGCTTTTTCCTTGTCCAGTAGCTTTCCTGCCCTTGACCTAGCTACGAGTTTTACACATAAGTTTTGTCTATATGCACAAGTTTTGTTATCATCAAAATATAAATGCTCATGTACTAACAATCTCACCACCTATGTATGAGCTCACATTATTGTTATCATTCTGATTTATGTTGATGACATCACTGTTACCTGAGATGACTTACAATGTAATAACAATGCTAAGGAGTTCTTGGGACAGTAGTTTGTCACCAAGGACCTTGACGAACTACGATACTTTCTTGGGCTTGAGTTTGCCAAGAGCCAGAGAGGTCTTATGATGACCAAAAGAAAGTATGTTACATATTTCTTTTATATATCAAGATGGTAGATTGTAGACTTGCCACTACTCTCATGGATCTCAATATAAAGTTCTATTCGCTTTGGCGGAGGATAAGGGTGCCTCCGTCGCCTCCTGCTGGGTGGACGATTCTTGGTCTCCTCGCTTTCTGGGCTCCTTCTCCGATCCAAGGTTCGATGAGTTTCTGGCTTTGATGAATGCTCTTGCTCTGGCGGGCTCTCCCTCCGGTGGCTTGGATCACTGGCTTTGGAGGGACGACCCCTTCTCTACTCGGAAGGCCTACGGGTCTTTGCTTCGTCCTCCGCCTCCTGGTTCAGGCGCGTTGGTTCGTGACTGTGGCTTCTTCTGGGGCATGGGTTTGCCACTTCGTATTATCTTCTTTCTGTGGCTCATGCGTAGGAGGAGGCTCTTGACTCGCGATCGCTGTTCCAGATTGATTCCCTCGGTCTCTAGTACGTGCGGCCTGTGCCTTTCCAATGTGGAAACTCTCGACCATCTGCTATTTCTGTGCCCTCGGTCCGGGCAATGTGGGACGACCCCTTCGTGAATTGGATGCTCGCGCGTGATGTGGAATCCTTCTGCGACTCCCTCTTCTCTAACATGCGGTTGGAGAGAAGGCGTTTTCTTGCGCCGGTGGCTTGCTTGTGGTCGCTTTGGCTTGCTCGCAACGAGGCCCTCTTCTCCGACCAGCGGTTTTACCTGGAGAATGTCTTTTGCCGTGCTAGGGCTTTGGTTGCTGATTGGTGCCTTGTGTGATTGGTTTGTTTTCTCCTTCTGTTTTGCTGCTGTTTGCCACCCTCGGGAGGTTACCTGCCTCCTTCGCGGGGGGCTTTGTTTCTCTTTCTTTTCTTTTTTGTAACACCTTCTTTCGCTCTTAATAAATTGGGGTGAGCACCAACGAGTGTATCCCCCTCTTCTTGGCTTCAAAAAAAAATAAAGTTCTATTATAATGATATGGATGAGATGGACAAGTGATACGAGGATATTGTTGGAAAGCTTCTCTACGTGACTAATATCGGGCATGATATCTCATTTTATAGTGAGCAAAGTCAGTCAGTTTATGGATATGCTACGACAGACTCACATGTATGCATTTACATGATCCTAAGATATCTGAAGTCTCCTTTGGATACATGTTTGTCATTTAGTAGAGGGAGATCTCTTGCCATCACAGTTTGTACAGATGCCGACTATGCATGATGCTCTAAAGACAAGAAGTCTACTTCTAGTTTTGTTGTCTTCAATCTTTATAGGGAGTTCTTTGGTCTCATGGAAAAGCAAGAAGCATACTCTAGTTGCTAGGCTAGCATTGAGTTCGAATACATAGCTATGGTGCAGGGGAGCACTAAGATGATGTGGGGTTTGATCCGTTCTGACAGACTTAGCTTTTGGCACGCTTCTTCTCGTGCAGTTGTTTTGCAACAATCATGCTGCTCTACTTTGGCAACTATCCGGTTTTCCATGAGAAAACCAAACACATTGCGGTAGATTTCCATTACACATGAGAAATATGCTACACAAGGGCCTTATCTCTATTTCTCGGTCAGCTCCAGGGAACATATGGCAAATGTTTTCACCAAGGCCCTAGCCAGGGGAGGCGCTCAAGGGAACATATGGCAATGTTTGGCAATTGTTTTCTTCCAAGCTAGGCATGATTAGCATCTATGCTCCATCTTAAGATGGAGTATTGATAGTTATTTTGTAATTTTCTATTTCTTATGTTTTCCTTATGTAATTCTCCATTTAGAGTTTCTCCTGTCTATATAAGAGAGCCATATGGTCCTATGAATATTCAATCGACTCATTTCTTTCCACAATTACAACAATGAACATCTCAGATTTTGAGTTCTGCTTATGGAGTGTCATGAGCAGCCAGTTATTTCAGCGTTGTGTTATATTTTCCCATTTTAGGATATTAGTGTAATTTCTTGTATCAACCACTAAGTTATAGGTTCCTTCTTTTCTATCTAGATGTATTTAAGGTCTCGTAATAAACAAATTATTTCTCTCTTTTCTCTTCACATGTTATCAGAACAATGATCCTAGATCACAGTGCCTTCTCTCTTCTTTTCACCTCTCTTAGGTCCAATGTCACCAATAATCCACGTCAAGGTCGCAAGTCACCATCCCAATAGCAAGGCCATCGAGAACCCCTCCACAAAGTAGTGTTCGCTTTGCACACCATCACACTACAAACCTTCTCATATAGCCAGCATGGTTCCCGCATCACCCTTGCACTTATTATTGTCTTTATGCCCTTGTTTGCAATGTCATCCCTCCGCCTTTGTCGCCCTTAACCAACATGGTCAGTGCATCTCGTCCACCTACATTTAGGTTGTCATCGTATGTCTACCTATATCGCTCACGACAATGCCTTTGAAACCCATGGCAACATGTTGTGCCTATACTTATCAATCGATCCATCGAGCTTAAGTTTTTCTTTGAACACTTACTTGTACCCAATGGTGGAGCAACCATGAGGTAAATCATCCAGTTCCAACGTGTCATTAGAGTTTACGAATTCCGTTTCACTCATAATAGAACCCTTCCAATGCTTAGCTTCCGACAAAGTCATAATATCCCACTAAGTAGTTGGATCAACCTTGATTGGTAAGCCACAAGATCACTTCTCCAATCCTTGGTCTTCTACTTCTCTCAGGTTTATACTCTTTTGCTGTATGATTATGAGGAATGCCTCTCTTTCATTGAAAAGACATCCTAAAAACAGAAGCATCACAAATTAAGTCAACTTTCGCATTGATGCCAATGTGACTCCTGATTTAATAATAAAAAATCGACAAGCATATCATTTGTATAAGCATATCATATCTGAACTATTTTTATATCTACGAAGCCACCCATGTACTTTACCAAGGACACGCCAATGTTGTTTTATATTTTTTTCCGTGATCAATCAGGAAAACAACACTCTCTTTGTTCCACTCTTTATGATTGTATATGAAGGACAGAGGGTCAGCGTATCACTAATCTCTTTAATGCTCCCACTAATCTCTTTAATGCTCCCTCATCCAACTTACGAAGTGACCGTTGGAAAGTAAGTTCTAAGCATAGAAGGCATTTGTATATATATCACATATGATTAATGGAACAATACCCATCTTTCACAAATTAAGTCTGCATAGAAGTAAACAATGAATGGACTAGAGAAGGAAAGTTCCATATTTAACTTAAGAAAAATATTTATAAGGATGACAGAAGTTCAGCAAACCGTGAATGCATTTTTTATTTTGTTGAAGAAAACAGTCTTTACAAATATATAACACCGACAATAAGATGAAGCAAACCACGACCTCACCCAGTCAAAGAGAAATGAAAAAATAGAATAAGAGATTCAAAAAAAGACAATGAAATGGTGCACTGAAAGTACATCAAATGCACAGAAAAAAATCCAAACAAGGGAGAAAGCAAAACCAAGCAAGCGGGCCTAAACTACGGAAGTTTTCTTTTTGAGAAGGAAAACAATGGACTGTTTGTGTGCTCGTAGATGGAGACATGATCCCAGAATGATAGAATAAAGTAGATCTAGAACTAACACCCAGATGAAAATGTTCTTGGGCACCTTTAAACAAGCCTGCAGTTGTATTTTCGGGCAAGATCCGACCTTCTGAGTTTCTTTCGACTTGGAGGATGTACCTGGTCCAATGGAGACATATCATGAACTGATTGAATGTAGGTTATGCAGGATACACAATTTATCTAATATAATAGACTTGATAATGCATTTATACTATCTATTATATATAGGTATTGCATGCATAAACAAACACCACTCCACAAGAGGCAAGGTTATTCAGAGTTTCCCCTTTTGTACCTTAAAACGATCCCTCCAACCCGAATCTGTATAGAGTTTGTGAATTAGCAACAACAAAGAGAACTGCTGAAAATAATGACGCATTGGGGGATTTGAACCATGCTGCACAACAATCTCTATTACCATGTTATCATATTGTTGCGAATTGCGGAAGCGAACACGCACAAACACGATCAAACAAGCAAGAACGCAAACACACGGATTTACAAGGTTCACCCGTAACTGGGCTACGTCCTTGGGCGGCGGCGATCGGTTTCACTATGTGGAGAAAAGAATGAATACAGAGGATACTTAAAACCCTAACCCTAAGGAGTTTATATAGCACTCCCATACAGACGGATCCCTAAAAATAGAAGGATCCAAATACCCGAATACAAATAGAACCGCTCCATAAAATTTTCGCCGGGGACGCTGCCCCCACACCCCCGCAGGGGGGGGGGGGCGCACCTGCTCCCCCCCTAGACCCCCCCACAGGCTCGCTGACCGGGCAGCGAGACCCCCGTCTTGTTGGGGTATGGTACGGCAGGGGGATGCATATGCAGTTCTTCAACCTGGGTCAGATGGTTAGGATTCAAGGCATATCAACACATATTAGTAAGGAATGATCATGTTAATGCATTCCAATCTATTCCTTTTATCAAGATAAGAATTTTTTTCTTCCAAAAAAAAAAGATAAGAATTTCTTATTATTCCTAAGACATGCATTGGTAAACTAGCTGCACAATGTAATTCTTGGAGCAAACAAGTGTGGCAATTGGAAAAAAATCTTGGCAACTGGAATTGGAAGCAGAAAGGAAATCTTACAGCTTAGATGTCATAATGAGAAGCGATAGGAGAGTTCTTCATCGTCCAATGCACAGAAATTGGAGGATGAAGGTTGATCAACTAGACGACCTGCAGTTAAATTGCTTTGAAAAAAGAACGGCTCCTTCCTATATGATATATAGTTTGAGCCATCATGGGTTCTTGCTTGAAGGTGGAGGACATGCTGGATCTTCGGCCAATCTGAACCTGTGATGACACATCCAGTGACTAGTTCATGACTTCCTTTTACATCCAGTCTTCTTAATGACGTAATATTCTTTAGCCATTCTGGTAGGTCTTGCATCTTATCGTCCGAAATTGACAAGTAGCTCAATACATTGGAACAGTTTACCTCTGTCAAGGCATGACAGTTGCAGATAGTCAAGTAATTTAGTGACGCAAGATCAGATATTACTTTCAACTTTGAATTGCCATTCAGTTTCAGTTCAGAAACTGTAGTAAGGCTCTTTATTTCTGTGATGCTTTCAGCATCTTCAACCAACAAGTGCGTCAACTTGGTTGCGTTCTCTAAGCCATCTGGAAGTGAACTCAATTTTGGACACCTGATCACTTGTAACTTCTTGAGACGAGGCAAAGTTCCATGCTCAATTGCTGCAATTTCTTTCAACTTGGTCATCCCTTTGAGGTAGAACTCTATCAATGCAGGGAACCCAACTGTACCAGGAGCACTTCCAGAAAAGAATTCTTTCCCAATTTTTGATACAGAAATTGCACCCCAAATATGGAGTGCCCTCAAACAAGGCAACCTGCCCAATGGTGGCAGTTGCTCTATGAACTTGCAATCATCTAATCTCAACCAGTTAAGGTTCCTAAGGGAACAATTTCTGATGCAACTTGGTAGCTCAACACCGAAGAAGCCATCGATGTGGAGCGCATCTAAGTTTCTTGGTGGTTGGAGCCCTTCGAAGACCTTCTGAATCCTCACTAGTTCACATTCCTCAAGTTGGCTAACTCCGACAATCCTTGTGCAAGACAAACGCAAGAAATTCAACTTTCCTTTCTCTGCCAACTTTGCAGCCTTTGCTTCTTCCTCACCTGCCACCTTTTCTAGCCTATACATTGAGAGATGGGTAAGATTCTGCAGATGCTGCAATCCTTGCATGTCAGCCTCACAACCATCATTGACGATGAATCCACTGAGTGTTCTGAGCTGTCGCAAGTTCCCTATCCCAGCAGGCATGCTCTTTAGTTGCTTCTGCGCAGAACCAACATTCAGATGCCTTAAGTTGCTTAAGTGAACGATCCCATCCGGTAGTTTCTCCATATACTTGAGGTCATTTGCCTTCAAAGTCTCCAGATTTCTTAGCTTTGCAATGGACTCTGGGAGCTCCCTCAGCTTCGTGAATGCGACATTAAGGAACCTTAATTGTACGAGGTTCCCCAAGGACTCGGGTAGGTTCTTGATCCCCATGTATGTAAGATCCAACACCCTCAGGTGCCTCAGCTTACTGAAGTAATCCTGAGGTATAGATTTGATCTGTGGATTCTTTGACATGAGGAGTGTTCGGAGGCACTCCTTTGTGCTTATATCGGGTACCTCATTCGAGTCCTTCTTAACGAAGAACAAGTGCCGGGGCTTTAAGAAGATGGCACCACTACGTGAAATGTGTTGCGCAAGTGCACGCACAAGGTCATGCATTGTGCAACCCGTCTCATCGTAGTACTCCGGCACTGCTTGCAAGAGGTTCCTCATCACCAATTCTCTGTAATACCCATCGCCGATTTCCTCTAGTTCCCTTTGTCCATTGGGCATTACCAATCCTTCTGCGATCCACATTTGCACAAGGGTTTCGTGGTGGAACTTGTAGTCCTCCGGGAACAATGAGCAGTATAAGAAGCACTGCTTTAGATGGGGTGGCAGGTCCTCATAGCTCAACAACCCCGGCCTATAATTGTCTAGATTATCTAGTGTCCACATGCGGCTGTCCCAAACTCCCTCCCATGCCCGGACTGACCTTTCTCTAGTCTTGAGCAATCCCGCTATTGTCTTTATGGCCAAAGGGATACCATTGCAGTTTCTCACAATCTCCATTCCTGTTTTCTCTAGGCTCTCGATCTCGTTCTGATCGTCATCATCCTTGAACACCTGCCTGCGAAGCATCAACCATCCTTCTCTTACTGTAAATTCCCTTGCAATGTGTGTGTAGACGGCACCCATCTTCTGTGCGACGATGGCATTCCTAGTGGTTACCACCACCTTGCTGCCGTTGGCCACGGTAGCCATGGGAAAGCTGAGCTGCTCCCAGACTCTGCTGTCCCATACATCATCAAGCACAAGAAGTAACCTCTTGCTATCTAGGAGGCAACGAACGATCTCGGCAGCTTCGGTATAGGTCTCTGCTTTAATGTCACCCTCGCTATAGCTCTCAGCTTTAATGTCACCCTCGCTTCTCTTAGCACTCCTTCCAATTTGTTTCAGCAACTCGACAGGGTTGTACTCCGCAGACACACACAGCCATATGGTGACCTGGAAGTGGGTTTTAACCTGCGGGTCATGGTACATTTTCTGCGCGAGAGTGGTTTTCCCAATCCCAGGCATCCCTGTTATGGCATAGATGGGGCACTTGCTCTTGTTAATCGTAGTGTCGTTGCCGCCGATCACAAGATCCACCAGCAAATTGGCATCCTCATCGATCCCAACAATGTCCTCATCTGCCATTATAACAAAAGGGCGCGGTCTTCGCGACAGTGTAGCAGCAAATGGATGACCCTGCCTTTGCACTAAACCCAATATGGATGTTTGCTTGTACATCTTATCCAGGTCACTGCTTATTGCTCGGATCCTCTTCGCAATCTTATGCTTGAACTTGAGTTCCCGGAAGCAAGAAAATTTGAAGAATTTAATGTGGAACTTGGTGCTGGTGGAGGTGGATGACAGCAACAGTTTGTCACCCTCGACATTGCAATCGTCGAGGAGGTCGTCGGCATCATACATAATCTCACGGAGCTTGACCACCCAAGTCCTGATGGCGATCTCATGAATCTTCCTGGACTCGGCATCATTGAGGACGTCGGCGAGGAGGTCAAGCTCAGATTTGAGGTCTTCGAGGTCCTTCTTGACGCCAAGGATCATTGAGATGTTGTCATTGGCGAGGACGATGAGCCTCTCGGTGAAGACCTGGACGAAAGCTTCAAGGATCATAGCCATAATAGAGTTTCTCTGGTTTGGAGGGAAAGAGTTATGACTTTGGAGCTACGAAGTTGGGCTCTGCAGAATTGTAGTTGTAAATGTCGAGCTGTGCATTTTGCAACCTTGGTAGTGGTGGCTATAAGTTGTCGAATTAGTGTTTTTAAATAAATGAGAATCCCTTTTTTTATAGTACATAGAAAGAGAAAGAGAATACTTAATTAGTGATGGGTTACACGTCCCAATCCTGCAATTTGGTCTGCATTAGGCTTTGAACAAGGTTTTTGAAACCAAACCGGACATCGAATTAGAAACCTTGCTGAAATGGTCAGATCGGGTTGAAACATGTAATCAGACCGGTTCAACCGAATGATGACATCATCATTATTTAAAATCGGATTAAATCGGACCGGTAAAAAAAAGTGGTTGAACCGACTAATCAAACCGAAATAATATATATATATATATATATATATATAATATACACTTAATATACTTGAAATGTATATAAAATACATAGATAATGTATATATTTTACACTATACATAAAATATTTTTCTTATACATCATCAAATATCATACATATCATATATATATATATTATTTGGATTAGATGCTCTGTAACATGATAATAATTTAATTATATTTAAAATCCAATACATGCAAAAAAGTTGTGTTAGTGTAGTTGGTTAGAAGTATGAAATAGGTAACCAAAGGTCATGGGTTCAACTCCCACAGGGTTTGCAATTTTAAATAATATAAAAATTAAATGTGGTTCAACTTCGGTTGAACCTGGTTAAATCGGGTCAAAAAATAGGTTGAACCGGACGGGCTAATTAAAATTTGAATAATCGAACCGAATTGGCATAAACCGGTTAATCGGACCGGTCCAGTGACATGGGAATGAATAGATAGAAGCAAGCTGCACGGGAGCGTGCAATAGGGTTGGAGTAAGCTTTGTTTGGAGAGTTTTTCCCCTAATGACTAGGCATTTCAATCACCGAAATGCCCGGGCATCTAACCTCAAGAATTTTCAGTCAGGGCATCGATCGACGAACGGTTCGCCGATCAGCAAATTGTTTGCCGATCAATACATAAAATTAATATATAATATTATTTTAGAAAACTTTTCAATTTTATATTATAAAAAATAATATATAAAAATAGTTGGAATTGAGAATCAACAAATCATTTGCAGATTCTCAATTCCAAATATTTTTATATATTATTTTTTATAATATACAATTGAAGTTTTCCAGAACATCATTGATCGGCGAATAGTTTGTCGATCGGAGAACTGTTCGTCGATCGATACCCTGATTGAGAATTCTTGAGGTCAGATACCTTGACAAGGCATCTCGGCGATTGAAATGCCTAGTCTGAAAAAACTCTTGTTTGGAAAGCTGCGCAGAAGAGTCCAACAGGGTTTGAGTAATTTTTTTTAAGGTTTCTAAGATGGTCATCTTTTTCGTGAAAAGTTGGTATTTGGATGGTTTGGAAGATTGGGATGGTAAATGCAATGTGTTGATATTTGTGAGTAGTAAAAGTGGGACCCAACACATTAATTCCAACTTTCCCAACATCCCGGTTTTAAAATCATGTTCTAAATGCTGATATGAAGAGGATATCTCATATTTTTAATGTAATAAATAAAATGACTATTTCACCCTTTGTCGTTTAACATTTTAATCCGATCATACTCCCTATATATAGATTTCATTAGCAAGTAAAATATGAATGATTTATTCAATCTTATCGATAATGATAATGAACTTCATGATTTTGAATATGTTTAATATGATCTTGCATTACAACATCAAATTCAATTGTCATTATAATTAATTTCAAAAAAATTACCATTATTATCTTGATGCAATTTGTTATTTGATCCTCGAAAAATTAAGTTGTGTTTAGTAACACATTTTATAGCAGTGAATATCTTAAATTAAACATCTCTTAAATATTTTTTTTCTCTTTCTTAATATCTTCTTCACAATTTATTATCCATCGTTTGATTTTTTTGTAATCATTCTACTAACGCTCTCTGTTTTTTTCATATTAGTCATATGTTCTGCACTACTTCATGTTTTTGGTCTCTCTCGCTAATATGCCTTCAATTACATAAACCCTTGTTTGCTTACAAACTTCGATTAATAGTAGAATTATATAATTTGCAACAAAAAATAAACATACTTGACACTTGTTGAATAAATCAACCATTTTATGTCGATAAGCTTACCAATACTCAATTTTCTAGAATAATAGAAATAAAAAATGTCTACTATCCAAAGGTAAGTGAAGATCTACTCTCTTATGGGCTATTTTTCTACAATAATGTCTTTTAATTGATTATCAAGTTTCTCTTGATTTTAAGGTTAAACATATCCAAAGAAGAAATAGTTTTATGTTTCTCAATGCTATCTTCATTGTTAAACACATCTTGCACATTAATAGCCTTATTTTCATTATTGATTTCATCATTTTCATTGGCACAATTACGCAAGTTCTCATTATTAATCACATCACTATCTAAAATTTCGTTCTTATTCATATTGACATTATGAGGCAAATTTTCATTAGCATTCAAATTTCCACTTGAATTTCCTGCTATAAAAATAAATTTATCAAGAGCTCCTTATTGTGTTTTTTTAAGTCTTCATCATGTTTTTTTCCTTTTTTTCTTTTTTTCACATCTGGATAAATAATTTTAGGACAACACAAAAAATAAACTATAAAGAAATTTAGAAAAAGAATAGCATCACATGGTAAAAGAATCAAGTAGCGCTAGTCAATTGCAGCGTCGCGACTCAACAAACTCAGTAGAGCCCTTGATCGCAATTAGGTAAAGAACAACTTCAAATAAGACCTTGCCCACCTCACTTCAAGTAAAAGCAGAATCAAATAATGGTTCATAAGTGCTGAAATGAGTCGAATTTAATTTCTATACACGATCTCAGCAAATTCAGTAGAACCCTCGCAATGAGCTAAAGAATAACTTCAAATAACACCTTGCCTGCCTCACTTCAAGCAAAAGCAGAATCAAATAGTGGTTCATAACTTCATAAATGCTGAAATGAGTCGATCTTAATTTCTGTCTTAGATACATAATGCTTGTGCAATCTTTCACATCTTTTTTTATATCGATGTTAAACTCTACTCCACAGTTGAAAGGATATTGCTTTCTTACATTTCAATTACGAGCCCGTAATGGAGATATAGCTCAGAAGCTCTTTTTTGTAATTTTTCCATAAAAATGATAACCACAAATATATCTTTTTTTAAAAGTTTAATCGACGAACTGTCATTTAAAATATCTTTCACTCAAAATATTAGAGCCTAGAAGTTAAAAAAATCATATATTTCACCAATATAGTACTCATTTATATACAACCATAAAATAGCACTAGAGAAACTGACTTTTTAAAACTATCTTTAATCATTTGATGCAAGTATATAACGGTGAATTAATTCACATTTAAAACTATTAACAACAATTGAATTCATAAGGATTATCGTTAACTATCTTTATATCATATTAATTCATATTAACGGTGCATAATCTTAAAAATATGTTCGACAAAATGCGACAATAGATTTGCTGCAGAGTAAAAAGTATCTTGAAACCGTTATTACAACATGATAATGTTTACCTTCTTGTAAACAATAAAATAAGATGATAAAATGCAGGTGAAACTGGACCGGAAATAGCATTGCAAGGGACCACCGGCACGGCGTCGTCACCGCGACAATGGAGTTGGGCTTTCTTTAGGATGCAAATGGACGGATACGAATATGAATATAGGTATTACCGTATCGTTATCCATTTTTGAATATGAATATGGATGCGGATACAGATACAGATATTGATATAGATACAGATATTGACGGATATTCAGACCGTCATATCATATCATTAAAAAATGGATACATATGTAAAATGGATATTGATCACATACAAGTAATGTTAGAAATACTCTATAAAATCAACTTAAATATATATGAATTGGACGAAAAACACACGATATAAATTTACTAAATATGTTTGTATCGTAAAAATTACATGAATATGATAAAAGAAGGCACAAAATTATGTTATATATGATTATAAATAAATCTCTGACTATATTTGGATACAAAAAGAATATACGGATACAATACAGATATTTGCTTTTTAAACGGATACGAATACAGATGTCAAAATCTGCATAAAACGGATAGGGTGACGGATCGGATATGGATATAGTTTTCACCCCTAGCTTTCTTGGAGTGGGGAGGCATTAAGGGATTTGTGAATTGTATTTATGGAAATCCAGGAAAATGGGTATAGTATGAGTCTTAAAATTGGTCGTTAAGATTGATGGGCCATGCGTCATTGCAGTATAAGGACATCCTGAGGATCGGCCCTGGCGATATGATTAGCAAGCTGATATATTATGCTAATATTTTATGATCTTTAAACAAAGAAAATTATTACACTGAATATGACTTCAATTACAATTTGCATCAGAAATCATCTATATATTAAAGCCCGTGGAGCAAGTACTTTCACGACACTCTCCATTATTGAAGAAATATTGATAGTTAGTTAGAAAATAATAATGACTTGGTGGTTTTGGCGAGAATTTGCATACCTTTTTCGCTCATGTGTCCCAGTCTCTGATGTCAAAAAGTTGTCTCATCTCTTTTGGCTGCATAGGTGCTCCCAAATGATCGACCATGAATCATGAATAATGAGACTTCCTTCTTTCCACGGGCAACTATCAGAGATCCCTTGGAGAGTCTCCATTCGCCTCCGCCAAATTTGTTGGTATACGCTTCATCATAAAGTGTGCTAGTGGACAACAAGTTCATGCGCACTCTGGGGACGTGCCTCACATCGTTCAGGTTGAGTTTGGTGTTGTCTGGCATCTCCAGAACCACTGTCCCGCGACCAACAATAGGACAACTTTGATCATTGTCCAACTCACAACGCCAAAGTCACCAGACGTGTACGGAGAGAAGAGTTCCTTCCTAGGTGTGGTATGAAAGGAAGCACCAGAATCCACCACCCAAGTGGACTCTTGAAGGGAGATATCGGTTGATCCAACGACCCACATGATAACGACTTCTTCTTGGCTAGCCACAACTGAAGAGCTAGCCTCACCGATCTCCCGTGCATCTTCTCTTCTAGGTTCTATGCAGAACCTCTTGATGTACCCTCTCTTCCCGTAGTGGAAGCATGCGATGTCTTTGCGGGGCCTCGACTTCGAGTGTCCTCGAGACCTGGTTCTCTCTTGAGAACCATCACCACAGTTCTTGTTGCGACCTTTCCTTTCATTCACCAAGGCTTGTGAATGATACTCTCTGTGTTCCTTCCTCCTCAGCTCCTCGTTCATCATCTTGTCCTTCATGGTGTTAAGGGGTAGTATTCCACTTGACGTGAAATTGCTTAGGAAAACCACCAGCGTTTCATATGAATAAAGCAGCGAGCTAAAGAGGAGAAGTGCTTGTATCTCGTCATCGATGTCCATCTTTAGACTAAAAAGTCGGTTTACACAATCTTGAAATCGACTCATATGCTCACTGACGGAGGATCCCTGTTGGTACTTCAGATTCACCAATTTTTAGATGAGGAATCCTTGTTTTGCATCGTCCTTGGCTCGTACAAGGTTATAAGATTCGTCCAAAAGTTGCTTGCATTTATCTTCATTAAGACATGGTGGAAGACGGAGTCCTTTACCCACTGAAGAATAAACATCAACGTCTTGCGGTTAAGCTTGACCCATTCTTCATCCGATTTGCCATCTAGTCTCTTCTCGTCTCTTTCGATGGGGTCGTAGAAATCTCCTACAAATAAGAGATCCTCCATCCGTGGCTTCCAGATGGAGTAGTTGGTGGAATTCAACTTCACCATGGCCGTCGACATCATTGGATGCTTGTGCTTGAATCCATCTCCTCCTTCTATCAACCACCACAACGTAGCGATCCTGGGTCTGATACCAGTTGATAAGGTATGCCACTGATTTCTAAGCTCCTCGATGGTTTGAAACCTCTTTGATGTGATGAATCGACGCGTAGGATATTGGTATGTGTGAATGTTAGTGGAAACAACCAATTCACAGGAAGAGGAACACAATAGCTCACGGGCTATCGTCTATTAAGCAACCGGGAGTATATATACACACATTGAAAAAAGAAAACGGAAAAATGGTCGCAACCTACTTCTCTCGCATGTCCTCGCAAACTATTGTCTCGTACATTATGCTATAAAAAATGCACGTCTCAATTATTGGTCACATAGTACACATCCGTTTTTCATGCATGGACATCACCACTACTTGTCAAAATAACCAATCATTAAATGTTGGTCCTTGAATGCACGCCCATTAGTTTCCAATCCATGCAAGATACATTTAGGTAGGGATGCAAACGGATACAGATATATCCGTATTCGATCCGTCATCGTATCCGTTTTATACAGATTTTGACATCCGTATCCGTATTCGTTTTAAAATGGATACGGATATGGATATTGTTTTGATATCCACAAACATCCGTATCCGTATCCGTATATCCGTTTTAGTATATAAATATAGCCGTATATTTATTTTTAACCATATATAACATACTTTTCTACCTCCTTTTAACATAGTTATATACTTTTTATGATACAAACACATTTAGTAAACTAATATCATGTGTTTTCCATCCAATTCTTACATATCTAAGTCGATTCTATAGAGTATTTCTAACATTACTCGTGTGCGATCAATATCCGTTTTACATCTGTATCCGTTTTTTAAGGATATGGTAAGATAGTTTTAATATTCGTTAATATCCGTATTCGCATCCGTATTCCTATTAAAAAACGGATAAGGATATAGTAATACCTATATCCATATCCGTATCCGACCGTTTGCATCCTTACATTTAGGTGTGGAGGAATGAGAGGGAATCCAACACTCCCCTTGTTTCCCAGCCCCCGCCACCCTCCTCCCCCGCCTCCTCCCGTAACAATATGCTCTCCGTCCATTGCCTCCCCCTCCATTAACAATCTTCTGAATTGGATTTTATGAATGATTATATTCTTAGCATTATAATTGTATTTTTAGATTTAATAAGTGGAAATCGCAGCATTATCTCTTATATAAAAAGATTC
Organism: Ottelia alismoides; assembly: GCA_037367405.1. Lineage (NCBI taxonomy): Eukaryota > Viridiplantae > Streptophyta > Magnoliopsida > Alismatales > Hydrocharitaceae > Ottelia > Ottelia alismoides. The sequence continues at coordinate 54,988 of JAZKJV010008758.1, forward strand.
ATGTATACCCACTTTTCATGAATGTATCCAATTGAAAGTAAGGACATAACTGAAAATTTAAAAATATTTGTATATTTTGATTTTTTAAAGTGGATACTCAGTATTATTTTTATAAAAAAACATTATCCATTTTTGGTTGAAAGATTAATAATGCTTTAAAATTATGTTTTCAATAGATCTTTTAGCATGGTATAAATATTTTACTATCACTACAGGAAAACTCTATATCTGCAACATTTGAAATTATGTTGCAAAAGTTCATTTGTAACGTTTTTCTGCTAAACGCAACATTTATTGTATGTCGCTTTTAATGTCTCAAAAAGTTGTGCCGCAAATGCTATTTACGACATTTATTTACCAATGTTACAAATAACTCACATTTGCAACATTACGTATTCGTTGCAATTAAATAGCAACAGAAAAATAAATGTTGTTGTTGCGGACTTTTGCAACACTTATGGAACAATACGAATACTATTGCAACATTAAAATAAATGTTTTACATTGATTTAATTGTAACATTTATTTTTTGTTATAATAAAATTGCAACATCATGAAAACATCGTACTTGTAGTATTAGACAACATTTGATAAATGTTACAAAAGTTTTAATATCATGCATACAAATGTTGCAATTATAATCAACAATTAACATAGTTATTATTATATCAAATATGCATGCAATATTGTATCAAATGTTGAATGTAACTTCTGCAAAATTTCATGATCATTATAATCAACTATACATCTTTAAAAATACAGTAAATCTCAATTACCATTACACATAACAAACCATGATAATATCACAGTGCAAATATTCCAATTACCAAAATAAAACAACAAAAGTCACTACAAAAAATTATAGTTCAAGACTACTTATACAATGAAAAAGAAAAACTAATTCTAAGCATCTTCCGAATAATACCCATCATCATCACTGTATTCATCATTTTCACGAGCACTATCACTTGCATGAGAAGACATATCATTTTCCTTTGCCGTTGTTGATACAAGATCTCTCATTTCTTGACGATGAACCTCCATCATATCCATCATTTGTTTTGCCATCTGTTGTTGTTGATCTGCCATTTGTTTTACAAATAGTTGTTGTTGCTCTGTCATTTGTTGCATAAGAGTCTCTTGTCCTTTATGCATGGAAGCAAGTTGTTCTGTTAAGTTGCGCACATTGCTACGAAGCTCGAGAACCTCTTGACTCGAAGAGCCACCTTGAACACCAAAATATCGAGAAGGAGTGGCGCTACGACCTCCACAACGAACACGACCAAAAGGTTCGGGTCCTTTAACTTTCATAAAGGCTTCATCTGGAGAGAGTGCTATCACAGGTGTTCCATTCTCATCCTCAGTACATGAAGGAGACATGAGACTAACCATTTCCTCCTAAACAATCATATAAAAAATTATGATATTTACTAAAAAAATTATTCTCAAAGTTTACTTACATGTTCTTTTTGGTGGACCTCCGATGTCCATGTCCTCACGCCTTAAATCTCCCGACTCTTAGTCAAAAGGAAAGTATCCACTCGTGATGGTTCGTAGGAATTCAATTTCTTCTGCATAATGAAAATATAACATTATAGTTTTTGAGATATAATAAGAATAATATAGTTGAAAATTTAAAATAATACATACAAACTCGTCAATTTTTTGATGGGTATTTTTTCTGCCCATTCGATGGGTTGGATTCACTTCCATTGCACGACTTCTCTTGTTCTTACGTGTCTTCTCCTAAATTACATAAATACTATTAACATACATCTAAACATAATAAAAATTTAATAAAAGTAATAAAGATCTAACAATAATCAGTATGAATTTGCATCACGAATTGGGCACACATTTCAGAATCTGAAGGATGACGCATTAATCCATTAGGATCAGTCACCTTATCCTCTTTATGCCACGACATCCATTTAGCTGTCTTTGATGACATGAAAAGACGCTGTAGTCTAGGGACTAATGGAAAATATCTAAGTACTTTCTGTGCTCTTCTCTTTGAATTATTAGAAATACTTGCATTTTCTCTGTACCTCGAAACATTACATTCAGGACAACTAGTAAGCTCTTGATGTTCTTTCCAAAAAAGAATGCAATCATTACGGCATGCATCTATTTTCTCTGACTTTAAGCCCAACGATCTAAGACGTTTTTTTGCATCGTACCAATTACTTGGATAGCCTTCTGGATTATTCAACACTCGTCCGATAAACTCCAGTAATTCCTCAATCATTGCCTTAGTACAATGATGCATTACTTTCATCTTAAAAATATTTAATAAGAACTCCAATCTAGATACTTTAGATCCTGGAAAAATAGGCTCCTCTGCTTCTTTTAAATTTGTATAAAACTGACTATCATCAATCTCCAATGTGTCTGGAATGGGAAAGGGTGTGGGAGTACATTGAGCCTCCCATAACATATCAACAATTGGATCATTTTGGACAACTTCATGTAATGAATTGCTAACATCCTCACCATGTGCATTCCAAATCTCGTAATGTAGCCAGAACCCTTCGCACATTAGATGATCATAGACAATGTCTTGTTTGTAAGAATGTGTATTCTTACACTTTATGCAAGGACATAAAATTTTCTCTCCATTGATTCCAACTCTATAAGAGAATCTATCCTCATGAAAAGCCCATTCAAGAAACTGTTTTACCCCTCTATTGTATTCAGCGACATCCGCAAATCTCACGTGCATCCATGACTTATCCATTTTAGATCCTATATTAGAATACAACCAACCAAAAACAATCAATATCATTGTACCAAAATTATGTAGTATAGATAGCTAAGTAGATATCTCTTTTAGCTTTAATCCAAGAGGCTTTTTTCATACTATCCAACTTCAAATATTTTCTTACACTTGACAATAAAGTAAAAATTGTTCTATTGAAGGAAGGTATGATAGGAAATCCTACATGATTATTTACAATTCCTCCAATAAAAAGCAAGCTATAATATAATATATTAGCAAGGTATGATATTTTTTACAGTTGATTTCCTGCAAAAGATTTAAATAAGAGAATTGCAAATTACCTAATAAGAATACAAACACAAGGTAGGTAAAAAACGATCTCTGTAGTTGGATAATGACAAAGTCCATTACCATTGTAGACTGTTAAATTGCACCAATACCAACCACTCCTAAGAACATGCTTCGAGACTCTGGTAATATATTATTAACAAATGTGAATCATATGATATCAATAATTGATTGAATATCAAAGACAAAACTAACTTTAATATATCATGTTAGTTACGATTTCAACTCGTCTGCTGGTCACCAGATCTTGGCACCGATATTGATTCTCACGGTGGGTTTATTTGCAATTATATGTTAACTAAGATGGTCCATGAAAAATCTTCAGTGTTTAGGTTATCAAAAGAGTATACATAGGAGATAAGTACAACTGCAGACCTTTCATAATTATATGTTAATCTACTTGAACATTTCTGGATGGAAATAGTTGTTTTTTATTTGGTATTCGAACTTATTCATTTATGGGTCACCAAACACACAGGACTGAGGAAAGCTTAATAGCTTATCATAGACGCACATACTTCAATTTCCAGTTGCTGTTTGGATAATAATTAACATAAAAAATACATCTTCATAAAAAAGCAATTGTTTTTGTGGAGCTTTAAATGTTAGCTTCAATTGTTTTTAGCATATTACCTAAATTCTACATGGATCTGTATGTCTAGTGCTACTCAATTTTAAGAATTACATATATCCACCGAGAATAGCAGTGAATCCAACAACTATAGTTACATCAAAAGCATTAGAGCAGATAGTCCATCACTATCCAATAATCAAGAAGCTTGGGAAGAACATGATCACAACCCGAAAACTCGACGAAAACTCTTGTTCTTCCATATAATTTCGCTAGTAGTTGCCAAAATTAATACAAGAATATGGCTAAAAAATCCTAACCACATTTCAAGCATATGAACTCGATAAATAGCAAAACAAGCATAGAAAGCATGTTGATGGCTAGTGCTACTTACAATGATTTCAAGCAGTTGTATTCTGGAATCACAAAGATTTTAAGGAAAAATCAGGGACGTTGATCGTGCGAACAGAAAAGGCACAACCAAGATAAAACTTGAAGGAAGCCCTCCCAGCCAAATGATCGCAGTTTTTTTCGATGGCGGAAAAGGTGTCGGCGTATGCTTCGGAAGTCCCCGCACAAGCTTCTTCTGATAAAGAAAAGGTGCCGGTTGAGGAAGGCCCACAAGAAGAGGGGAAGATGGAAGGACGAGGGGATGGGTTTCTGTTATATGGCACGAAGTCCGGAGGAGGCGTTTCAGAATTAGTCGGGGATTTGATTTGGTGAAACAAATTAAAGATGGAGGAGAGATTTTGGGAACCAAACAGATTTGGTAAAATAAATTAAAGGTGGGACAATTCACGCCCTTTCTAAATTGTTAATTTTTGTAACATTGATATTGATGACACAAATAGATATCTAAAACAACATGTTTAAAATAAATGATGCAAAATTACAATTTTTTGCAACGGTTTATCTTGATGTGTTACTAATATTAATTTAATGCAACACTTACTTGTGCTGTTACAAATAGATGAGTATTGGCCACATTTTATTATAAAAGTTGCTATTATCTGTTACAAAAGAGCTTTTTTCCTGTAGTGTATGTTTCTTAGTGCAACACACGAGTTCGACACTAGTCGTATTAATATAGGGCGATGTTTGGTACTCTCAGTCATGTGTAAATCTATATAATTTCGTGTGTGCTTGTGTGCATGCGTGCATGTGTTCTATTCATTCTTAGTAATGATTAATATTTAGTACAAATCAATTATCATATATATTCTCATACGTACATATTAATATTCATATTTTTATTTATAACCCGTTGATGAATACCCATTCATCACTTTTTATTCTTCTATTTTAGCTACAAAAACCTTTGCAAATACATGTAGATATATGTAAATACAAATAATTACCAAAAGCATGCATTGTGTAAAAACCTGTAATTAGCATGTTTTTGTGCAAAACTAAAAGAATAAAAAGTAAAAAGAAAAAGAGGGAAATATTTAGAATAAATATTGAGCAACCTAACCCAAGGGAGGGCTCAGCATGGGCCTGACCGCATAAAAGCCAAAGTAGAGGGAGATAGGGGCTCTAGTGTAAATATCTATATAAATAAATAAAATTATATTTTCCCCACCCAAAAATATGCTTGTACATATTTGTATATATTTAGAAAATATTAAAAACAAAATAAAAATTTGAAAATTAAAAAGATCAAAAATACCCTTTCATCATGTACATAGACCATGTTTCTTTATTTATTTAACCTTGTAAATAAATAAATTCATTTTCTAAACTTTTTGTAAATATTCTATGCTATATATTGTAAGTAAATAAAACAAAAAGAATCAAAACAAAAAGCAAATAAAAATTACAAAATTCAAAACATAAAAATACATTGTATATATCATGTATATAGATGTATATATCTATTTATTTTGCCCATATACATAAATAATAAAAACCAAATAAAAATACCCTTTTATTCCTCATTTTATTCTATAAATAAATAAAATATAAAATAGGGATAAAATTGCACAAAAATAATAATTAAAAATCAAAAATAAAAAACCTACATAATGTACATATACCTATATATAGCTACATAATGTAAATACCTCATTTTTATTTCCAAAAATTAATTAAAAATCACTAAAAAATAGAAAAAAATAAAATAAAAATATTTTGTGTTTTAAGTTTTTGCTAACTTCGCCATTATCTAGCCTAAAATAAATAAACAAAAATAAAATACGTGGCAGTTTCTCATTGGTCCACGGAGATGTTGACCTCCGGTCAACTCCCTCCGCGGACCGTCTTCTCCAGCGGATCTCGCGCCCGACCCGATTTCTTCTCTTTTTCCGCGCTCGATCCGCTCGCCACTTCCGCAAACCCCGGGTCCAACTTCTTCTCCTTGCATCCGACATGCTCGCCGGAGCCCTTGCCTCGGGGTCCGCGCTTCATGCTGCCCTACCCGACCAGCCCTAGTCGGGTCGGCACCCATATAAATCTCGAGCTCCACCACCTTCAATCGGCATCTTTGGCCATTTGCTTCGTTCTCCAGTGAGCTCCAGAGAGAGAGAGAGAGGTGACAGCTCGCTCCTCGACCTGTTGCAGCGAGGAGAGGAGGCGAAGGCCATCGATCCGGCGAGTCTTCACCGCCGTGCTCCGCCCCGAGTTGGAGCTCGAGCCTCGGACGTCGGCGACCCTTGAGGCAAAGACCCAGAGCTGCGCAAGCTCGCCCACAGCCCACTCGACCACCCAGGTAGTCTCTTAGCTCCACCTTTTAGTCTAATTTCCAATTACCCCCAAATCGCGCCGCCGTCGATTTTCGTCGATTCCGACCACCTCACACCTCCATTCGATCATCGGAATTTATCATCACCTCCGCCTTCCGTCCACGCGCCTTCTCCGCCCTTCCGTTCAACCCAGCTCGCACAGGAGCTGGGGTTGGAACCCCTTCGCCGTCGCATCGCCGGGGTTCGCCCGCACCGACGCACTGAACACCCCCACGTCGCCTAACTGGGTCGAGGCACTTTGCCCTCGACCCGCGAAGCTTCTGAACCATTTTGCAGGACCAGTGGAGGCCATCTGAGGCCTCTTGACATTCAGACAGGAGTTTCAGCTCCGCCACCCTCGTCGGAGCTCATCCGAGCTCGGCTGGGGCATCGGAGGACGTCATCAGTTGCGCATCTTCACGTCGGAGCTCCTCCGATCTTCAGGCGCAGCAGAGGAGGCCGGAGGCGCCTTCACGAGGCCGGCGAAGTTCGTCGGCCGTCAGTTCATCCAGCACCCTCGAGAGCCGTCGGATCAGCCTCTCGCTCCAGGTGCCATCTCAACCGTTGGTGGCTGGAGCTTCTTTTTGTCGTCAGACCTGAGGCGCTAGATCCCGACCGTTGGATCCACACGTGTCCTGGCCTGGACCGTTGGATAGAGCAGAGCAGCAGCAGCGTCGCGAGCCGCCCCATCCTGGACCGTCCGATCGCCACGTGGCGGCCATCCATCAGCTCTGCTTAATAAAGGGTAAATTACCCTTAGGCCCTTATCTTTAGTTTATTTCGTATTAGTCCTGTAAATGTTTAAATACGTTGTGTAGTTTTAGGGTGTTTTGCATATTGGACCTCATACTTTAGATATTTGCACTTATACCCCTGTCTGTGTGGAGCCACGTGCTTCGTCACGTGTATGTTTGGGTTATTTGCAATATATTCCCTATAGTTCTGGATGTTTAGAAATGAATGAAAACTTTTGAGTATTTGCATCTATGCCCCTGTGAATGTTTTAATTGCGCATGTGCGCTTATTTTAGGGTAATTTGCATCTGAGGTCCTCGGACTTTTGGTACGTGTTACCAAATAGTCCCCGGACCTTACTTTTATTACAAAGAGGTCCCTGAGTGCCCTAGGCACGCGCCGCGCGCGTGCGTTGCTGGGTATTTTGCACCTGGACCCCCAGAACTTAGGGTATTTGCACTTCAGTCCCTGTGCACAGTGCCCTCTTGTCATTTTTGAATAAAATATCAAATCACCTCCAAATCCAACGAAAATTTGACACATGGCTCCTGCCATGGTGTAGGATTTTTGTAGATTTTTGAGGACATTTCTGATCTTGTTTGCTATTTTTAAAAAATTCAAAAACATCTATTTCAGCTACTGTTCAGTTTGAAAAATCACAAAAAAATATAAAGACCCCTCTAAAAATTCTATAAAAATTAGGAACTGTTTACTTTGTGTTCCTTGATTTTCTAGCCAATTTTGGCTATTTTTCACTGCTTAAAAACCATAAAAACTTAAAAACACCTAAAAACTCATAAAAATTCCAATAAATAATCTAAAAACCCAAAAACAATAATTTTGGTACTCAAATTTTCCTTGTTTCATCTAGTTTACAGAAAAAATACCTCCAGACCCTTTTGAGGTCCTTAGATATTTTATCTAGGGCTTTTGGTCCTGGCTGGACAGTACCTTGCATTTTTGTTACTGTTTGATTTTTAGAAAATAAAATACACATCATAAAAATTCCAAAAATTCACCAAAAACATTAAAAAACATAAAAAACATAAAAATATTTTTGTCTGAATTTTTGCTTGCTTCTTGATGCATTAAATAATTTGTGGAAGTGTGCTTGCTTTTGCTTTCCTTATTTTCTCTATATATTAAAAATTCCAAAAAAATTATAAAAATCATTAAAACCACAAAAAAATATTTTGTCTTTTATTTTACTCATTTTTGACTACTTCGTAGGCCTTAGGCCAATCCGTGCTCCTTGAGTTCGACCCTGGGTGCTATACCAGGTTAATCTCATAGCAGGACCGCTCATTCGTATTTTGATTGATCTTTGATTTATTTAGTGGTCTGATATTTTTCTTGATTAAGTTGACTTGATCGCTTGGGTCGCAACGACCAATTTAGCACCTATACCCTAGCCTTCAGGTCGCCTTATCACCCGTAGTGCC